>MNCL01000066.1:0-600000 GCA_001932985.1 Proctacanthus coquilletti
ATTTAGTTTGAGATTAAAATGAAAAAATAAATAAAAGACTAAAATATAAGCAGAGAGAAGTGCTCAGGTCGCTTATTTGTAATCTAAATGAAGTGATTCTAAATATTTTTCCAGTTTGTAAATTGGTTCGGCCTTTTAAAAAAATTAGCAATGCTTTAATTGCCTTGTACCTTTACTTTACAATAAAATACAACGAATTTTGGACGTTTTCTGTGATTTTTGAAAAATCCAGTTTTGAGATTTGATAGCCTAAATAAAAATTTGTCAGTGATTTCAAATTTTATCCTTTCTTCAGACATTTCCTCTGCATACTATTTTGCTGTATTGTGATTTACTTTTGTTCATATTATTATGATTTGTTTTTGAATAATAATATAGTGCTGTTTAAGGCTAGTTTAAGGACTTCTAAAAAACAACTATAACTCAGGAAACGCCAAAAGTTTTGAGGCTCCAATCAATATTAGTTTCCTTTTGAATCTCATAAAAATGGCTGGGAACTTTTGGCACTTCCCGCCACATTTCAATAGTTAATACTTGTGCAGACAGACCACGACGATATTAAAATTCACTTAAATTGTTTATGGTTATTGCAAAAACGAAGTAGATATCAAACATTATAGAAGAACCGTTAATTATAAAATATTTATGTAGAAGTATTAGCTGACAATTAGATTTTATTTAAATTTAAACTATTTTAAATTGAATAGCATCGCGTTTGTCCTCTATTTATTTTTAAAATTCTACATTAGACCACAGTTTTTTTAGTATAAACACTAAAGGGCTCTCAATTAACTCGAATGGGAGAAAAAAACTTTAATTTTTATTTTGGAGAGTCTACATTTATTAGCGAGATAAATTTCTTTAAGATTATTTTTAAGCTGTAAAGCAAATTTAAGTACATATTTAATGCTCTCAAGTATTTTTTAGCATTAAAAAAATATACAGTTTTTTATAGAAACGAAAAATCAGTATGTTTCATTTCGGTTTCATTTTATCCTGTATCCTATTTCCCTATAACATTTATGTTTACGATGATTTTGCGACTGATGCTGTTCTCAGCGAGATGAGTAGCATTTTAGAGCGATATTTGAAAGGTAAGTACAAATGTACATTTTCTTAAATTTATATTTAGATTATTCATAAAATTGAATTGATTTATTGAAAAATAAAATAAAAATACGTGATTGTTTATAGACAAAAACATTTATCAAAATTATCAATAATAATTGAAATCTAATAAAAAGAAAACAAATTTTTGTTGTTTCGTTGTTGCTTCGAAATTTAAACAGGTGAAGTCTAGTAATCAGTTAACTTGACAGAAAAGGATTGAATACAGAAATATATTTTATAATAGTTTTAAATTGTATTATGATAGAGATGTTTGTAGTCCTGATAGTAGACCTGCATCGCTGGAATATTGGCCTACTCTTGAATTTGTTAAAAAATTAAAACGAGTGCGTGCGGCCTTTAAACATTTTTTGATTATTTATGACATGGCATGATGTAAGAAAACGCTTAACGTTATAGTGAGCAATTGCATGCAATCTTTGTAGGTGTAGGTGGCAACAAAAGCTTTGATTAAATTATTCCAGGCAACCATAAAATAGACACGTGTTATTGATCGTAAATCCAATTTTCTAGATCCATTTAAGAAAGTTAATAGAATTTTAAATTTTCACATTCCGAAGAAGTATGCTACCGCATGACTCATCATTTCCAAATCGAAGCATTAAATTTCACGATCGAATTATTGGCAACGTATGCCCACCTGTCTTGACTACAGGATGATATAAAAACGATCAAATTTTTATCGCATAGCTAGCATCTTAAATACTAAAAACTAAATAGCATTCGTTTAAAAATTTGTAAAAAAAAACAATTTACGTGTTTCCAAAAACTAGAAATATTTCCGCGAAATAAGTAAAATCCAATTACTATGAAAATTAAGAAAATCATTTGGCAATTAATCAAAATCGAAATTATTACGCCTGTGTACGCCTGCTTCGCTTCTATAAATAATCCCATTTAAAATTTCGTCTTTATAACGAGGTCCAAGGTAATGAAGATGTTTAGAGAATAAAACGACACTTGTGCAGATTTGTGGCGGCAGATGTAATAAATTGAAACGTGCGAGTCACTCATCAATCATGTGGGTTCGGAGTTTAATCGGAAGGCTTCACGAAACCGCCAATTTGAATAGACGACCGTGATCTTGTGATGTAACTCGGTTCTTCGGTAATCGTTGGACGTTATAGACACCGGCTACTTTTTAAGTCGGTAGCCGCAACTAACTTGTCCGATAGCTTTTCTTTCAAATCGGTCGTTTTGCTTTGTCTGGTCCTTTCTCTTTGTATTTTCGGGTCGTTGCATTGTTTATTTTTAGTCGCTTGGTCCGCTTCATGTTACGCAAGTTTCAGGGAAAGTAAAAACAGGCACTACATAGGCTTTAATAATAGGCTAGACTCTATGGGCGTTTTTGATCAAGGTTAAACGGGTATTCACCGATAATTTACATACACAAATATGGAAATTAATTAAAAAATTAATTACAAGTCTTTAAGGGGTATGTGTCAAAAATAAAATAAAATATTTCGCATTATTAAATTAACTCGCATATAATGTAGATTAAAATGCAAATTAGTTTTGTTAGTAAGATGGAACAACTTAACATTGTATAAGAAAACAAATTGGCAATATTTTGATATTTAAAAGGAACATAACAATCCTACTAGTGTTACTACAAAAAATTTCCTTGTTTTGCTCCGAAAAAGATTTTGTATTAAAATACGAGGTTTTTTTTAGAATATCTTTTAATCTGTCTCATCTGTGAAATTTTACATATTTCTTCTAACAATAAACAATAAAATAAAAATAATACCTCCCAAATTTAAATTTTATCAAGATATTCTAAAACACTTATGCGGGACGTTGCAGGAAAATTGGGTTACTTAATAGCCCCTTACCATAATCATTGAGACTGCATCGTCCTATTCTCTCGATTTATAATTGAATGCATTTATTTTACTTAAAGTATCTATTTCTAATAAGCGTTAGATCTTCAATAGTGCCTTTATACTAAAAAATAACAAACTGACGCCTCCATCTCAGGTAAAATAATACATTCAGTGTTTTTTTTTGTTTTTGATAGTTTTTAAATATAGTCACTTTCGAGAGAAATTCTTTAAAATTTAAAACATTATTGTCTGTGTAAATTTTTTCTGATTAAAAATAATTACAATTAATTTAAATCTGACAAATTCAACTCGGAAAGACGCAAACGTTAAACAGTTCGGTACATCCGTTTCGTATTAAAATTATAAAAATAAAATGCCATTTTAATTAACTGATTTGTCAGTTTCATTAGTTATTTACTTCTCTCCATAAATCGTGAATAATATATTTTTTTTAAATATTTAAATTGGACTCCACGTAGTCTAAGATTTTTACGTCTTAAATTCGCATATTATTAGAATCACTGTAGGAAATATTAAAAATATTTTACCACTTAGTTAATAAACCTCGATTGATAGAAATTTACTTGGTCAGAGTGACTGATGTCATATGTGTATTTTGGTTAATTTTGTAATATCCATAGAAATGAATGAAAGATGCAGACGTATGCACTTTAATGAACATATTTTGTTATTTTGGCGAAACACATATCCTAGCAATCTGATTAATTCTAAATCCGGTTCGAAGATCACATCCGATTTTTCCCAGAACGGTAATAAATATACCAAGATCATATGCGCGCCAAAAAAATAAGCTCAGTATGAGGAGGCACAGAGTTTATTTATTTTTCGACGTCTCATTGTACAAATCAGTGTCAAAAGACGCTGATTTCAAATGATTCACGACATAATCAAAGCGTGAAGACATCTCAGATATTCTACTCGTATATCGTCTTTTACTTGAGGCTGCTTCTGGTATAGTGTGTTTGAGACGCCGCAATCAGGTCGTAAGAATCACGATTGTGCTACTCTCAAAACCAGTTGACTTCGACTATAAACCCGAAATTATTGATAGAAGCGCAAAAATTCGGTACGTCATAGAGTCGTGGCAAATGGCTCCAATACTCGCTTTTGGCGTTTTTCGCTAGAAAATTATATCAATGCTGAAGGCCATAAAGCATCAACTAGGACGCATTTAGGCGATAACCGTGTCCAGTCATGGGAATTTCCGAAAACTTACATCACCTGGTCAGTGATGTGTTCACGTGCACCAGGATTTTTAATTAATTGCAATCAGGCTTATTCGGGACGGTGATGAACAACATTGTTCACCTGAAGGCAAGCTCTTTTAATCGTCTCATCATGACTTCCTGTTGTTCGCGTTCAATGCATAAGAAATGTTATTGCTACTTTGACCGATTTGTTCCTAGGTCAAAAGTGAGGCTCGGATATCTGTACATTAAACGAATTATACAAGAGACGCCTATCTTTCAGGTTTATTTAGTTATTTTCGTGTGCTAAAATATTTTGCTTAAAGTTTAGTTTTAGCTCTGTAATGTATTTTTATGTTACCTATGGCAAGAGGAATAATAACTCTTTTTAAAACATCATATTTCTTCATATCCTTAACTTGGAAAAATAAAATAATAGCGATTTTAGTTTGGGTTCTTATCCAATTGGATTGTTCAACAAATCATGGCACTTTAGACCACGAGGTTAAATGAATTTATACATTATACAGGTACTAAATAGGTGAGAAATCTCTTCATCCGAACTACTAGTATTTTATTTGATTGTACTCCATAAATACAAACTCTACAAGAGCCAAAATGTCAAATGGAATTAGAAAGTTTTTAAACTTGATGCTTTGAAATTTTGTATAAAATCATTGTTTTATTTGAGTTAGCTACAGATAATCAGAGTGGAAAGTAAATGAAATGAAATATTGTAGAATAAGCAAGTAATAAATAACTTTAAAGAATAAATAAAAACCGCAGTAGCCACTTAGTAAACTTTTGAAAAGTTTGCAAAATTATGTTATTTTTGTTAATTATAGAATTTTTCACGTTTTGCTTACGTAATTTAAGGATCTAATAAAGAAACTTTAATTTCGAAAAGGAATAAATATGCAGAACAGATGATAATCAGTTTCTATTTTTTTTAAATTTATCCTATTATTTCCTTATTGAGATTTCTAACAATTTGCGTCAATTAAAAGCCTTTTAAAATACTTTTAAAAGTTGGAGAAAATTTTCTCGAATTCCTATTATATTAGCCTTCCTCACTATTCTTTTTTGAATTGGGAACGTAGTTACTCATTTTGTTTCATTAAAATTCCCTAAATATTAAAGCATATGCAATTACGAAAAGCGTGAAGACAATAATTTTTCTTAAGTCGTTTAAATTCCATCGTTGAAAAGATAACTCCGGAAAGCATATCTGATGTTCTTACACATAACAATGGGAAAAAATGCGAAACAAGAAAGAAAGATGCACTGGTGCACTTGTAAGAGGCCACCAAGGGTAAAAACGGTGCTGCAGAGATCAGTGTCACCTTTGTTCACGGTTCCAGAAAATTTCATTTGAAGGCCATTCTTCGTTGTCACCATTACCAGAATATTCCCAGAAAAAAGATACCCAACCGTGCAGATTGCTTTGCCCACGGAATTAGTGTATCACGATAAAGATTTTATTGAGCCGATGTCAAAACAGATATCCATAAGAAATTTACAGACAATGGGAGGAAATAAATTGTAAGTTAAATTAAAATAAATAAAAAAAAATATTTACCGCTATTAGGTTAAAACATGATTTTAATGTGTTGTGCATGCTTGCGCAACCCCTAAGTTATGCTGGGAGAGTCAGGTTCGTCGCTTAACTCTTTCGTTTTTGTGCCTTGCAATCGCCAGTGACACGTTCTATCGATCGGTGCGGTTAACGAGGCGGGCCACATTTCGAATACACTTTATGGTACTGCTGCAGACCTTTCTCAAAGTTGTTTAAAAGCTGTCATCTCTTCATGTAATTTGATCAACATGAAAATCGGAGACTTAATTCAAGGCGATTCTGATGAGAAAAGAGAAACATTGGAACAGTGATTAATTCACCCGATTTGAATCCATTAGGTGCATTAGAAAAACTGTAACTAAACTAGTCGAACAAAATCCATCACCAGTTGTATCGCAGTTCTTGGGACGATACGAATTTCTGGAAATAAACTGTTGCCTTTCGCGCTGATGGGATAGACCATTAATTCTTTTCGCTGCCTTAATCTGAGTGCTTCTCCGGTTAGATATGCTATCCAGAAGCCGTTTAAATAAATCTCGTCTTTGTTTACCTGAGTCAGCCAACCATAAATATTGCAAGAACATCAACTCCCAATGGCGCACTCGATTTGGAATCGTCTGACTTCAGATTGGTCCGTTTCCGTATCTCCTGCTGGAATACTGGATATCACTCGAGTAAAAAATTCAAAAAATGCTAACTAGATAGCAAGAATCGATGAGAAAAAGGATTTAATAGCAAACCACAATTACCCTATCCCCAGGAGTTGCATGTCATCAAATTAAGTCAGCGACAAGTGAAGAGGGAATCTATTCTTGGTGTTTCTAGAACTTTTGCGGATACCTACTCGAATGGATTTCTTCTATTTTTATTCATTTAAGTGTCTTTAGGTAACTTAGTGTGGTATAACATCTTTTTCTGTGGCTCTTCCACTGCGACCAATTAATGCTCCCTGAACGTGTCTTTGCATTTTAATGCAAATTGAATTCATTTCTTAGCCGTTGGACGCTTTTAGAGAAATAAAATTGCATGACGTATCGAAATTAGTGTTAAAGATCTTTGATTTTATTCTTATTATTTTAGAGAAATAGGGAAATGAAAAAGAGAAAATCTTGGTGTTTCTTTCTTTCGGATGAAACAGTATGCACACTAAATAAGGACGTTAAGCCGTATACACCATCAATCACATAAAATATAGATCAATGAAATATTACATATATTTAACTCTAATGATATTAATTTTGAATTCAGAGAATATTAATTTTCTTTTCTTATAATATTTTAAGAATATCGATTTGATATGGGCAGAAAATGAAATATTTTATTAAGCTTTCCCATAAATCGAGTTTTATCGATTTTGTTTATTTATTAAGGAAAAAAAAATGTGTGCCTCAGATTTATGTTTTATATTATTTATATTTTTTGTAGATATGCAAATATAATTCAAATAAATCACATGAGGGTATTTATGTATTAATTTTAAGCCATACTTAATTAGCAATAGGATAAAATAGAATTGAGCCCGAAATTTCGCTTTTATATACTTATAAATAAAAAAATAATAATTTAAAAAGAATACCTCTAAAAGTTTAATTATCAACAATGCTTATTTTAGTTGTGAGTTATAAGCTGCTAATCTGTAATTACACATCTTACTAAATACAGACATTCAATTTTAAAATAAGCCGAAATTCAATGACTGCAGAGAAAAAAATCTAAACCATTCATCAACGTGTTCAAATACCATTAATTCAATTCAAATTACCCAGAATCCATTAAGTAACTGCAATAGAGATAAGAATATTTCGCCGCAAAATTTATTTGTTTCAATCTTGCAGTATACTTCTTATCTCTCGAAAGATTCCAGTAAGACGTGTGGTGAACACAACCGAAGTTCGTTAGCACGAGTCAGAAATCAATAAAAATTGGCATCAACCTGTCTGAGGCATAATCAAGCCCAGGAGCACGTTAGAAATCTTTTGTTTAAGACATTCTGACGCAACATTTTAGGTTATTGTTGTACTATTCTATCCGATCCGAAAATAAATGCGAATCTCATACCCTGCTCAGTAATATTCCTTAAGACACCCTGTAGTACACCGTCTCAATTTAGTCATATTTTTACCATGCTGATATCTGGCCCCTGCTGGGTGATATGTTATCTATTTCACTAGTCATGATTTCATCGATTCACAAATTGTAGTGCCGTCCTGGCCTTGAGGAAGACTCACGCAAGAAAAAGAATCGATTTTCTACTGAACTTTGCACTGATGACATCCTTACGTCAGTTTAAGATTTTTCTCGATATCGGAAATTGATAGAAATTTTGATGTAGTGAAAATTGACGATACATTCAGGTAGCGGACAGGTGAGGGTGATAGATATCGACAATACGATTTAGCATACGTTCAAGAACCTCTTCCAGTTCTTCCGACTCGGTCTCTCTTCCTAGCACAGTCCATTCTAGTCGTATGCTTCTGAAGGTGGATGAACAAGAGAAGCATCCAATCAAGAAGTTCTCAGCAAGCTTGAAGAGTACAATGAAGATGCGAAGCATCTTCGCCTATATAAGTCGAATTGCTTCCGAGTTCTTCAAGTTGTTGTAAGAAACCTGGTGGCAGAACAATACTTGATATTGTGATCAGAGCGGTGTCGTGCCAGTATTTAATAAAAAGTGTGAAATAATCTAAAGCAAATATGAAGAGTCTAGTGGGCTTAGCGCTTTTGATGGTAAATATCGCGTCAAAATACTTTTTTTCCATTTATTGTGGGCACTTTTTGCAAGTTTATACAAGTTCAAGGATTACTGTCTGATTAGAGATATCGTGATGCTGATTCAATAATAGTGACTGGGGTGCAATTAAAAGAAGATGACCGGACTTCTGAGTGTTCGGCGCATTAGGCAGTGCATTCGACGCAGTATTTGTTGTGACGAATTGAACCGAGTCACTTCCGGGTGAAGTTTCAGACTTTATCTTGCTAATAGGCAGCTTCATTCATCTTTGACAAAACACTGCTCCACACCATTTGAGGTTTTGAATAATTCACAGATTTCCACTTCATTGTACTCTGTCTTATTATAATTTTGTTTACCCGCCTCGTTGTTGCTTCTTTAATTATTTTCCGGAATATCCACATTGAAAGCATGGGCTGTATACTCCGAATGACACTTCGGACTCATTCAAATTCTATTCAATTTCTATTTGATGATATAATATTTGGGCGGCATCGTGGAATTTTATTTGAATAAATTTGTGGGGTGTAATAACAGTAACATCTATTTTAGTTCTTCCTATTTGTAGAATTTTTAAACTTTTGTCAAGCGTGTTGCTAGGCGGTAAAACCTTTTTTTTATATTTTATCCATAATTTTTATAAAAACGGGTTCTATTGATTTATCAGTTTAGAAAGATTCAAAAAGGTACAATTTACAAATAAGAATATATCTGCTGACAGCAGCTCTTATTTATAAATATATTTAATCTCTTTTATTCTTGAAAGAACCAGTTCATATTGTTTGATTGAATATAGCTATGGCTGGATGTTGTCTCTTAGTATCCAAACTACTATGTCGGTTTTAACATGTTCGTGGACGGCTACTTCACAGTCATCACCATGAGAAAATGTGTAAATAAAATTATTCTGCGTTCGTCATACATAAAAGAATTCAGATGTCTTCATATAAAATGTATGAAAAGGTTCTTGTCCACTTTTATCTAACAAACATCCACGTGAAATCAGACGAACGTGTTAACAAAGAAGGTATCGTTCGATTTCTTTGATTTATTGTCCGTGTGCCATATTCTACATTTTTTTAAATCTCGAATAATGATAAAAATTATTATTAATAAGAGCTTTTTTTAAATTAAAATGAGCCTAGTTAAAACACAATTTCTAGAACTTTGCTTGTTATTCCAATTATCCTTTCTAATTATTATACGGAAGGAAATGGAATAAAATGGGGTACCAAATTTTCATTTGGCTTTATCAAATAAATATTTATTTATATTTTATGGAGATTTTAGAATTCACTAACATCTTCATTCTTTAATGATAAACACCTGCACAGAATTTGGAATCCCGAAATACACAAAAATAATATCATGGCCATATTTTTATTTATACGATTAGAAACTAACCAAAAAATACATCAAAAGTTTGTCATTATATCGAATATACCAGAAAAAAATTGCTTTACTGTCTGCTGCAAAGTGATTAAACAAATTTATATTTTTTTAAAAGCTAATTTAAATATAACCCCTGATTTGAACCATCAAATTAATTGGGGAACTTGCTCCAGAGATTCTCATCCTTTGGCATTTAAATCAATTTGTTTCTAAAGAGCTTGTTTTAATATGCTATAAATAATTTAATTTATTTATATTACTTTAAGTATTCAATTCTTTTGAGCGAAATAAAAATAAAAAGAATTAAATAAAACAATATCGAAAAAAATTAATTACTTTGCATAATTTTGCAGATTATCCCATCAATTTTGGGAGAAAATGTTTTTAAATTAGACATTACTCCAGACGAGGCTCAGAAATACTTAGCACAGCACAACATTGACCTTAAGTATGCTCCAAAAATTGGTGAAAATCCTTTGCCAACCACAAGAGATGCCGACGGAGATACCGTCTACATGGGAAGGAAGATCCCAAACCCAGGTGATTACGTAGAAGAACATTATCTGGCCAATCAATACCACGGCCAAGATGGTTTGGGAAGAGCCACATTTGGTTATACCGATTGGAACCAGGGACGCGCCGAAGCCATAAACACCAACGGAGATGTCCGCGGAGCCTACAAATATCGTTCCAATGGAAAGGAGTTCGTTGCCAACTATTGGGCTGATAGTCTTGGTTTCCACCAAGAAGACAACCGTCCGAAAGTTGTGTTGGAGCCCGTCACCGACACCCCCGCCGTCCAAGCAGCTAGGGAAGAACACTTCAGAAAGTGGAATGAACTTGCTGCAGCCGCTAGGGCAAATCCAGATCCTTACAGTGATGTCTACAACCAGAACGGGAACAGGTACGATGAAGCCAATGAAATCAGGGGATCACCTTCAGACAAAAGCTACCAATCCCAACCTCGGGAATGGAAATACGTCCCAACCGAAGAAGAAGCCACCGGTGAACCAAGAGGATTCTATTACAACTTCGACTACCAAGTTCCACTGTTAAGAAATCTTAAGGAACGCGAGGAAGACCTCAGAGCATTTGGAGGACAATAAAATGCCCTAATGATAAAATCTTCTTTGCCGCCCTTTCGTTGCCATCCTTCCTTTTCTAGATTTTCTTAGAGTAAGGAGTAATTTATCGTTACACATTTATTTGCGACCTTCGAATAAATGGCTGTTATCAGTTTACATTCTTTGTTTTATTTACTTCCCACGTTAATAAAAACAAATGATAGTATCTGTAGGTGTAGTGGGTGTGGGTTGATAAAGTTAAGTTCTCGCGGGTTCTTTGGAAAACCAGCTACGGGTTGGAAGAAAGTTATACAAGAGAATTACTCAGGATAGAGAGAATGTGCATCTGTTGATTGCTGTTTAAAGTGATAATTTAGCCTTTTGCTCGATCAGTTGTGGGATGACCGCAAAAGTTTAATCATCATATCAGAGGATCTCTTTGCCTGCCACTATCGTATCAGAAAGTTAAAATTGTTTCGCATAAGAAGTAAAAATTGTATCACAGAAAAAGTAAACATTGGTTTTTACATGACATACTTTTTACTTGAATATTTTCATACTTTTTTTTTTGTGCTTTAAAAAACAATGCTTAAGCAGTCAAGGATTTTATTTGTGTGAAAAGTCGATCTTTATGTTGTCACTTCTATATTTTTTGAATTTCAGAAAGCAAAAGAAAGGTGAAATTTTTGAAAAATTTTCTCAATTTGTTTGAAAGAATTCTAATCAATGTTTGCCCTTGCTCTTAATCTGTTTGTTCCAATATGGGGCAATAAAATGATTTAACTTTCACTATGAACTGAAACACAAGTTATAATATTTTGATATAATAATTAAAGTCGACAATAAAATCGTATTAGCATTATTTTTAGCTTTGATATCATTGAGGTTTTTACCATTTACAAAATGAAAAGCAATTGGTACAGTATAAAATGCAGATCTTTTACATAAAGGTTTTCTTTTTTGTTTAAATCTTTGCGATGGAAGAATTTTTTACTATAACGACTACTTACAGTGGAAATTCATTATTCGTATTACAACTAGAACCCATAAAATTGATTTGATTAGAAGCATAAAGAATAAGAAACAATTAATCAAACACCAAAGAACAAATTAGAAATATAAATGTCTGATCTGGAATACATTTACAATAAGGAAATGCTATAAATCTTATTTTCCTTCGTTTTTATTCAATGAATATGCCATGAAAATTAACTCTTTTATTTTTTTAAGATTTCAGTAATTATTTGTAAAAAATTTTCTGTAACTAACTTAACACAAGTTCTGTTCAACACTAAAATTTGTGACTTTTAATCTCAGGGCAAGACTCCACATTTAATCCACTACGCTGTTTCCACAATAAAATATTGATTTAAATTAAAACTATTATCAAATTGGGGCATTTATAATTATTAATGTTATATAAAACATCAATTCAAACTCACTGGTTTTAATTAAAGTTTCGCATCGCTTTCTATTCGTCCCAACTGAGGGAAACCCGAGAAAAAGAACGCCTGCAAGAATGCAATGTTTAAGTTGGACCATATCAGAGACAAGATATCGTAAGTACAAAATATCGTATATTCTTTTATAATTGCATACTTTTGAAAGCTTTGGTGGAAACCTGACGTTTTGATTTAAAAATCACAATTAATTACCGCGCTTTTACTAAAGGAGAGTAAAGATTTAATTTTGTTAAGTCACCGGTGCAGGCAAGTGCATCCTTTACAATATACGTGTGTAATATAAATAAAACAATATTTTAAAAACTAAGCAATTCGATCATAAGCACTAGATAGACAAATTAGGTGGATTATGTTTCTTTTTTATTTAACTGGTATTATTGAAGCAAGAAATGCACACATGAGATTGACCTTCGCGTCCAGCGCAGTGAAAATTAATCCTAGAAATGGTGTGATAAGAGCTTGCATAAGAATTATACTATAAGCAGATGCCGCCTACGTCGACCGCTTATTTAATTCTGCGGCCAGTGATAAACTGCATTTTATCAACCTGCACGTGCACGATTATATGGGGAACAATTGATAAAAAACAAATTTCCTTGGCCGTCAACTTATTAATAAAAATAATTTCTATCTTTTAACGAATATTAGTTACGCGAGAACTGTTTCAAAAATATAGGTTACTTTTTATTTTGATTAAATATCGCCCTTTTATATAAGAAAACTGGTTTATTTTACAATAAAAATAAATCTAACAAAAATAATTAATTTTTGCGTAGGCACCATTTTTATATTTGAAAATACTCCTAAAACATATTTTTTATATCAATCGTTGCTTTATCGCTTCGCCAGCAACTTTTTAATTTCGAGATTGATAATTTCAGTCAAAGAAAATCATACACATGTTCTTTCCAAGATAATTCTATGGAGAGGATGCATATAAAAGGCGGCTTAATTCATCTGAGCTTAATTGCCCTCGATTTGGAGAGGAAGTTAATCACTGCTAGGACGGTCTGCAGCTTAGCTCATCGTTTCAACTAGATCTTGCTCTTGAGTCGCGATGAAGTGGATTGTGGTTTTCGCTTTTCTGATGGTAAATGATCTTCTCGAATGATACTTTTTATATTTTTTGCCGGTCTCATTGTATTAAAACAAAGAGTTGGTGTGAAATTAGAAAAAAAAAATCAATGACTATTTAATTCGATCTCTGGTTAGATTTAATTTGCTATGGGTACATTTTGTGAGAATCATTTCCTTAATTTACCATGCATTCAAATATTGCCTCATAGTTTCTTGTGAAGCATCGTAGATAAAGCTAAAAGTTATATTCGTGTTACTTATTTTTATTGTGGTTTTTAAAATGCCCTTATTTTTATCGTAAAGTGCGATTAATGTGCATATTAAATTCCTTTATAGTGTCGATTAAAGTGGAAAATGATGTGTGCAAACCAAAAGAAAATAGTTGTATTCCAGTGTTTTCTTTAATAATCACAAGGTCTTCAGCAGTCTAGAACTAAAAAATTCGTACGAAAACTAAAATTTAAATAAATAAAATATTCAGAATGTGTTAAATTTGTTAGATCATCTTATTATCACAGTTAATACTTCGACAATCCTAGTGAAATTAATACTAGAGCACTCAAAATCTGAACATTTACTAACATTCCATTCTACCAAATAAAAGCTACGATCTCGGAACTGAGCATATTTTGAATTCTAAGAAATAATATCGTGTATTGGGTGTCATTACAGTGGACTTGCTTTTAATTTGCTTCCTGAGGAATTTATCTAATATACTAGCCGACTGCTTTGTAAATATTTTATTTATTTTCTTAGAAATCAAAGGGCGTTGCACACCAAAGATAAAAAAAATTTCGCTGTTTTTTGCCTAATTTATATGTCGAAGTCATGGGAATAAATCGGACAGAAAAAGAATAAAAAATACGCAATTCAAAAGTATTACCAAAATGACAACAAATAGTTTTATTTAATTTATATTAATTAATTAAAAACTCGAATACTTGAGTATATTTCGATAAAAGTATCAAGTATTATTAGCTATATAATTCTAAACCTTTTAAAAGTTTCATATGTTAAAGAAAGGGTTTAAAAGAGCCTTTTAATTATGTATATTAATTTTTATATAACATTTCAAATTATACTTTTTATATGAACTTAAAATCATATGATTTAGAGTTCGAAAAAGGAAAAACAAAAACGCAATTCAGAAAAAAAAAATGTTGAATTTACAATAATCGAGATAAATCATAAGAGCAAAAGGTAACAACATTTGATATCATTTCAAAATGATTTATCATGATAAAAAAAAATTTTACCAAATTATTACGTGCACTTGATCAAATTTGAAGCGTACGTATTCACTTGCTCACAATTTAAGAATGATAAGGTGGATTTCCTTAGAAGGTTAAATTTTTATAGGCTGTGAAGAGGTTATCGTTAATGAAGTCAATTTATAACTAATTAAACTGGTTTACTGTTTACAATCTACAAAGAAAATTCGATTTGTTTATTTTAGACGTTTAGAAAAACTAGGTCAGCGAAAAAATTACAGAAATCTGGTCAAAAGCCAAGATTAAGAACTGCATTTAATAGTTGCCATTTTACTTAATTTTGCTTCCTGATTTATGAATGATATACCATTCAATGCATAAATACAAAGGCAGAATAAATTCTTTTAACACAAAATTATTTTACTTTTTGAAAATTCCTAATTCGTACGTATATTTCAGGTTATACCGTCAATTTTCTCCAGACCAATTTCAGGAAATGACCCAAGCACTCAGGACTTGGTGGAGACTTCACTGATAAATAATTTACCAAAAGGATACCTTTTATCGTATGAGCAGGCGCCCATTCTTCGAATTATTAACGAGGACCTGGAACCCGAGAAAGATAGAGCTAAGAGGAATGTGGATATTACGACAACTACTGAACCTATTCCTGTTGACGATAGTAACCAGGTAGAAGCTCGAAGATATTTGCCAAATACAAAATAAAACTGTACGCTACTCACTGTCATGTTGCACGTTCTGTTCTATTTTCATGATAAATATTGTATTTTCTTTTATTAGAGGTAATTTTTTAATAAATACTTTATATATGTACTTGTGAGTTTTATAGGAATATTAGAAATTTTAGTGTGAGCATTTATATGCGAAATATGACCAGTGATTTTCTTCTTTTACTTCTTTCTTTAAAATATTCATTGCTTTTATTCATAATGTAATATAAGATATTCAAGCCGGCTTTATAAATTGACCGTACAAAGTATAAAGATAGGTGCTTAAAAGGATAGCAAGAAAAGCAAAATCACAAATCGTACTAAATAAAAAAGCAACACAAAATTATTTTCTATTTAAAATTTACTTGTGGTCTCAATAAAACACAAATCTTATATTGTAGAATCATCTTCACCAACTACAATGTAACTTTCGTTTTCATCATCGTCCACTCCAATCCAATCTTCACCTGCTTGATAATCTTCATCAGGGTCAGATATGTTTTCATATCCTTCAGCTTCAAGTGCTGCTATCGCGTTTTCTTCTTTATCCCTTTCCTCTTGGGCGAGGGCTTCTTCATAAGCCAAGGGTCGACTGGTGTCCGTGAATTTATAGATTGAAAAGTAAGTTTGGATTCTTTGAACAATAAATTCCAAAAATGGTGGCAGTCTCGATTCAGTCCCATCACCGTAGATTCTTACAGGGATTTTTCCTCCATTCTTGAGAATTATATTCCAAGTTCCATTGATTTTTTTATCGGGCACCAAAACTATAGGCCGACCAATCGCCGTTATGTTCACAGACCTCAGAATAGGATTGCTCTGTGCCAGTCCCAGTAAGATGGACTGAGCCGACGGGATGGTGCCTGCATGAGGCAGAGGAATAGTCCATGGTTCCTGTTGGTTTCCAGCTGTCGTTCTAATCGCAGATCTTATTCCTCGACTGCTCAGTTTTAGCGGGGGCTGGGAGACTGATATCAAAGCTACTGGATACCAAACACAAGCAACCACTTGGCAAATCTTCGGGACATTTACCATTTCTGCAATTTTTAACGAGTCGTGAGCTTAACCGAGCTGATCCGACCGCAGTTCCTGGACAACTACCTGTCAGAAAAGTGCTCGTACTGATCGGTGATCTTATTTTTTGCTCTGCTTCGCATGTAAACTTTGGAAGCGTCAGTCATTTCAGCTCCGTAAGATCTTATCAGGTAAATAACTGTACTAAGCACAAGCAAGACGTTCACATCACATGTAAATTCATGGAGAGGGTACTCGCGACAAGGTACAATTGATTGAAATTCGCGTGCCCGGTGACCAGTGGATGCCACTTGGTGAATGTTAATAAAAAACCTTTTCAATTCTTCCGTGTGTTTCTTTATTTTTTTTTCGTTTTACATATGTAATTGTCTGTTTTTCTTTTTGTTATTTTAATGAGTCGTGTGTATATGATCAATTTCTTCAAGTATTTTTTTGAAATATAGACATAATACTCAAATCAAAATGAATTTACATTAGTTTATGTCTCCTCTAGAGACGACAAATCTATAATTTAGATTGAAAATTAATGAATATATTTTAATAATACCTCGAGATTGGGGTTAAAGGTAATACATATGTTAGAGATGAATATACGAAAATTAATTTTATAGTTCGTGAAAAATAAAACCCTTAAAAATTTCGTCTACTTTAAAAACATATACAGGGAGTATCAAATTAAAATTTTAGTTCTTCGGTCCCTTAATTTTCTTTCTAGTGTTGAAATAATTTTGAGTAATACTCATAGTACTTATATTTGTAAGATTGTTATGTTTGTTCTTATGTATAACCTAAATTTCTGTATATTTTCACGAGTTGTAAAACTCGAAGAAATCAAATCAAATGATGATGAAAATGATAATGCAGTGATAGTGATGACTAAAAAATGTTTCATTTTAATACTACATTTTTATTGATATGTTAGTAATGTACAGCCTACAGGAGATGACGGTACAGAGGAATGAAATTTCGTTAGTTGAAAAATCATTAAAAGAAAACTCCAAATGGACCCATTTGTCTGTAATACTGTAGAAAGGCTGTGTGTATAGAAATATCCAGAAGTATATCAAGTAGAAGGAACATGTGGTTGTTTGTGTGCTGTGTCGTATGTGTGTGTGTGTGTGTGTTTTTTTTTACCCAAATACCCAAAGTCCCTAAGAAGTAGAGATCACAAGATCACATCTTCACTGCTTCTTCAGTTTCTTTTTGTTGTCCTCTGAAATTGCCCCGAAGTCCCCGGCGATGGCAGCTGCTGCTGGCGACGACAGAGCATAGCCGTCCTCTCCGGCGATAGCAGTACCTACGGGAGATGACTGGGCTACTCCACCTTTGCCCGTAATCGCAATAGCAACGGGACGCGCTGCAGCTATGCTCCCTTCGTCCCGAATTGGCAAACCTTACAAAAAATCCAAACAACATGTGTAAATGGTAAATTTGAAAAGAAGAGAAATAGAAAATGTTAACTAAACCATGCACTACTACTTCTCAAAAATGAAAAAATAATAAAATATAACATCTTTTAACATATGTAAAAATATATAAGCAAAATATAGAAATTCTTAGTAAACCTAACTTCGAGGTTTCTAACTCTAAGTACAATTCTATAACGTAAAAGTGTTTACCTTCGTTGTCTTCTTCTGCTTCACTTTTAAGCTTTTGGCTAGATGTAGTACTACTCATGCTTGCTGCAGCCGCCCCTTGAGCGCCTAGTAATTGGATGAATTCTTGAGCTTTTACGCCTGGGGCGTTTTCGTTAGAAGTTTCAGATTGTAAAATCTTTTGCTCAGTTAGGAATTTGGCAAAACTTCTAGCAGCCAGTCCCGATGCATCTTGAGCTTCACCACCTCCATTTTCGGATATATCAGCCCTCAATGGCAATGCAATCGGTTGGTTCTTATCTACGATTTCTGCTTCTTTTTCTACAGAATTTTTATCAGGGTCGGCCATACTGCGCGCTTTGATTGGTTCCAACGGCTGCAAGCTGAAAATTGGTTGGACCGGGTTTTGGATAAAATCGAAATTCCCAAAAAATTGTGGTGCTCCCCCGATGGTGTAGAATCTGCGATTCGGTGGCAGTGGAGCAGTTGATGCTGGCGTTAAACTATCTTGTGGAATTGTTTCAGCCTCAGGATTTATTTCAATTTTTTCTCCCTTTTGGTTGGCATCCTTTGCAGTCGGTTGTTGTTCAGGAAACACCAGGGAGAAGGATTCCGAGTCTAAATTGCACCGAAATTAAAATTGCTTACGGAAATTATTCGGAGCCAAAAAAATTAATAGTTTTATTTTTATTAAAAAATGAAAAATCTTTAGCTTCTTTATTTCATGATATGTAAAATGGATTCTTTCCTGCAAAAGATAGGCTGATATTATCAAATTTTCGAATAATACGTTGCTGTCGTTATATAATCTTTCATTTTTACATTTTGCATGTTTCTTTTTTTAAATCTCTATACTTGTACGTAAATTTGAGATCCTTTATAGAAAAACGAGTTATTTTCGATAAGTCCGACTAGACCATATCCAAACTTATTTTCTTAGTAGAATTACAATTTTATTATAGTAAGCCTTACCTCCATCACCACCGCCACCACTACCAGCGCCTCCACTCCACATCTGAATAATTTGGATAATTTGATTAATGAAACTCTCCTGATCCAATGGAGGAAGGCCTGGAAAACCTCCACCGCCACCACCCGATCCTCCATCTCCGTTGGTAGCAGGGTAGAAAACGATAGTTTCTCCACCTTGAGTCTGGATGCGACCAATGGGAGTCAATGGCTGGATAATGGGTGTCTGGAGCTTAAAGGCCGGACTTAACTGCAGTTGCGCCTCGGGGCTAAGAATAAGAAGTTGTCGCGAAGTCGTCGGTATTAACGGCTGAATAGGTACAGCAAGCGATACACCTGCGAAAACCGCCAGTAAGACAGTCCCCAGCAGCCGTGCCATCTGCAACAAGAGAAGATACGACCATTTAACTTTTTCTGTCTATTTTGAGATAAAATCCGAATAAATGAGACAGCATCCAACCAGTTTTTCCAGCATCCGTGCAATTGCCATAAATAGACCGTGGCAGCCCTACAAGAACGAAAAGAACTCGATATCCGGGGATGGAATCGAGCTAACCATCGAGACATAATCATGTCCTAAGAAAACTGCTTCGACTTAAGAAAACCGGTGCGCGCACTGAACTTCTTTGTAGCTGCATTGGGTGAGGTCAAGAGCGAACACCGGCGAATGACGGTCATGGACAATAAGTTGCTCGATGAGATCTTCGGAGGAGACGGCACCAGACTCGGCGGAAACTCGAAGAAGCGGAAGGCTTTCTTGGCGCCGATTGCAGAAAATTCGCTGCCAGCTCGCTAGAGTCTTAAGATGCCATAAGCTCACACTTGGTTTCGTGGCAAGACGTGACAAACGTCTCAAATTGCCCCATTTGAATTCCTACGACCGTACTTATTTCACACTTCGCGGGTCTAGTGCGGTCACCGGCTTTGTCTGAAATGTGACGATAATTTGCAATATATGCATACTAAGCAAACAGTAGATTGTGTGGGCTTGTTGTAAAGCTTTAATTTATCCCACTTGGCCAGTGGCCAATTAAGTAATAACAGATTACTAACAGTTAAGAAATCCTTTATTCTTGTAGTAGCTACTTGCCAGCGTAGATCCTTTTCGTGTTTAGGTAATGTTTATTGTACTAATGTATTGAATTTTTAAAATATGGGCGCCATATACATTTTCTTAATCTAAAAATCTATATCATATTATTCAATTCATTTGTATCTAATTACAATATAAAGCATAACTTGGAAAATTTTGTAAAGATAAAATAAAAAACTTTATAAAATCACGGAGCCAGAAGTAGCAGTTGCAAAATAAGTTAATTTAAACGATTATAATTTCTAAAATATTTTCTTTCGATTTAAAAAGAGGTACATAGTCCTGATCAGTCCTACTAAGAAGATAGTGTCCACTTTCTATACTGCAACTAAAACATTTCATGCACAACGTAATTGTTTTACTGCGAACTCGTGTTTCAGTTATAGTATTTTTCGAAAACCATTTTTATTTTGTGTACTAAATTTTTAAATAATTAACATGTAGATTTTTGGAGCTCGAAAAATTTTAACTTTAATTCTCAGTGAGGAAATAACACGTTTTTAATTTATAAAAGCGAATGCAGAAAAGAATTGCTATTGACTCTTTTCGCTACGAAATTTTATTGAGAGGTTTAGAATATATTCTTAGATTTGGGTTCTGTTATTGACGGCTTAAATTTTCAAAATATGTTATTTGTTGAGAAGCAAAAAAGCAATATACTATGATTTACAAAGTGAACCACCAAGACCGAACGAGTTTATGAGTGTGTGAACTTGTAAAGTTTTTCGAACCATTTTGGGTAGCTACGAGTAGTTTTAGATCTTTATTTTAAATAAGCCCGAATGCTAGATTTCTTTACAAATTTTATTGTAAATCTTAAAATTTGTGATTTATAACTTTTATTAATGTGTAAATGACAAGGAGAAAATATGATGATGTTATGAATAAGTATAGACTCTTAACCAGGCCAAAAAACTTCAGAAAAGTTAAAATTTTTATTTTATATAATTGTTTTCTCTAAGACCGCAATTATAATTTGTATAAATAGCATTATGAGCGGTACGTGCCACGTTTTCGTTTTAATAAAAAGTGCAAAATATTAAATTTAATAGTATAAATTTTATTAGGGGTCAATTTTTTACGTTGAATTCGAAGCTAGGCGAATTTGTTTGCTTTCGATATATTAACTTTGTTTTTTTGTTTTATATTTAAGATTTAAATTAAATATTCAATAAAGTTTTGCCAATTCAGAAGTCAAAAATGATGTATAAATTTCTTACTTTATATAGTCTAGTATCTTACTACCTTGAGCTGTGTACACTAAAATTTATACAAAGCATGTGCTAATTAAATCTATCACAGTTTTTGTTCGAATCCATATATTCCTTTCTTTATAGTAATGTAATTCGTTTAACTTAATTCTTGATATTTATAAATTGTTATTTTTTTCGCATTTGTTCTGCAAAACTTGAACTTGGAACAGCGCAGTCACAAAAATTTAAGAAAATCACTGAACTGGAATTGCACAGAAAACTCTGATCTCACATTACCTTTAGATTAGTACAATGAAACTCAAAGAACGAAGAAGACCTGATTTAACCTCGTCGCAAAACTGCAAGAAACAAAGTGCTGGCTAGAAAATATGTCGCAGCCCTTTATATAAACGCGATTGCATTCAGCCTTATGTTGTTATGTTGTTGGCCAAATGGTTCGGCCAATAGGCCGTCGCAAGAGCTCGCCGGTTCTAAACCGCGAGTACAGGGTCGAACTATTTCAATTGCTGCAACAAATTCCGCAGAAAAGCACAACCAGGGAGCAGGAAAGGTGTGTTATAGCACCTGGGCGCCGTTGTAGACCAGCTCCGGTGGTGTAGCATCGGCAGGTACCGATGATTCTTATTCTTATCGCCTTATTGCATCGCTTAAAAAGGTGGATGCACTCTCGCCATCACCCTTGCGACTCATCCTTGCACCGTCGGGTATCGTTAGTTTTCTTTTTGGCCATTTACGGGAGCAACCTACAGGAGCGAAGCCAGTTCTGTAAAATAATTAAGTCAGTAAACGTTTTGTTATGGCCGCCGATTTAAAAGCGGCTATTAAATTTTAAGGATGAGCAATTGGGTGCGTTTTACAATTGCGCTTGCTAGAATTTTAATTTTGCAACAAGGTGGTAAATTTTATTGTTTGTAAGCATCTTCACTTCATTTTAACTGGGCTCCTTGAACACCTATTCAGTTTTATTGTATTGCTTTCTGGTCATAGCATCAGTAAGCACTTCCCATTTTTCAGAAAACATAAATACAACGAGACCGTATATTATTTGTTAAATATCCAATAAGTTTATGGAGATTATTGTTGCTTATTCCAAACATTTGGATACTTTAAAATGTAGTTGATATCTATATTTAGCCTTAGGAAGGTCAAGATTAACTTAAATTTATTCAAGGATAAAACGTTAAGAATTAAGTCGATGGATAATTTGGAGTTTTAAGTAAATTATTAAGAATTAAACGTTAGTGGATTTTAAATAATAAAACTATTTATTTGTAACGTTTATTGTACACAATTTATTGAAAAATTGAAAATTGAAAAGCTGATCTTTACTTGTTTCCGCGAAATGTTAAAACAAAAACTATATTATAGTACTGAGTTTTTAGCAGTAAAAATTATTACATGTTCTAAAAATAATTTCAAAGGTACTACAAAAGTATTAACAAGTTTTTCTTATTTGTGATCGAAATGGAAATTAAATACTCCTAGAGGGAATAAAACTAAAAACACTAATAGTACCCAATATATTGATATATATCCTTGTCACTTCAATTTTTAAACCAAATTTGTTCAGTGGTACTTCATACAAAAATTGATTATTTCAAGACATTAGGGCCGAAAAAATGAAAACATCTTATTTTACCCTGAAAATTTTATTGGCACTCAAAAAGTACATTTTAATTCACTTAGATCTAACGTACTGATATGGCATTTTATGACAAATGTAAAAATAAGAAAAAAAATATCAAAATTCTCAAATCAAATAGTACAATCCACCATCTTGAATAGACGAACGTCCGGAGTCTCCTAGATTTGAAGTAACGACTGAGTATGGTGATCCTTTGCGGGTTTCTTGGCAAAAAGTCAAAATATGAGATAAATAAATATTCAGCATCATAGGTTAAAAGCAACTACCTCCAGCAGTGTTAGAAATGCCCTTCGTCAATTGAATAACTCTATCAATAACGACTGTATCACCTTCCTTGGCAGCAGCACTAGCTTGTTTTTTAAGGATCTCTTCTCTGGTTGTTTTAACTACCGAACTTGGTCCGGCTAAGTAGCCGTCTTCAGTCAATCTATACTCACCTCGGGTGACCTTTCTTACGCGATTTGCCAGAGGCACGCCGAGATTGGCGACTTCACTAGGTTTCAGACCAGCAATCGCCGTAGCCACTGGTCGGGCAACTGCAAGTCCACTGTCTCCAGAAATTGCAGTTCCCATTGGCTTAGACGATGCAACTCCACCATCGCCAACAATCGAGAGTCCTAAAAGCAAGTTCAAGCACTTTTAACTGTCTAGTAATGACTAAATTTATTTAATTACCAACTGGATTTGCCTCAGCAACTGCTGAGTCCGGTTTAGGAGCGCTAACCTGAACCGTATCTGGATCTTGCTGAATGTTCGGACCTAGAAAACCGAGATCCACGTCGTCCACGCTATCGTTTGATCCAAAGTCCATCTTTTGTACAACTTCCTTCACAGCTTCTTGCATATCGTTGCCCTGCTGAGTGTTGAACAGATTTTGAATATCGACATGACCACTCTGCTGCAGCTTAGCCAGTTCTTGGGCAGCGGTTCCAAGTTGATGCAAATTTTGGGCATATGCAACACTATCCTCTGGACTTAGGGTTCCTTTGTTTTTGGCCTTCTCCTGAATTGTCACCAAGTGTGAGGCAGCTTCCTGGATGTTTTGCAACTTTGATGCAAACACAGCCTTATCCCTGAGGTTGCTACCATCGTCGTTTCTTATAATTGAATTGGTGATAGTGCCATCTTTATTGTGGACAATTTGCAAGGTTTGACCCTTGGCTCCACCGTAATATGGAAGGTAGACGACTTCGTCTGTTAGATGACTTCACAAATATACAAATTTTGTTAGGATAACTACTACATTTGCAAAGAAATGCTTTTAATGTTAAATTTCCTTCTAAGAAGCATTGACAGATTTATAGGTACCCTATAGTAGAGTAGCCTAGAATAAGAACAGAAGAACTATCTACACAGAAAATGAGAAAACATAGGAACAAAACCTAAGAACAAGAAAAGTAGAACTTTTAAAGCCTTATAAACTTTTATTTACAGAAAAAAATATTCGCTTTGGAACAGCCTATATTTATTTCCTTTCTACAAAATCGAGAATTAAATCCGCTTGAGCATGAGCTTTACCACCAACACCGGCAATCGCGACTGATTCCGGCCTGAACAAAACCCTTGACGGAGTCCCTTTTTTAAGGACCGCATGTGAAACCGGAGCAGATATTGCTGTTCCTCCATTTCCAACGACAGCCTTTGCGGAAGGTTCTAGAATTAGTGAAGCATATTTCTTCCTATCTTTGGAGGCGGGAACCTCATTCAGGTCTCCGTAATAGGGTTGAAAGAACAAGCCGACAGGAATATCAGCCACCGGCTGACCTGTAGCTGTTTTTCCAGTTGCAGTCACTTTAATGTCCGATCCATCAGATGCTCCTAAGGAGTTTTGTTGTGCAGGTTCCAAGGAAGTTAATTGCAACAGCTTCGTCCCAGGAACTGCAGTAATCTTCTCAACAACGAAATTTGAACCCTGTTCCTGTACTGCGGTCAACAACTGGACGTCAGTGGCCAAAAGGTTTGAGTTCTTATGAGGTCTCAAACTCTCTTCTTTTAGCTTATCATTTTTTGATCCTTGAACTTTTGGTTTTAGAATTGGTGATTTTGTTGTTGGCTCAGTGTTCTTTCTTTCATCGCTGGAAGGTTTCTTAGAAGGTTTTGCAATTTGAAGTTCATTTAAATTTTGAGTTTGATAGTATGGCACTGCATTGTATGTAACAGGATAAGCTCCTAATAGAGGATTTGTACTAGGCGTTAGTATGTACTGCGCCTCTGGTTGTTTTAGTGGCACTGCTAATTGAAGAGGTTGTATTATATTCGCCGGCAGAAGGGGCCATGTTTGTAAGCTTGCTGTTTGCCATCTAGGAGAAAGTAAGATTTCCTAGTAGAGGTAAGCTTGTTTGTAACTTGTTCAAATGTGATTATGGTTAATTACACTACTGCCATCGTATGACGAGCTGTCGCTTCACAAATGTATTATAGATTTAAATCGTTATTTACAATATGAATACTACATACATTTTTTTAAAAAAATTATTAGTTATTACTGCAACGGTTATTACTGCAAATTTTTGTATTGAGGCTGTGTTTATAGTGTATACATGAACAACAGTGTGCATTTCTTAGTTATTGCAAAGTAGAAGAACAGTTGTATGTGTAAATGTGTAATATAAACTATTGAATTGGAATCTAGAATCATTAACCAAAACCTCAACGTGGATTAAAAGTTATGACCAGTACTTTTTAAGAAAATTTCATTAATTAAACCATTAATCGCAATATTTTTAAGTATTTTATTTGATGGCAAGGAAGCTAGAATTGGAGAAAAATTAACTATATTTTATAGTGCAGTCCCATATAATAACCATTCAAAAACAAATTTCTTAGAAATAAATTATATTTAAATAATTCTCTAAGATTCTACACATAAATAAATTCCAGAAAAAAAGGTATTTGAACTAATAAAAAGAGCGTCTTTAGTTTTCTCAGTTGTTAGGCAAGTTGATATCAGATTCAGGATGGTAGTATACAGCAGGACCTGTAGCAACCACTTTTCCTTCTGGTGGCAAAATTCTAGGTGTTGACTTTAAAACGGCTTTATCCAAATCAAAAGATTCTGGCAAGGCCACGACTCTAGCACCAGGTCCAGCAATCGTTAGGCTTTTTGGATGTGTTAATGCTAGACCACCAGGACCAACAATAGCAGTACCACCACTTCCAGCCGTAGCTACGCCTCCAGGCCCTGCAATTGCGATTCCACCCTTACGAACTTTTAGCCTTTGAATAATTATCCCACCTTCTCTTAGGGCTTGTTTGTTGACACTCGTGGCACCCTGCATAATGTCGGTCAAAATACCTTTTTCAGTTCCCTCCATGTCCTCTTCTTCTGACTCCCCAGATTCTAGGATTTTAAGAGGAGCCTTAGTGGGTTGGACAGTTGTGGTTGTAGTTGAAGTCGTCGGAGTAGGCCTAGGTCTATAGAGCCCCAAAGGACCCCTCTCAGCGGGAAGGGGAGGATGCTTCGATGTCGTAGTCTTCATTTTTACATCTCCGGTCTTATCAGATTTAAGTGGATGGCTTTGAGTTTGGTTTCTTGGAGGTTCACGATTATTAGATAAATGTTTCGAAGGTAGAAGTATAAATTCAGGGAGATGATTCTTGGCATCGTTATCCTTTCGTAGAGTCTCTACTTTGGCTTTAGCACGCTTTATTTGTGCATCTTCTGCAATCATCTTTTTAAGATCTCCTATTAATTGGTCGTTCAAGCCTCCATCTTCCCCTAACTTATGTGCACTTTCACTTTCTACATTTTGTCTCGGAACGAATTCAATAATACTTGTAACATCGTTACTGATGGCCATTATTTTTTGTGCATTTTGGTCAGATAAATTTTCTTCTTCAGATGAGTCTTGAGATATTCTGAATTTCCGAGGCTCATCCGTTAATGGTAGTCTCAGGTATGGTGCGGAATAGTAAAAAA
Organism: Proctacanthus coquilletti; assembly: GCA_001932985.1. NCBI lineage: Eukaryota > Metazoa > Arthropoda > Insecta > Diptera > Asilidae > Proctacanthus > Proctacanthus coquilletti. The sequence goes on from MNCL01000066.1 coordinate 26,878, forward strand.
TTGGTTTATCGACTATTTGTGGAATCATTAGAGAATGATGATGTGTAATTTTTCGAGAAACGAAAGGCTGTACTTGCTCTGTGCTGCGTACAGACGACGGGATAGAGCCTACGTTGCCATAGTGATTATGGCTTGGATGATATGACGATTGCGGGTACAAATATGTGTTAGAGTCTAGCACAGCTGGAGAATGGTGTTCATGTTTCTTAACATATCCCAGAGCAATATTAATTTTATTTATTTCCTCTAAAATTCTTCTTGTTTCATCATTTTGCTCACGAGGACGATAGTGAAAACTTTCTTCGGGAAATTTAACCAGCCGTAGTTTTTCAATCCTAAAACAAAATGTCATTAATACGAAAGTACCAAAGAGCAGTGAACTTCAAATTAAATAGAAAATAGTTTTTATTTTTGGGGTGATTTTCCCGACCTACCTATTTGTTTAAATGATCGTGATGATCGAAGACACACACTACACACTTTTCTGTCCTAGCGAAGACACTCACTAAAACCATTTGACAATTTTTACAGCACACGTTAAGCATATTATCGTAAGTTTGACCGATGTGCCTTGGCTGTATATAACAGATTGAGTATAACAGATTGCAGATCAAGCAAAAATTTATTTTAATGTTATGTTCTTTGCGAATTAAATTGGATTGTCCTGAAAACCACCCCAAAAAGCTCTGAAGTAATGAAAATGCAAAAAGATTGTTAAGCCGCATGCAATTCAAATACCATGAAGATAAAACTGCGTACAGACGTATTAGAGGCAGTACAAAAAAGAAGAAAAATATAATTTGATGAAAATGACTGGCTTTGCGTATGAAATAAAAACTTACTCTACTTCATGGTGAGGACGGGCGTCTAATGATAACGAAAGTGTTAAAATTAGGGCGATCTGAAAATAAGAATAGATTGAGAAAATTCTTCATTTATAAAGTACATATAAATAGCAGGTAAATGTTTTCGAAAGTCAACATTATTTTTTTTATTTTTAGTCTCTTATGAATAAAATGCTTATAAAACATGGTAAAAATCCCATAAAAATGGATGCAACTTTTTCCTTTTATATTCGTTAGAAAAAAGTATTTAAGTCCCATTTTAAATAAAAAGATATTGAACCGGTTTTTATAGCAATAACGTGAGTGGACTAGCTTATTATCAATCGTTTGGAATAGTCCTGTCGTAAGTATGATCCGTAATCTTAAAAGTCATCGAACCACAGTGTTAACAAACCTTAAGCAAAAACCAAAAAGAATTACACGGACGACTTGAAGAATAACACAATTCACATTTTTTTGGTCCAATCCTAAAATTGAACAAATGGTCTGTGCGAAAAATCGCTAAAAATCATATTGACATAAAAACACCTTAGAACGTGCAAATGAAAGACAAGCGACAAACCTGTTCAGTGTTTGATAACGCTTATCCGATACGATCTCTATAGACCACCTCTGAGGGTTTAATTTCATATCTTAATGTAAATTAACGTAATCACAAACTCATTTGTATTAAAATCTTAATCTCCTTTCTCGGAGGAGAGGCAGGTCGAGAACCCCTCCGCGAAAAATAACTTAAATTGATCATCGCAGTTATCGGAGCCTGTTCATAAAATGCTAATGGCACCTGAAATTAGTGAGATGAACAAAGTGTCATTGAACTTGGCATTTTCGATCATCGAGACTGCGATCTCATCTTGGGTGAAATGATTCTTTTCTTATTTGGCTCACGTACGTGTACATTTTACCTTACACGGGAATTCCTAGATTACGGTGGTTAGTAAAACGGTAAGAGGTGTTTAATGTTAAACTGCCATGTTTATTACGTTTAATGTGATTCAAATGGAAAATAGGACATCCAGCTCATAATCAGAGACAAATATGGGTTAGCGTGGAAATTCTGGTGCATTCACTCAGCGTCCACATCGAGTTCTCGACGAGTGCCACATGACCGGTAGTCGTACGATTGCACTATCGGAGCTACGAATCTACGGCCTAAACTTGATCTTCGTCTTATATATAAGGCTGAAAGTGAAGTTTGTGGCTCCACTACGGGGTTAATTGTTATGCTAAATAGGTAATGCGTAGTCACAATGATTTATTCCATTCAAATTCGTATCCATGTTAAGCGGTCACTGAGTCAGTCACAAAAAATTCCTTTATGAATTATGTACACTTATTTCTTCTCTTTAAGGGAGCACGTGTTTTGAAATAAGAACAAAAAATTTTCTACTTTTATTATTTTTCTATAAGCCATAAAAGCATTGAATTCTTAAAGAATTCTCCATATAATATGTGGTCACTTCAGACGTTATTTTATATTTTAAGTAACTCCAAAAAATCTAAAAACGATGCAAATTATGGGAGTCTTTATTTGAAACTTGCCGTGGCGTACGTTGCCAAATAAATTAAAGCTATAAAAAGGATTTTCCTCGAGTTCTTGTTTAAGCAGTAACAAAAAGACCGGTCTTTGCCTATCCGATTTCCGATGCAAACGGCTATCTTACTTTTTTGTTTAACAAATTTAAACGAATGACCTGTAGCAAGGTAAGTTCGTTACCGCCATTGCTGCTGATTTGATTTGAATGATAGGGAGCATGAAATTCACATCAATCAATTTTGCAGGTCGAGTTAAATGACCTGCGGTGGAAGTGCGATATAATTGGATTGGTGTTTACGAAGCATCTGGCTTTTAATTTTAATGCTTACTTATGTTTCAAGAGAGGTCTTAGCCGATTACTTGTTCTGCTTTAATTTCTGAGTTTTAAAACTAATTACCTATAACCATAATCAACAGCCATAATCAACAAAAATGTTTGTACCATTCTTAAATTAAATTGTGGAAATGTTGTCAAAAGAGTTTTAGTAAAAGTCTTAAAAAGACCATTAACTTCATAGCGAAAAGATTGCCTGACAAAAGAGACCGTATAAAATGTAAACTCTACAAAAAACTTAAAAACATAACGTAGAAGTATAAATTAATAAAGAATGAACTTTTTATTGATAGGAACAAAACTATTAAAATAATATTAGGTATTCATCTTTTCCGTGGAGTGAAACTAAACATGATAATGAATAATTACTTAAAATTGTTTCGTGGTGGAAATGTCTCTATAATTTGAAAACTAGCATTTATACTTAATGTTTTCATTTAAATAATAAAATATGTTGTTTTTCACATGTTACTGAATCATCGTAAAATGTTTGCTTTAGTATAAAATAAGAAACAATTTAATCGAGTACCAAAATGATGAATTGGATTTTCAGACCGAAAAATTCAGGAAAGAATAAATTTTATCCTCAACCTCAGTCAATATCTCGGTATATTTTATCTTTTATTAAATATAGAAAATATACTAATTTTTTGTTATTGATTAATTTGTTAGTCCGAAAAATGTAAAAATATGTTGGAGTTTTAAAAGTGTGCTACCAAATGAACGAGTTGTGTTGCCTGCATTAAGTAATATAAAGTTTTTTTTGTTTTCCAAGTAAATTTAAATGACTTTAAATACCAGCAGGAAGCCCAGGTCGCTCGGCTGGAACTTTTTTAAAGGCAATGCGTCCAGGTATTAGCCAAGAGAAATTATTTTCCTTATTTAATTGGATAAACTTATGCATATCACCTAGTTCTGTTGATGTCACAAATTTTCGGATTGATGCCACTACAGGGTGTACTTTCGTCGAACGTCAATGATCTCAAGTTTTCGTGGTTCTCTATTCGCACATTTTATACCATATTTATGATGGTAGAAACTATTGCGAAATTAGCAGAAATACAGAAATACGCTACCAACAAAAATTTTTACTTATCTGGTCAGGGAATTTGAAATGACTCGTGACAAATTTGTTTAAAAGTTCTCTTCCCTAGATGTTACATGTATTTATTTAGTTCTGTGCCTTACTTTGGTGAAATCCTTACATCTTGCTACAAAATGGCCTGCTCTCATGAGGAAATGGTGGGATGTTGAAATTTTAATGGAGAAGTACCAGCGTGATAGTGGAGGAAAAATTTCTCTTAAAGGGAAAATAGTCTTTGCAATTGCTCTAATAATAACCATAAGTTTAAATTCTATATGATAAAAACTTTCTCAAGTTTAATCCATTTTTTTTCTTGCAGAGGGCTTTGTGATAAGAGCTTTCTTTATATACGAAACAATCATTCAGTACTCTAGTAATACAAAACAAACCGAGGAGGTGATCGCTGAAATGATAAATGTTAACAAAAATACACTGATGTCTCCTTATTTCATCACGTCGATTTTTGTATACATCTGTCTTCATTACATTTTAAATTTTGCGGATTTCCTCCTTATGATAGTCAGCATAGGATTGACATATCAATTTGAGGTCCTCAATAGGGAACTCTTTGCGGTTAAAGGACTCGTAAATACGTTTCTTTTACATTTTTCCGATTCAGCAGGACAAATATTTATTTTTCAGAATATGCCGACTTATTTTTGGGCTCAAACGCGAAATGACTATGGTAAATTATATGACCTCTGCAATGAGGTTGATAACGAACTCTCGTTCTTGATGTTCATTGCGGTCGGGAAAGGGATTTTTTTAATTTCTATCCACTTATTCGCCATTATCGTGTGAGTTAAAAGAAGAAAACACCACAATGATACAATAACATATTATTTATAAAAGGCGGCACCCAATAATGGGCAGAGTAATTTTCGCATGGAACTTTTTTATCATGTACACTTTGCAAACGCTGTTCGTAACTTTTCTTGCCGCTAAGTTACACGAAGAGTCCAAACGACCTCTTAAAGTTTTGAGAGTGATCCCAAAGGAATCTTGGAATACGGAGGTTTTTATTTTTCATTTCAAATATGTTGTACTTTAATGCTTATACCTACTTTCATATTTAGACAAAACGATTTTTTGAGGAAGTCGAGTCAAATTTCGTAGGCCTGAGCATATTAAAAATTGAAATAGTCAGACGTGAGTTGATACTAGCGGTGGGTAAAATTTTACTGAAAAATTGTATATACGTATATAAAAATTTCCGTCCGTAGATGGCTGGTGCTATAATTACTGACACATTGATACTAATACAATTCGATATTCAAAGTATTTATGCTGATTGCAAAGAATAAAAATGCAGAAAATAGGAAGATCCAAGAGATTTGTCGAACTTCACTTTAGTATGTAAATTATACTATATTATTAATTATTCAGTTGAACTGGCAATTATATAAATTTTAATAACTTTATTAAAAAATCAATATTCTTATTAATATGATTAAAACATGTACTTGCACATACTATACTTAAATAAAACTAAATTTAGATTACTACAAAAGTACCACCCCAAAAGCGTATTCGTACGAACATTTTAAAAATGCATAACTAGTCATAAAATTATTAAACATTAATCTAGTGAGTCCCTGCTATTGTAGATATTCATTGGATAGAAGATAAAAAGTATCAGCACACTTTTAGAAAATATATATATTTCACAAGATTTCATGAAATTCTATAAATTTTCGTTTAAGTAATGAATTACCTTTCATTGGTTATAGTTTGCATATTTCAAACAAATATAAATATTTTAAAAATAAATATTTAGCGCCTATAACTTGAAATCCTTGTATGCAAAAATCGATTTCATAATGACTATTCAATGCTGAATTATTTATGTAGGCCAATTTTCTTTTTTCTTGGAATTTAAAAAAAATATTGACTATATTTCCTGCTAATCATTGAAATAATAAAAAAAATTATTATTGCTCGTGTAATAGACGTTAATAGCATTAATTGTTTAGAGATAAACGATGTTACTAAAAAAGGAGTTCTAAGAAAATCACAGACGTATTCTTTCAGAGAACACTGCTATAACAGAAAGGTATAAAACACAAATTATTAAATATTCACTAAAGTTAGGTAATCTGGAACCATGATATTCAAATAATTTTTGCTAGTCCAACACCGCACCCATTTCTATTCTATAACGTTTTATTACAGCTCATCAATCTGATGAATACTAAACACCTGAAGAAGTTTAACTGTATTTTCCAAATACATTCACTGTTTCCTCACAGAAACTCCTCAGAACTAGAGACCAACTTACCACCAAAAAACACTTCATTTTATCAGAATTATCTTTAATCCTTTATCCACTTTTTCAATCTCAATCTCAAATTCTCAACTGATGCGAATTCACCACAAAACTGATCGTTCGGAATAATGCGCAGGGCAGTCTTCTTTGGTATCTTCTTGGTCTTCACTAAGTTCTTGAACTCGACAACTGCGATCTTGTCAGCTGTGCGTATCAGACTGCGTGGCCGAGCTCGGTGGCGATCAGTTTTTAACAATCAAAACGGACATACCATCGTCCGAGGAAGAAAGAGACTGTCCATATGAAATAATGTGCGAAGAACTACCTTGCTGCTTCACACTTTCTTCGTGGAAAAAAACAAGGCTCTGCTGGCAAGCTGTCCAGGGGGTGATCTGTGTTCTCGACAAATACGCGCTAAAGCTTCTTCGCACGAAAGAATCTTGCTGAATATGAAAAAAATGCCAATAAGAAAATGAGTGCACGATGGAGCGGTGCATGGCTAATTAGGATCGAAGCAGACCTATTAGCGGATGTCGCGGTGGCTTTCGTATTTTAATGAGGTGTGGATCAGAGACGAAAAACTGCCCTCAAGCAGCTCGAAAACAACTTGAAGATGAGCTAAAACGTACCTAAGGTCAACGGGAACGGTAAAATTAAGATGCGGTAAGCGAGCAGGTGCAAGGTATACACGAATTGAAGAATCCAGATGCAGGGTATATCACGAGATCTTATCAATTTTAGAAAGTATTTACGAAATTGTTCTATTCGCAAACTTTACGGATTCAAGCAGCTGTAATTACGTGGACAGAATTCGTCTTCCATCTTATGCTTCAGAACTGCATGTGACGAGAAAACGGAGATTCGCATGTTTTGATCTTATATTGAATATTTGTGGGAACGCGTGAAACAGGATGCTTAATATGACCAAACCCACTGAAATAAATTTTAAAGAATGCATGGGAGTGTTCTGAGCACTAAATTCTCACAATTGCAAAAATATGGCCCGAACGCATGGTCCAGGTAATTGTGGTAGTACATATTTGGATTAATAACTTCGCGATGCGGTCTGCACGGAGAATCTCCAAGTTTTATGATACTACATGTTACCCAGCGTATGTGAAAATGGAGGTGCAATAACTTCGGTTCTCTAGTAGAGGAACAAGGAAGGTTCCCCTATGCGTGGGCGTTGGCTAATACTGCTTTATGGCATCAATCGAGGATGTTATATTTTTACTACAAGTAGCTTAAAGCAAATGATTGACCTCGGTTCGGATATCGCAGCTCTAGTGCCGTTTTTATCGAAAATTTATCTACTTGCTCTAGACTCTTCGAATACGGCCTGATGCGGTTACAAATAAAACTCCATTGTATTAAATTTTGTGTTATTTAACACTAAGCATTTGTGCAACGAAAGTACTCTTCCTATTTTTTTCTTGAAAACCTTCCAAAAAGGTTCATTTTCTTTATATTTTTTTTTTAAAGAACGATTGTTAATGATTCAAAATTCCAATTTTTTTTCAAGAAGAAGAGCCGCACAAAACGGAGACCAAGAATAAACGCCGAGCACGAAAAAAAGGAGTTTTTGTAGAAAATTATTTTTTTATGAAAAATTAAACTATTTGACAAATCATTATAAAGATCAATGGGCTTCTATTCTAATAGTTGACCAATCGATAGAAAGAAGAATCACCAAAGTGGGACAAAAATTGCGACCTGTAACGTTTCCTCATTTGTACAGACCAACAGACGAGGACTCATGTTATTTTTCAAAAGCAAATTTTGATCATAGTAAATATTTTAAAAATGGTATCATTTTTATCACTTTTAAATTTACCCGAGTTATAATTACTTCTATCGTCGAAACTCGAGGCCGCTGCGCTAGTTGATAACAAAATACATCCATTGAACAAATTAAAATGTTATGAGATGTTCTCATATCCTTAAGGTTTGGGTTAATGAACGCTCTTTAAAATGCATACCAACAAGTTTCACGACGTGTCCAGGAGATGTATTTCATTGTACTTCCCGATCCGATCGATATTTTCTCATTCCCATTAACATTCCCCGAATTTCTAATTACGGTTGTCTCGTTCTCAAACAAATTACACTCCATCTCAATACGCTTTTTGTGCCACAAAAGTTACTAAACCAATATATACCCTCCACATTTTAATTTATTTCCCTGCTTCCTGTTATTACATCATGATGGTACCTACTCCAGTTTACTCCAAAATCATTAAACTATTGAATAGTGGAGTTTCAACAATTTCAGCATTGTAAAATATTGTTGTTTTGGAATTTATTAATTACGAATAGATGATAAAACTCAATTAAAACCTTTGTTCACTTGATTGATTGTATGAATGCACTTGAAAGTAAAATGTGAAAACACTTGTTTGCAACTAAATTCGCCAAGGTCATGTTTTGGTGATAGGAAAGTCATAGCTGCTTAAAATCACACAGGTAAGGCTATGATATAACGCGACGTAGCCTACATCAAAAACTGTATTACCATATTGCTTAATCCTCGGACACCTTTTGCCTCAAGTAGGTACCATTAAATTAAAAAACTTTCACGAATTGACTCCTTCAGGTACCTTACAAATGAGTATGAACAAATATAAATATTTCGCGAAACTAATTTACTTATATCTACAAAGAAATCGTAGGGACTACTCAAAGTAAATTAGTAAAAATATTGCGCCAAAAGAGAAACTGCAGGGCAACTTCAAAGGGGTAACTCCGACTCATCGGGATTTATGATCTCAAAGTGGGTTACACATATCCCTAGTATGATTTCGGTACAATTAAGTAATCCACCGCGATGTGCTATAAAACTGATTCACGAAAATCCAGGCACGTCCAATGGCTCCAATTGCGCGCTGTGCATTCGATTGTCTATTTTTCGACGCGCAGATGGATTGTCCAGGGGCCAACCAGGTAGGCGCGATAGTAGACGGGGGTGAACGAGATTATAATCGCACTCAGAAATTTCGACTGCCTATGTTGTAACCCATTACAGTCAATGTAAGGCAATTTTCTAAAAGAAAGTCAACTTGCCGCGGCGGCGGCGTGAAAATACAGTGATGCATGCAAATTATAATTTATTGCACGGTGTCTACCGTCTGAATCAAGTTCAATTTCTGTCGGCTATGTATTCCGTATAATTCCGCGGATATTCTTCGGAAAGCCTTGAGATAGTGGAAAACAGATCGACCTTCGGTGCATTCCGGATGAAGACCCAAACAAACTAGACCGTTCTTACTGTTTTACATCTTTTCATCTCGAGGTAGATGTTTCCGAGATGAAAACTTCTTCAGTGTTTTGAGATGCAGGGCACGGTACCTTCTCACACAAGTGAGAGCAATTTAATTGTAGCAGCCGGAGTAAAACGGTTAATAAGTGCAGTCTTCACTTATCTGATGAACTTTACGGCAAACAATTATTGCAGGTATACTGGAAGATTATTAAACTTATCGTCCCACATTTTATTTATAGTGCATGTCTGATCTTCTGATCTTTTGTTTTAATTGTTCTGAGATATTGGACGTAGTGTGTAAAATATGTGAACCTTCACATGCGTACTCAAAAATAAAGTCGCCCGCATATTTTTCAAAACTGTGAAAATTACTTCAGGAAGCGCTTATTGGATTAATAAACCATGGAAATTTATTAAATGGTATTAACTTTACCTAAATGAATGCTTAATCATATCCAAAAACGAATACACAGTAGATACAAAAACGAGCCTCCTGGTACTTTATGGTACTTTTTTTTTAGATCCAATTATATTCGCTTTGTTAAGATATTTCTTTAGTTAAGAAAATCAGCTTATAAAACTTTTTAATTAAAAGTTAACTTTTGCAAAGTAACAAAGTAATGTGGAAATATTGGTATTATATATTTATACTTATATAATGATTGTAAAATATGTGGATTTTGTTTTTCGTATTAATATTTTAAAAGTTCCAAGATTTTAAGTTTCCACAAGTTCGACTTGCCAAATACTTTTTATTTAAATTCCATGCTACAGTCGTATAAAACAAGTGTAATATTATTAGACTTTTCGCCATTTATCTAGACACTACAGCGTTAAGGTGTTTAAATTACCATGGCGCTTCCATTATGCCACCGGATTCACGTTAGATATTTAAATATAAAATTTTCTGCGTTTGAAGTAAAGCGCGGGTTCGCTGAGATTATTTTCGTGATAGAACAAAATGTGTCTGGAATTTTTGATGGCCAGTGCATACGACAATGTTTCGTTGTTAGCTGCCGGCGCAATGTAAAGGGAAAACCAGTTGTTCTTAGTTTCTTATCAGTTTCTCACAATATTCTCCTAACGGGGGACACGCATTTGAACTGCTGGCTGCAGTCTCTTAATTTTTTAGGGTTAAAGGACTTTAAGGATATTGTCACGTAATTGATCTTTACAATCAGCTCATATTTAAAATTACTAAGAATGACAATAATATTAACAATAAATTTAATTTAAGTTTATAGAGAATGTTATCAAACATTATTAATTTGTTTGTAAAGAAAAATCATTGTTGTACATTATTTAATTTATTCAATAAGAAAAATTTAAAAAGATCAAAATGACTACTGTTTATTGTATTGATTTAAATTTGATTATAAAGAAAAAAATCAATATAAGTTGTATTTAGAAAATTTAAAACGCCTAATACGTTTTTATATTATTATGAAAAATGTCCGCGATATGATCATCGAAAAGCGTACAGAAAACACCAAAACTATGCGGTGCAATTTGTAACAACTATTCATTTATCAAAATATTTTGATTTTTTTAACTTTAAAAATATGCGTGCTATACAAAAATGCTTGCTTTACCTTTAAAAAACCATTATAACCTTTACTTTGGCAGGAAAACATTGAAATTTAAAATAATTATGTTCACATTAAGCGAAGGGTTAATGTTAGAATAATATTTTTTTCTATATGATTTTATAGTAAAACAAAAACAACACTATAAAGGTAATATTAATTTTAATAAAATGTAAAGTAAAAGTATTATTTCAACATTATTCATATAAGAATATTAATTTGGTGTTATTTGTGTTAAAATAGTATTAAAAAGGTTGCAAAATTTGTTCTGAAAGTAATACAAGTAATATTAAAAGTAATTAAAAATGATATTCTGCTTTTATGGCTAGAAGTGGCGAGAAATGTTTTTATATACATTTTTTACGCTCTTCAAATATACCCCCATTGTTCCTGTTCTTTACCAATTTTATAAAATCAATAGCGTAAGCAATTTCACATAGTCGGATGCTTATAACCGAGCAGTCTATCAATCTTCTTATTTCACGCTTTGTATATTTATTTTTATTTCTATATACATATTTTTTTTATATATTTTAATTAAACGGCCAAATAACACGCAGTTATTAATGATAAAATTTATTTCATATTGATAATTAATTTCACAAGGTAAAGTCAAACTTATTTGAGTTCACCTGTTTGCATCGGTTTTTAAAGATATTTCTCTGTTTATAGAATCCCTGTAAATGCCGCCTAAAGATAGGCTCTTAGAGTTTTCGCCATTCTTCATTTGGGGTTCATTCGAAAGTGGTTAAGAAAATTAAACTCGTTGCGATTGGTTTTGATATTCTTTAATTACGACTGGAGGAATACTTTAGAATGAAAAGTGAATTAAATTACAACATTTTCTAATTATGTGACGTATTTTCACTCTACAAAAGAATAAAAATAATATAAATTTTTTCTATATAAATTAGAACGGCGATTTGTGTACCGATGGGTAAGTATATTTTATAATTTTTCGACTTTTTGTTATATTTTCTAACATGAGATCGATCGCTTAATTTAATTGCAACAAGGATATCAGAAGATTGTAATTAAAAGCATAATTTTTTAAATTTTTTCGTTATTTATTTATTATTCAGTTATCAATGGATACAAAAATATAATATCAAAAGTTCGAAATATAAACATAATATTTAATGTAGAATATACCCGGTTTTGTGGTTTCCTTCCACTGGCAGTATATGAACAGCTTTTAAGCCTCCAAAATCGCGATGAATTTTACGAGGACCAACAAGTGGATTTTGAGGAGTAATTTTACTAACACCACCAGTTTCTTTGCCATCAAGCCCATTAGGGACTGCCAAGCTACCACCAGTTGGAACAAAACCAGTTTCAGCTCCTGCTGAATAGGATAAATCATGGTGTCCGGCTTCATTGGTATACGAGTATTGTCCTTGAACATTCCCACTCGAATCAGCCGACTCACTACGAGAAGAATCTCCAGTAGAATAAGAGAAACTGTAAGACCCATCAGGATTTAAAGAACTAGCACTGGTGGATGGAAAAGCTCCACTCGGTGGAGGTAGGTATGTTCTTGGTGGTGATGGCGGTACTGATGACCTTCCAAGACCATTTGGAACGGCTAAGCTTCCTCCTGTTGGAACAAATCCTGTTTCAGCACCAGCAGTATAACTTAAATCATGCCGTCCTGCCTCATTAGTGTAAGAATATTGACCCTGAACATTTCCACTAGCATCGCTGGATTCACTATGTGAAGAATCTGCAGTAGTGTAAGCAAACGCATATGATCCATCAGCATTAAGATTACTGGGACCAGGCGCTGGTTCAGGACTTCTACTAGGAACACTGGCGTGGTTAATTGATGGCCCTGAATCTCCAAGTCCATTGGGAGTAGCAAGACTACCACCAGTTGGAACAAATCCTCTCTCTGGGCTAGCTTTGTAAGACAAATCATGATAGCCTGCGTCGTCGTTGTACGAATAGCGTCCTTCCACTCTGCCTGAAGAGTCGCCTGATTCACTTCTAGCTGATTCGTTATTAGCATAAGAAAAACTATAAGAACCATCTGAACTTTGCGTACTAAAACCACTTCCTGGAGACAATTGTGAAGGAGGCGGTAAGTATGATTTTGGAATTGAAGATCCAGGTCCATTCGTAGTCGATAAACTTCCACCGATTGGAACAAATCCAGTTTCAGCACCTGCTTCATAAGTTAGATCATGGTAACCAGCTTCATTGGAGTAGCTGTATCGACCTTTTACGTTTCCATTTTCATCACCCGATTCACTTCGACTAGAGTCTGCAGTACTATAAGAAAATTTATAAGATCCATCGGGATTATTATATACAGAGGTGGATCTTGATACACTAGGTTGGACTGGTATGAGCGGTATTGAAGCAAGTGCCTTAACACCAAGTGCATTGGGAACACTCAAGCTACCGCCTGTTGGAACAAAACCTATTCCGGATGTACTCAAACTATTTGGAGTTGCTAGGTTTCCACCAGTTGGTGTAAAACCAGTGTCAGAACCAGCTTTAAAAGACAAATCGTGAAGACCAGCTTCGTCCGTATAAATATAATGTCCTTGAACATTTCCACTGGCGTCGCCGGATTCACTGCGTTCCGAATTTGGTGTTCTATATGAAAACCTATAAGATCCATCAGGATTAATGATATTGGATTCCACGGTTGGGCCGTCTCCAATATTGCTTGCGTATCTAGGAGGGTTTTCCGGTACAAAACCTTGAACTCCAGCGGTATACTTAACATCGACCTTATCTGTACCTAATCCATGTCCATAGTGTCCTTCCACTTGATTGTTAGCTGTTGCTGATTGTTTTGCAAATATTCCTGTCCCTGTATCTAGTCCATATTTATAGCCACCGTCCTTCTGCAGTAAATAGTACTCAGATCGACGTCCTAAAGGGATTTGAGGGAGATTCGTCCATTCCTGACTACACTGACTCAAAGTCCACACGCAGCAAAATAACACGAAGAACTGCATAGCCCTTTTCTCTTTTTTACAACTTGATATTGAGTGAAGCAAACCCAGAACTGATCTGTCTTTCTTGTTAGAATCGCTTTCGCTTTTATATGAAATTCCCAAGCTTTGATCAGAATTAGATCAGAGTAATGCAATCATCACAGAACACTCCTCTGAATGTAACTGCAGGTGATCACAGGTAGCAGTTGGTTCTCCTATCAAACAGGCGTGTTTCTCAGGGAATTTCTTTTTAGCAATGCTAATCTAAAGTATTGTGTTACTTAACAAGTTAATCGATGAACTGGAAGATGATTGACTATGTAAAATTTGTCGGAAATGGCGGATTATGTGCTGTCGATATATCCAAAGTTGTAGCACTAATACCTAACGACATTCTGGTTTTCGTGGGCGTAGGATTTATAAATATTCAATGAAAGAACATATTCGTTTAAGCACCCTATTGATTTGAATCCTACTTTTAACATTATCAGTTAGATACTATCCTCATTTTTAGTTTAAAAGAAAACAAAATTCTAAAAATACTGATCTCTTTCTTTCCATCTAGTAAAGAGTCTTCATTTTGAAAGTAAACGATTTAGATCAAATTTTTTTATTTTAGTAAAATTATGCTTTACGCATCATCTAATAAATAGTATAGAAACTTTTATTATAGTTAAATGTGTTATTTCGCTGGTAAGATATTCGCAACTACCAAATTTTAGGCTCATACTTAAATATATATAATAACTCAATTTTGGGAAAAATCTAAGGTGATCGTAACTTTTAAGGCTTAACCTACTATATTTTCTGGACATAGCAGGCAATTGGGCTTAGAGATTTTCCTCGACTTGTACCTATACCCAATTCTATAATTAAAAAAATAAATTACAAGAAAATATGTTTCATACGAAACTTAAGACCTTTTCTAAGATTGAACCTTTTATTTTTCCAATTGCTGATATAGAACTTTGAAACAGTAACCGACACAATGTTAATTTGTTTACCTTCTTTACATTCCCTACATTTTATTAAACCCAATAAATTCACTTGTTAATTCTGATATTACTTCTCAGATAATTTATTAAGAAGTACTTTACGTAATTCATTACTATGCGCAAGTGAAAGTATAATCCTTTTTTGATACGGTCATAATTTAAAATTTTATTAAGATTTACAGTTGTTCTCGACACCTACTTAATAAAATCCGGATTAATTGAAAAGAACCCCACTGCACTACGTCTTTATGTCATCTGATTAATAAACAGTTCGTAACCCTAGAGGTTTTCCTTGACGCCTTATGTGTCATCTATTTGCATACGAAGTATTTCCTATAATTAAGTTCTCAGTCGGCTCCTCCTGGATGAGAGCAGACCGCCCGATGCTCCATTTCGCATGAGAAAATAAAAAGTTCAATATTAGTTATGCAAGATGTTGTAGTAATTACGCGGCTCTTGGCTGCTACACTTTAATCTATTCGTCTTCTAACAAAATGCAATTAAAATCATACATCGTACGCGGTACAAAAGGTTGAGCCCCAGGTAACGACATTAGTTGCTATTTGAACCCATTTGTCATCGTTTCTAAATGCAAGCGTCTATAGAAGTTCTTTTAATTGAGCTTAGAAGAAATATTACATTCCTGGACGATACAACATCCGGATGCGTTTTAATTGTCGAGTTTTTGTACCTGGGAATCTTCTGTTGGTTGTCGGCAAAGAAAAGACAATAAGTTGTGAAAAAATCCCAAGAGAGAACTAATCTGTTTGTTTTGAAAGTTTAAAAAAAAAATTTTGTTTCATATTATTTTGGCCTTTCTACATACAAAGATGCTAAAAATATTTGAAATAGACATTGCTTTTAAAAATTAGCTTATGCCGCTTTCAAAATAACCGGCTCAATCACGTATGGAATTATCAAAGTTTCTAAGATAAGAATTGTTTATACGTACATTTCGGTATTTCTAATACAATATAACCTATTTGAAATGAAAGTTTTTTTATTAAAATCTGAGTTAGGCATTTTTTTTCAAATATACAGGGATTTCATTATGGGATATCTTTAAAAATCCTATTGAACATAAGGGATTTTGAAAAGTGCTAGATAAAGTTTGCCGTTTACCGGCAATACCTTTCCTTATTTTTACCGCAACGCCTTAATTTATCAAATGCTTGATCTTAAATAAAGCGCCCTGAGGATATTTCTTCGTCATTTACTATTAAATATGTTGGAAGTATTTTTTAATTAAGTATGTTGAGTATGAGTATGAATTTGAAATATTAGACCGTGAGGGATTTATAGAAAAATTTGTTACAACTAACTAAATTGGATCATTTCTATAAAACTTAAATATTAAACACTATTTCACTAACTTTCGAGCCTGCATTAATAACCTAAACTAAAGTCTTATTTGTACACCTTTTAATAAAATTTATATTGTCTGTGGAAAACAAATTAGTAGAATGTTTCAACAAACGTTTAAATGTATGGAATTAAATAAAGAACATTCTACAGAACTAAACTGAATTGTGTCTTTTAATTTCTTGTAATACTCTCGTTAATTTTTTTTAATATTCGTAGCGTTTCAACTGTGTTCACTGTAATTAGCGTTTCAATTATTTGATTGCCAGTAATTCTTCACTCAGCGTGAAGAATTCTCGTTCTTTGAATTAGCATATACTTATTAAGGCTGTATACTCAACATAATCAACACTTATTAGGTTAATACCAACGAAATCTAGAAGTAACGAACATATGATCAACGATTGTGGTTGAGGCGGGTAAATCGCTAGCAATACCACAAAAAGAAAACAATAGAATTATCAGATTCGCTATATTCCCATTCACAGAACAATTTCGTTGTGAAGAAAGAGGTAAATAAAACTACAGAATTGATAGAAGCGGCTCATTTGCATCGTGGACGCTTGATAATTGTCCAGCAGGCATGCAACCGCCACCAATACCGTCGATGCACCACCGATGGATGAAGGGACGATTCGAGGCTCCTCCATCACTCATGGCGGTATTGGTTGAAACAGTAGTTGGTGATTTGGTCCGAGATGCAGTCGAAGACGTCGAAAGCCAGGTCGCAGCTTTCACCTTTTTCCGGAAGACGCCATCGATTGACGCGATACTTCTGGGTGGCAGCGTGGAGGCATAGATTCACCGCTCGCAACGCGGCCATGAAGAAGCCGTGCTCATTGACACCCTCCGAGTAGAAGGCGACGAGGCCGTCCAACGTTGGCCATCCGAACTTGTCTATCGCATTGTTCTTGGCGTACACGCAATGTAGCAGGCACTGGGGATTGTATGCAAAGGTGACCTCAGAATTGAATCGGACGAGGCAGGTAAATTTTGATTAATGGAGCTCTTGACACTGTCAAGCCGACTCCTATCAGGAAGGTAACGACTGTAATAGCACGGAAAATTTATACATTACCCCTGCAATTCGCTTGTCCTCACTTGGCACCAGCGTTGGATGATAGAGTAAACTCCTTTTATATCTACGATGCTTCTTCCAATGGGAATCGGATTCCTCCCCGGGAAGAGGTGTTGGATAAAAGACACCTTCTGACTCTTGTTTCAGTTCATCCCGGAGTAGTTCGAATGCCTCTAAAATTTATAAATAGCTAATTAGAATTTATTAAATCATAAATTATTTAACTACTTTTAAATCATGCATTCTACTAGTACTTTTCTTTTCCAATGTAAGTACATGAACGTTTGAATAATACTATGTTTTTTTTCTAGTTCTTTAAAGAAGAATTTTCACTGGAAGAATAGTTTTGTTTTCTGAAAATCCCTTTATCCACTACGTACACTTATTTTAGATAGATTTTGACGTTACCAAAAAGCCTATCTGTAAAAGAAGAGTTCTTAGGCAAATTAAGGTGCTTGTAAAAAAAATTATAAAATTCATAAAATTCATTTAAAATCTTAAAGATGATATAAACGGACAGCTAAGGAAAGTCACTTCCTTAATAAAACCAGTTTCCTAGTTACATTTAATGTTAAACGAAATAATGTATCTTACGTGAATTTTCCTACGTATCAAAGATGAAAATCTCTTCCTCATTGCGCGCAGGATTTTATTTTTAATACAAAGTCTAGACACGTTTCGTTTATTAGTTATATAAAATCTACTTTCATTTAAATCTAGTAAATACTAGAAAACGTTAATAGCTAAATATCAAACCATCTTTTTCAATTCTTGAAAATTATAGATACTTTATTGATAATATTAAAAAAATGCATATTTTAACAGGGAAAGTATAAAAGTTCTTTACATGAAAAAAAGGCACATTGGCAAAACTTAAACAAAAAAATTCAAATCTTGTCTATTAGTTTTAA
Organism: Proctacanthus coquilletti; assembly: GCA_001932985.1. Lineage (NCBI taxonomy): Eukaryota > Metazoa > Arthropoda > Insecta > Diptera > Asilidae > Proctacanthus > Proctacanthus coquilletti. The sequence continues at coordinate 45,083 of MNCL01000066.1, forward strand.
AAAAACGCGTTTGGGGTAAAATTTGTAGAGTTTATATAATATTAAACAATGTACTATAGGTAAATATTTAATTCGAAATACAATTTTGGGAGATTTTTGAAAATGTCAAGTCACTACTATGTCGAAACCCATAAGCCAACGAACTATTTAAAAACTTAATCGAAAATTGTACTCAAAATATATTCGATATTGTAGGCAAATAAGCATTTGAATAGAAAATCTATCTAAAAATGGACCCAATGATTGTATCATTTTCTTATGTCTAAAATTATCTACTATGTTGTACCTTTCACAATTTTATTCTTAACTTCTTCTTGACAATCTTTGATGTACATTTCTACTTTTTTCGCAGTCCTTGGGGGGTTCAGACACCTGACTTTCTAAAATTCTCTTTTGTGAACGATCACATCAATTACACACAATTGGAGCCAAACCTTTGACATCTGAGCAGGTGCACTTCTATCACAACTCACAGCCAAGATCAATGATATAACAATGAAAATAACCATTTTCTACGTTTATAGAAATTATGTTACTCAAGTTGCTGCTTACACAATTTCAAAACTACGTGCAACGAGATCTCAAATGAAACTGAAATCGTTTTGCTAAACATCCTCGGGTAAATTTCACTTTTGCCGTTAAAAGTAAAATTTTCCCGGGTTCGTAACTGGCCAACTCATCGTCATCCATTTTTGTTTATAGAAAACTTCTCCGGAGGAAAAACCAGTCCTTGGAAAATAAGCCGACAGTAGCAACACCGACACCAACAAGGTAAGTTTCCTCTCAGCACGAGGCACGAGGTGACGACAGTCAAGTTCAAGTTCACATTGAGCGTGAGCTGTGATAGTTGAGACAATTTACTTTGCAAATTGGTTACAGAAAAGTGACTGAAATTAATTTGTGCAGGCAGTAAAGTCAAGTGAAAGATGTAAAATAATGCCAGCAGATTGACTCTAATTATGGTTGAAGTGTATTTATGTATAGACCGACTTTCTACGGTGGGTCAAACCACAGACCAGGGATGTTGAATATTTGCAATATCTCACGCTAACGCTTAATTAATGAATATTCCCGCAAGAAGAAATCGATTAAGCTGCACCATTTAAAGCCATTATGAGACATTGTACTTTGATACGACGATACGACCATACGCATGCAACTTACATTAACTTAAATTTGAAATATTTTACGAAGGAATGTGAGATTTACGACCAAGGATAGCAAACATCGGATTTATGTACGTGTTAGGAACAATAAAAACAAAAATGTCTGATGCTGACTTTACCATAAAATTTCAAAATCAAAATATTTAATTCTTTTTGCGTAATTCTACGACAGATATGACGGCTAAGTATTGTAAAGTGGGTAGTTAAGACAGCAATAACTTGCTCTTTATTTACCTGAAGAGCAGAATAAATAATTGAAAAATAATAAATTTCTAAGATCATGGATGTTTTTTAACAACCAAATTTTGGTTAACAACCAATTTTTGTTTTTATTGCCATACGATTGCTAATACTTGTGAAAGGATATTCACGGCATGTGATAGCGATTTTTTGTATTTTGTTGTGTTCCAATATCCTACATTTATTAGCCTAATTTTATATTTAGTAATTTGAGATTCAATCATAATTTTTCTTTTATATTACTATGGAAGAAACTATTCTATTCCCAACAGGTTTTGCTATTTCAAAGAGATCTATGCGTTGTAAGATCCTTCTTAAAAACTGTCTATTAGTTTTAGCGTGACGAAGTAACAGACAATTAAGATATGATTATTCTTAAAATTGCTGTTTTGATTTACAAAGTATTTGTTTGTTAATATGTCCATTTGAAATATTTATGTAAGAATTGCCTGCATAGTATAGATTTTTTATGTTTTCAATTAAATGGTGATAAAATTATTTAAAGAACCTTCTCTTTTTCAAAAACCGCTGTTGCAGTGATTGGCGGAAGAGGCGGGCAAAGCGCAGTGAACTTATTAAAATAGTTCAATTCAAGGGACCAAACGATCCAAAGAGACCTTCAATTATTCAAAATTATCCGTAGAAGCGATAAATATTTGTTTTACAGTTTTTTCCGGCATCTTAGCCACCACCAACATTGGCGATGACCCTTGGGCTGAGCGATAGTACTATTCTTCGGTTATTGGCACAGCACCGTGTCGGTTTATAGTGTGGCTGCGGCTTAATGCTTTAGTGCTTCACATTAGAGACCCCGGCGTAGAGGCGGAAGCTGCAGCCACAACTTCCACGTTTTGCGTAACACTTCTTTCCCCCTAGAACGGAACAAGATCTCAGCGCGATAAGATCACCTCATTGTTTCGCTTAACGTCCAAAAAGCATGTTCGCCTGCTGGCAAAAATCTCTCCATTAATTAAGACCATACCTGGCGGAGATATTACAGTACAGGTACACGAAGATACCACCAGATGTGGTCAACGGATGAGATGATCTTGACAAGTTAGCTCCGTTGCTTGTAGCTAGATGGAGTCAAGGACTTGTGCAAATTACCAGATCTTTAGTTCTGCGCGTCATATCAATTAAAACACAATTTTTAAGTTATTGTTCGCCTTCTCCCACCTGAAAATGGGCTTTTTTAAAATCAACTATAGACCACGCAATGCTGATGGTCTTTGGCAATTTTTAGCACTGGCTGGTAGAAGCTGGAAGAAGCTTCTTATACCTGTGCCGGGTCACTAAACTCGTCTAAGTGGTAAATGGTCACTGCTGGAGTGCAGTTTATTAGTTTACAGATTTTATCGCCCATTGTGTCAGAACAATTGGAGGAAATTGAGTGGAAAATGTTGATTTGCCCACTGACTGCTTTCTTTCATTCTTCGGTGATAATCAAACTACCCGGGGACAGTAGATTCTCGCAAAATTTGGTTCTAAAATTGCCTTAAGTGGAATCATTTCCTTATTACGCTATTTGTGCATACCCATTGATTCAAAATGTTTTAATTATATTGTAGATTTATGGAAGCGGAAAAGCATTCACCTGAGAAATTTATTAAATTTTTAATTACCTACTTATGATTATTTTTTTCCTTTTTTGTTTCTATTCTTGAAATGAACTCAATAAGAATTTGTTATATTTCCAGGGATTAAGTGATTAAAGCAAGGGCACAGAAGAGAAACTAGAAACATTAACTCAGCATTTTCTTATCAAAAATGTTTAATAATTGTATACTGACCTTCAGAATTATTGTTCCACACTAAAATTTTATTCCGATGTTGTACATAATCCTTGATTTTGTTCAAAAACTCGTAAAATAGTAAGAATTACCCTTTCAGCTTATAACAATATTTTTAGATTTTATTGGGAAATCGTATTTAACAGAGTTTCAAATGGAAATGTTTGGATTTTTATAGCTTCCATTTGATACCACAAAGGGTTCATGTCGGTCCTTCTTAAGTAATATTAAATTTCATTTTTATACTACACATCTGTACTTGCTTTCTATTTCTATTAATAATCACATATTTTTTTACATTAGAACCCAACATTGCATTATTTTGCACTCTTGAAAATAAATGAATTTTGATTTATCTATTATTTTGTTAGATCTAAATCTAAACAAAATGTAATATGAATGTGGAAAAAAAGCTTTAAATTGAATCAAATCTTAAATCATTAAATTCAAAGAGCTTTTTTTGCAACACTAACACAATGAATTGCTTTCGAAAAAAATGTTTACACCTTTTCTTCTTTTCTTAATGATTATTTTGACAAATGACGAGCACTGGCTATTTTCGAGGGTCTTATTTCCTTTTGCACCTCTTCAAGAAGATGTGGTCACACAGGGAGAACTCTTTCAAGGTTGTCTTCGAGATTTCATTGTAAGGTAATTTTCAATGTTAAATTCCCGGGCGTTTCGGATGTTTTCTTTTCAATTAACCCGTGCGTGCAAACGTAACTCTATTTTGCATGACAAGTTTGAAAACAATTTTCCACAATAGAAATTACTCGCATTTTAAATTAGACATCGCGGAAATTACTTACAATAGTTGTAATGGTTTAGCTTATTGTTAGAATTTCTAATTATTGGACTTCTATTAAAAATTTGTTACTAAATATTCATAGTTGGTTTAATTTGGTACAATTTTATCATGATTTTACTTTTTCATAAAATATTATTTTAAATTTTCATGGACGTCATAGACCAGGGGACCACCACTGTGATAGGTCAGGTATTTTTTAAATTTTCTTAAAGTATGCATATTTAAGAACATCCAGAAAAAATTTTAACTCAAAATATTCAAAATTTACGAAGTTTGAATAATATTTTTGTTTGCTTTTCGTTTCAGACGAGTAAGTGCGTTCAATCGACTTTTTTTCTCGAAACGACTCTTTCCAAACTTGTGCATCAAAAAACTCGAACAAGAAAAGTTCGCTTTTTGATTATTTTTAAGGAAAATTTTCGTAATCATAGAAAACAAGTCTGTGCATAGCCGTTTTTTAAAAATTTGAAATTCACTATTTTTTTAGGTTCCTTGAATGAAAAATTTGTTGAAATAAATTGAAATATTTATGTTGAGTGATGTCATTTTACCACAAATCAATTAAAAAGCACGATTACGCATAACGGTAACTACATTGATACAAATTAATAAAATACTTTTTTTTTCTGATGAACCACTAACAGGATATTGAAAGTATCATAAAATGAAATTATGAAACTTTTTAATATTTTTTAATAAAACTTTGTGTAAGCCCACTTCAAAGCATCCTTAATAACATATCCTGCACTCAATCCAAAAATAATTAATCAAAAAATAAACAAAAACTGCAAAAATCTGCAAATGTTCAGCCCTTAACAGTGAGGTTCCACCTTAACAATATCCATGGTAAGGAAAAGCATAAAGGGATATTTTTCCTAGAATTATACAGCCTCAATTTTGATGTCATCTAATGTAATTTTAGATTAAATTAAGAGCAATGGCATCGCTAGGATAGGCAGTTTATTTGATCAACTGCTGTCAACCATTTAAATGATCAGACAACTTCTAAAATTACATTGAGAAATAAAGTTATTAATAAAATTATTCAGCGGAATAGAAGAAAAAGTGTTTACAAAGGTATATTTTTAGTAGTATAAGCCACCTATAAAAGGACTTATTCATTTCACATATTCGTTGAAGGAAAACAAGAACTCTTCAGAACGCTAATGGAAGATCTTTTATCTCGGGCGAGATCAAAACTATCTCTGTGCAAATAAAAAAAAGAAACTAATTCAATGCGAATGTTTTTGTAATACTGTAAGGTTACTATTATTAAATAATAAAAATCAAAAATTGAAGAAAATTTTTATTTATTTACTTATTTTTTTATTTTCTATATTTATTGTTTCAATTATATTCAGATTTAGCAAGGACACTGGTTAAGAAAACAAAAAATGAGGATGTATGTCTTTTTGGAAAAAACACTTTTTGCATATTTATTATTTTTCCTGACGAATTGAAAATTTACACTAAATGCAAGTAAATATTAATAAATATGATATTTTAAGAACGTATATGTCTTTTAATTTTTCTATTTGTCCGCATTCTAAAACTAATGTTTAAAATATTATTTAGGTTCAGCGTAAAGTAGGCGTGCAGACTAATCCAAAGTTGCAGTCGGTCACGGCCTTCACGCCCATACCAATCTTTAGTAATCCTTTGCAATATTCAAGACTTAATCTTTCAAAAGAGCTCACTAAGTAATAATTTATCAAAATTATTCTTGCCAAAAATTTTAATCATATTTAAAATTATGAAATGCTCCGGATCCGCGGTTGCCTAATTGCTGAGCTGCCCAGATCTAGGTACGGGACGTTCTTCACCTACAATTACCACCTGAGGTGGCAGAAACACAGTCTGTAGCACGCGAAGCGCCCGGCAAAGGTGGCAGCCCCAATTAGAGGTATTTGCATATCACAGTTGCATAAAATGTGTGCCAAAGACATTGACCTAACCTAGCGAAAAATCTAAATGGTTCGGACAGGGCATACCATCATCATATCGCACCTCCGAAGAACAATAAAATCCTCCTTGGTGCACCTTGTAATTAGCCGCTGCGGAGCAAATCGCAAGACAATTGCCCGTCACCTTCTCCGCGTTGGGCTGCAGAGGAAATACGGCACGGGTCCATTGCAGGTGAATTGTTGGCCACTCGAAGAGTACACAAGCAGCCGATGCGGTCAATTAACCCCGGGCGAGGTACTATTCGATCTCCTTAGCTCCGTCTTTATTTCGGGTTACCCGCTGACGCCCAATGGCATCCAATCCCAGCCAGTTCTAACCGCGTCATCCATGAGCACCTCCAAGACGATTTTCGCGGTTTTCGCGAGAGGGATGCTGTACTAATCGCGAGATTTTCGAATTTCTTAGACCAAGGTGTGGGTGGCTCGCCGAGACTATATAAAAAGTGTTCTGGGAAGAAACTAATCAGTTTACTATTGTTTCCACGACCTGCCGGGAACCGAACAGATCTGTGCCGTACCGTTGTTGATTTCTTCGGGCCTTTCGCTTGTTTTTTGTGTGAGGAAGAAATTTCCGTTTGAAGGCGAGTCATTGACAACGCTAAGATAAGAAGCCTTTAAAGGATACGAGTAAGATGTGGATTAACCTCCTGCTCTTGGGATTTTCTTGTGTAGTAACTGGCACCTACGGAGATGCTGCCACGGATTACAATGAAGTGAACAACGACGGATCGTTTTCTTTTGGGTAGTTACAAGGACTTTTGTGATTTGAGTATTTGTGAATCTTAAATTTTCTTTCATGCTTTTGAAATCACCTTTTCATTTTATTATTAATTACTGTGACTGTTACAGAACAATTTCCATTAAGGGGAATCCAAAGCAATATAACTTATCTGTGAATTTCCGAACAAGTGTTGTCGAGTGATAATTGTTTTCAAAAGAAGAGAAAACAATTTTTTAACTAAAATTTTTTGAAGTGCATCTCATCAGTATTCTTTTATTTAACCATATATTTAACACTCTGAAGTTAAATAGGGTATTATTATAAATATTTTACTATAAAATTTTAAATGAAGACCACTAGATATATAGCAGATATTATTTCTTCACAATTCTTAAGTGATTAAATAAAAATTGTTAAGAATTTATTTCTCATAAATATTTTCACGTAAGAATTAGGTCTGAACTCCACTAATTTAACAATTTTATAATGATTGATTTCAAAATCATTGTCAAATTATTAATCAGTATTATACTCTTTCTGGTTCATGTTAATCATAGTAGAAGACGTACTATAATTTTGAATACCAATATATAAAAGCTTATATTTAGAAATATATTTAAATTACAAAATTAAGAAAAACATATTAAATTAGGAAACATTTATCCCTAACAATTTTTTCGATTAATTTTTATTTTAAAGGACCCATTTATTTTGTTTTTAGGATGCAGAAACGTATAATTGTATAATTTTACATATTTGTAATGACAACATTGAGACTTGAGATCTTTAAAGTAGAGACTTGTTACATTGTATTTGAATTTGTGTGAACAAAATTATGAATTATAAACAGAAATTTAAACAATTCTAGAACGTGAGCTTTAAGGAAAGACATTGGAATTCGATTAGAGAATAATTCTCTAAAGTCATGTCAGTTTGATTGATGACTGATAAACATTTTAATAAACGTGCTTTTATAAAATATATTAGAAATATTTCCAACACAACTTTCAATGTTCCAAAGAATTCATAAAACCGAAAGAAGAAATTGGTTTTTTCCTCTGTTAATTATTAGATATGAGGGCTACCTAAAATCTTTCTAAATTTTAGAGTATAATTAAGTATTTGGTAACAAAACATGCAACAGGCAGAAGATGCGACATTCTGCTTGTTAAAAATTCAAACATTTCGTATTATCAATGATTGCAGTTTTAGCTAATCCGTTTATAAAAACATTAAACATTGTTTTTAGAGATTATAATAGATTATATATAAGATGAACAACTTAATTCAATTTAAAGTCAGAATAAGAAATAAAACCAACCAACCATCAAATCCCTAGTTTAAGTGAAATAAAAGCTCAGATTGGTATGTAATGTAGAAATAGAATAACACACTGTGACCTCACAATTTCGGGAACCCATGATTTGTTCTTTTCGCTTTGGAATTAACGCAAGTTTTAATTAACTACCAGAGTAAAATTATTCAAGGGATACATTAATAAAGTTTTGGCAATTGGGCTGTTTCAAATTAACTCATAACTTTCCTAACTCTAAGCCATCGTAATATTAGTAAGTTATTCTTCATTATGACTAATAGAGTTTTCTTGGATACAATGTTCTATACAGCCTTACAAGATAATCATTTCATCTCTGCAAAAAAAGCCGCGAAAAGTTTAAAAAATTACCATTTTTAAATTTTTCAGTCTCTCGAACGATGATATTGGGGGTCACTACCACACCGCCTCTGGTTCCGCAGACAAAATTGTTCGAGGTCGCTACGGATCGAGGAACCCGGAGAATGGACGGATCGAAGAAACTGTCTATACGGCTGGTCCACGGGGGTAAGTCCACTAGTGAAAACATCGATTCGATTTGCATACACTGGACATACAGACATGTCTCAATGTGTCCATTTCCGATACATCGCGGTTTGCGAGCGACTAACGCAACCCGATGATCTGCAAGAATAAATTCCTCAATCTTCTTACGGCTAGTAAGATCTCCTTTAGCAAGCGATCAATGCGCTGTGTTTCCGGTCCTTTGAACAATCGGCGGCATAGCGACGGTAGTGGATCATTGCGATTGCGCGTGATGCTATCGAAGACGCCGTTTTGTTTCTTGCGAAAGTTTACTGGAAACAAAGCGAGCGATATTCCGCGCATTAAGTGCTGTTTTTATTTGGCGCGCGGTGGAATTCGCTTTCAATTGTTTTTTTTTTATTGAAGCTACCGTGCACAAGGTCCACAGATCCATCGCAAGATGGACTTGTCCCAGTATCCCAGAGGTCCGATCGGGAGCCCCGATGACCCTTTGGCTGATCCTTACGAGGATCCTAGCTACAGCTTTGATTTTAAGACTTTCGAGTATGACCGTAAAGAAAACGCTGACAGCACGGGAAGGGTCAGAGGTAAATCTAAACTTTCTTCAAAAACTTAATCATTTAATATAGTTCTAACTTATTTTTATTAACATATCCTAGGACTCTATTCGTATCTTGACGATATTGGAGAACGACACACTGTTCGCTATGCAGCTGGTGCTGGTACTGGTTTTGAAGTTTTGAATTCTGTTCCAGATTCACCAGCAAGTGTAGCATACAGCACTCCCTTGTATAAAGCTCCACCGGAAACTCGAGGAAGGATGTCTGTTCAAAGAGGTCCGGATGGTCAATATAAGTTTATTCTCTCCGGTCCAGATCAAAGGCGATCTGAATCAAGTGGTCCGGATGGAGTTGTTCGGGGATCTTATTCTTACTTAGACGACAAAGGTATTCAAAGGACGGTTCAGTACATAGCAGGAGCAGGTATCGGCTACAGGATTGTTCAAAGTACAACTGGGGCGGGAACGCACAATGCACCGAGACCAGCCCTACCTCAGTACGGAATCCGTGATTACCAATCAAACGATCTTTCCGATGATGGTTACTTATACACTGCCGAATCAGAGTACCCACGTCGTAATGGTGATTCTGGCAAGGAAGGGTCTAAAGGTGGGTCAGAAGGGGGTGGAACTATAGGCGGGGGGGTTAGCAGAGTTGGAGCTGGAAGTGGAAGTAGAGATGGAGGTAGAGGCGGAGATCGCGGTGGAGACAGAGGTGGAGACAGAGGTGGAGATAGAAGCGCAGATAGAGGAGGTGTCGGAGACGGTGGAAGTGGATATAAAGGTTCAGGAGCTGGAAAACCCGGGGGCTTTGCAGATCGGGGTGGTTCTAAACCGTACGATCGTCAAAAACCTGGGGGTGATTCTGCTAGAAGATCTGGAGGTCCCGATTCGGCAAGCGGTCGTCCACAAGTCTCTGGAGGGGACGGCTTTGGAAGCAAACAAGACGGGTTTGATAAAAAGGATAGTGATAAATTTAACCGAAGGCCAATAGTTGGAGGTCCAAGTACAGTTAATGGCATAGGTGGTGGAGGTCGTAAACCTGGCGCAGATAGTTTTACAACAGGTTCCAATGGTCGTGGAGGATCCCGTGAAAGAGGTGAAGAGAGGAAGACAGGAATAGGTGGCGTTTCGACATTGAGCATTTCGGGAGCAAGTGGATATGGTGAAAGCTCACGGAGTGGGAGCGGAGATCGAAAGCCGGGATCCGGTTCTGATGAACTTGGGAGAGGCTCAGATAGAGGTAAATCTCCTTACCTTGCACGTGATAAAACTACACTTATCCGTGGTCAAGATGATGAATCTTACGTCAGAGGAAAAGAATTTGAAAGCGGCACGCGCGATGATGGTTCCTACAGAAAATTTCAATCAGGTAATCAAGGTGGAGACTTTGGCGGACGCAGTGAGTCCTTTCCAAGCAGAGGTCGCCCTTCTTCGAGTAGCAGCAGTTCTGGAAGCCGGAAAGGTTTCTATGATGACTACGATGAATTTCCATTAATAACAGCGGATCACAGGAGGCTTGAGTTAGATCGAGAAAAGGACTGGAGCGTGCGCGGACGCGATTCAACGATTATCAAGAACATAGGCCGATGGTACATTGGATTACCTCCAGGATCGGCTGTTCGAGCTCATGTACAAAATATCGATCTTCTACCTCTCGGAGGGCGGATACCTTCTCCTTCAGAAGCCCTGAGGCGAGATGAAATTTCTAAAAATTAAAGAGAAACAATTTTCACTTTTGCCCTCTGAATCGCTTATAAGTAGGACTCATTTTTATGCTGCCAATATTCAATTTCCTCTTTAAGAGATAATCTTTAAATAAATTATTGACATTTGTGATCGTCCGTTTCTTTGATGAATTTACCAAGTACAACCTATAATTAGATTTAGAAGATCCGTTTGTCTTACGATTTCATAACTGAAAATATTAATTTTCGGTTTAATTTGACCGATCATCAAAATTAAAGAAAAAAGGGCAAATTATTAAAAAAAACGAATATTTCGAATTTTTCTTCTGAAATAATGTAACTGTAATGATTTCGGAAAACGTATAGTATAACGACCGGATTGAATAAAACACTAACTATTCATATAAATATTGAATTGGTTAAAATGCCTCCACCAGAGCTTTGTTAAGATGATTACACTATTATATAGCATGGATTTACTTTTGTTTCAATAGGATTTCTCCCGTGGAGAATGAATCGGTAAAATTCCTACTTTAAAAATGTTTATCCCTCTTTTGTCATTACTGTATCTTTACAACCTCGCTTTTCTGCACCAAAAGAAAATTGTTATTTCGTTAATTATTTTTATAATTCACGAAAAATGTTTAATAAAAACAGTAAAAAAATAATTATTACACACGCTCATTTGGTTCCATTTATATGTAAGAAAATTTTGAAATTCTGTTTTTTCTGAATTTATATAGAGTTAAATTATTGCAGACTGACTTAATTTCAATGAGAATCCTATTAAATTTATTTTTAAAAACTTGTATTTTTCATTTTTTTTAAAAAGTGAATATTTGTTATATACATTGGTCGAATCTGGATGGATTTTACAATGATGACAAGAACGCGTGATATTAAATACAAATTGCTGAGGGAGATGAATGTAGGTGAAGGTATTAGGAATTAAGACGGGATTTAATTTTTTTAACCTTTCAGTCTCATTATATTCCGATTTTTTACTTTACTTTTTTAGAATTACTTTCAATAAAAGGAATTAAATAACTTTGGGTTTTTGCTACACAACTTGATTTATTTTTCCAGTGATTTATCTATTCTGGGGTTTGTGAAACCTCACCTGCCGTTGGGAAGGTTAAGACCTATGTCAACCGTAAAGGGGAACTTTTTAATTTTTATCTCCTGATCCCTACATTCAACATTATTTTATTAGAAAATTATTTTAAAAATTAAATATAACATAATCGCCGCGAAGGTATTTTTCATTTATTGTAGAGGTATTCTTATAGAATAATTAAATAAAAAAATTGAATTGGAATTATAGATAGGAATTTCGAAAGCTTATCTGTAAATAGTGCAAATCGCTTTCTATTGTTAATTAATATCTTTCGATATTTCTGGACTGCGTTAACTTAAAAGTTTGGATTCGACTGTACTAAATAACCTTTAAGTATGCAAGAACAAAATGTTTAACAGTTATTTAATGTAATTCAAATATTACTCCGGGGCTATAATCACATTTAGTTTTAAGATTTTACTCAGATAAATATCGCTTTGAATTTATTTTCACGTTATGGCGCCATTAAATTTGAAGTGAGAATTTTCTCTTATTACGCTGTTCAGCATCTAGTACTCTTTCGATGTTTCGCATGTCAATATTAACCAGAGTCAACTTCACACTGTAGGCTCATTGTCGTTTTTTATACGAGGATTATAGCCTTAGGAGGGCGGAGGGACTTCGGCCAAGTTGTGTTTTATAAATTAAAAAAGTCGTCGTGGATCAAAATAAATTATTTGTTTACTTTCCTATTGTGTGCCGCGGTCGTGCGTAAGGAATATTCGCTGCTTGTTATTTGTATCCAAATTTCTTTAAAGGAAAAGTCAAGGTAAGAGTCTTCGAAGTCGGGAGCACCTTAATTTTTTTCTGTCGGAAGGAGACATTTCCAGTTTTACAAATGACAGACATTTTTATTATATGTAGTTCTTGTCGTGAGTTTATAAACATTTATAGGAAGTCGCCCTTGCAGTTCCTACCATTTAAATGTTGGGCATTTGAGGGAGTCACGACGAAAGCGTGTTTGAGGAATTCGCCACGATACTGCATAGCGGTGAGACACCGCGTGTTGAGTCAGCAGTCTCGATCCCCTCAGCTGATGACTATGCCACGCCAGACAGATAGCGGAGGGAAACCTCCCGCTCTTTTCTAAACCGACAAAATGAACCTGGACCTATTTATCATCCATAAAGTGGGAGGATACGGTCTCCGGCACCGGCAAATCTGATAATAGACGTGTCGCGCAGGTGCTGCTAGCGTCCAAACAACTGTCGCTTTGTCTCTAGTCTCAGCAGCTTTTAAATAGCCAGACGGTCCGATTGCCGGTTAGATAACGAGAATTCAAAAGCTATCGCGCAGTTAATTGAAAAATTGGCAAACAAAATTTCTCCGGTCCTTATGTAATAGGTCCGCTTTCTAAGGGTTTTCCTTTTATGAAGAAGTAGGAATTTTTAAAAAGATGTACTAGTTATTAATTAAAATCACGTTATGTGTGTTGCTATGTCAGTAGAATCATATGCTACTAAACTTCTTTAAGAGTGGCTATCGTTTAAGTATGCAATTTAATTTTGTAAAAAGATTTAATTTCCATTTTGATAAAGCAAATACTTTCTTTGAAATTAAGTTTTGTATATAGTCAGTTATCTATGCACCAGAAGTTTTGAAATAAATTATGATACAAAATACTAAAATATACGACTGTAAATGTGCATATAACTTTCCAGCTTTTTCTCTTTTTAAAATTGAATATGAATATACAATTGTTCTAATTAAGATTCCAATATTTTAATACAATTTTTTCTAGTTCCCAGCGTTTTTAATGCTCTTTCCATAAAGCTTCTTTACCCCACATTACATCACATTGCATTACAGGAATTAAATATAAAATTGAAGAAAGTTCGTCATAAAAAGTAACAATTTGAAATACCCAATACACTTTGTTTCGATTGTTCTCTGCACGAGGCCTAATTTCCTCTTGTTAATTTGCTTTAGGGTTGCAAATCATAGTTAATTGACGCGGTAAAGTCCTGAATTATATACTTGCAAATGTTTAATACAAATTATAAAATTAACGTATGTAGCTTTATTATCGCAACACTATATAATTTTTTTTTTGGCACCTTAAAAAAAAGAAAAATCAAATTAATAGAAGTATTTTGGTTTTGTTTGTGTTTTTCCTAAAAATATTTTATATATCAATTACGAAAGTTTTATTACACACATTATGATTTTACATTGCGACTCTATTCATATCAAGAAAATTTGTAAATATTGATCCAGTTTATTCAACACGTAAAACTCTGTGTGAACCACTGGTGACTTATGACTTTCCTGAAATATAAATTATTTAAATTTGAGGCAATCCTAAATCAATCAAAATCACCAATTATAAACCAATCAGTCAAGAATTCCAAAATAATATAAACAACTTGATGTGCTTTTTTTGCTGGCCACTAAGTTGATAATTTGGCTTGACAACAACGTGCTATTTTCACGAGTTATAGTCTAGCTACGATTTACATCTGTTGGAAGTTTGATCTGTCCGAACGCAGTCTTTATAAAATCGTTATTAGTTTAGATAAATCTTGCCATTAAAAACAAGTTTGTATAAAAGCCACTGCTTCCTCCTGTATAAAAGGGAATTTTAGGTACACAATGCAAATATGGTACCCTGCATATCGTTCTTCAATATATAGAGTACAATATTATTACTACAATACATTAAGGCAATTCATAAAGACAGTGTTCCGATCAGATTGAATATAGTTTCGATAATCATATTTACGTTCTATCACGTAGTTCTGTGTTATGAGCAAATTCCTGAGTACATAATTTCTTATTTTTCTTCCCTTTTGCTTTTTCTAATTAACTGTATCATTTAATTTCACAATATAATGAGTTGTACAAATACGCAGCGTTACCTCATCAATTCCATATGGATTTCAAACTTTACCAGTAGGACAATAGAAGTATTTATGTCATATCCGAGCTTTTTGCAATTCAGCCATTTACAACTATTTATTTAAACGCTTAGTGTCGGCGGCAGCCATCCAATGTTAATTCATATTTTTATTTAAATCGTGCACCTACAGGTCAACAACCCATTTCAAGAATTTTCATTCATGTTGCTAAGTCTGCGTGCGAATTTACTCACGTATAATCTTATCAAGTACATCACTCCATTTTCGAAAACAACACCGCAAAATCTTGGCATTTATCGCAATTATAATTTGAACATATGATATCTTGTGGTATTTCCTATCATTATTAATTCAGTTAGAATTTAATACTGGAGAGCAAAGGCTACTTTAGTGGCAATTTTATCACACCCTCAAGTAAAGACGAATTTTTTATCCACCGGATCTAGTTGACAAAGTCAATATGATGCAATAACCGGCTGGATCTTAGTGAGATAAAGATAACACATATATGGACGCTCTGTGGTTTTTACAATGACGCACTTTTATGGAATTATAAATAAATAAAAATAAATATTTCTTTGATGTCAGACATTTATTAATAGAATTTCTTTTAAAATAATTTTCGTGACTGTCACTCAGTTCGTATAACGTCTGTAAACAATATTTTGTGCTGCTTTTCGAATTATAATTAGATAATAATGAGTTGTAATGAAATAATTGGATTTCCGGGTTTTCCAGGTGCGGCTGCCGTTTTTCTTTTTATCCCGTATCTCTTCGACAATAGTTAAGTTTTATGAATTGAGACTGAAGTTCAGTATTTTTATCTTCATAAGTTTTGAACACAAAGCCTTGCAGTGCAGCATGTGCATTCTTGCAAGAGTACTGATTTATGATTATTCATAACACTTTTTGAAAACTAATTGCAAAAAGTAATTTTGAACTAATCACTTTTAAATAAAAATATTACCAGTTGTTCATTAATATTAAGAAGGTTTTGTAAGTCATTTCCTTAGAATTGTTACCATGTTCAAGTTTTGA
The DNA here is from genome assembly GCA_001932985.1 of Proctacanthus coquilletti. NCBI lineage: Eukaryota > Metazoa > Arthropoda > Insecta > Diptera > Asilidae > Proctacanthus > Proctacanthus coquilletti. Next base: position 60,851 of record MNCL01000066.1, read on the forward strand.
TAACATTCTCAGATCGCGATCTAAAGTTCATACTACTTTGTGGCATTATTTTAAATTTATGGTTTCTTCTATTTCACCTTGAAAAAACTGAAATTTTTCTTATCGTGAATAAGCACATAAATAATGAAATTAATGCATTTAGAAAATAGATAAGGAGATTGATTTTACCTACTTATAAATGCGATGCAAGTTCGAAGGTTTCATTGTTTAATAAAGAAGAAATAATAATTAAAAAAAATATATCTATGAAACCATTTTTTTACATGTTTTTTTTATAAACGCAATAATATTTAAAGTTTCTTCTTTTTAATATTTTTACAAATTATGAAATGTTTTCTTGTTTCATAAGTACTTTAAGCCTAATTGTAAGTGAAAAGTAGAATTAAAAAATAATAAATCTATATACCATATGTATGTAGATATATGAAGGGCCACGAGCCAGAGGTGACTAACACACAATTTTAAAAAATTAGTAAGATATTCTTTAGGTTTATTATTATATTACGTTTTATTACGACCCTGATAATTAGAAGCTAGCTTGTATCACAATTGTAAATTTTTTCTGGCATATAAACATTTTTGGTTAAACCAAAGATGACTAACCCAGAATTAGCCACGCGAATTTTCAGAGTACGAATAATTTACGTATACGCTGGAGAGTAGTGACTGAGTAAGATAAATATTTCTTTTTATAGAAAAAGGAAAGTTTAATTGAAACTATGGAAAATGTTTTGAAAAGTGACTTTTCTTATAATAATAGTTGAAGTGATCCTGAATATATGTATACGAGAATATGAAAACAGTATTCTAGGTAATCACTTATTACGTTAATTTATAATTTATATGCATTTTAAAGTGTTGCAAAGATCACTTATCAAAAGATAGCACCATTTAGCATTATTGATCTCTAATTTTATTTCAGGTATTCTGAAAAAATATTTATAAGTACTTTATGCCAGACGTGACTAACCCTCTGTCTAAACAGCAACACATTTTACGGTTTTTAAGTTGCTCCAGAAATGACAACTTACAACTTTCGGAATTGTTATTTCTTTTTTTTATTTAGTATGGTATATATACTTTTCCAACATGTTAACTCCTCGGATGTCCTCTAACGTGTCTAGGGCACAGATTTGCATGGAATAAAAAACTATAGTAATATAAATGTTGCCAAAAAGAATGTATTTGTTCGTCATTGCTTGATTATTATATTGCATTTTCGATTAAAGGTAAGTCTTTCTTATCTTGAATTTCACATGGTGAAAGCTGGCAAAAGATAAAATTCTAAAATTAATTTCATTGAATGCATTATCAAAAGTTCTGTTTAAGGTGGTTTAAATCGAAATGTTCCATTTATAACTGCTCTAAATTTGGTTTAAATGCTTTCCAAAATAAACAAGAAATCTTTTTTGTTTCACAAGGCGCGATAATAGGCTTTTTTCAAGCTTATTTAGGAGCATGAAAAAGAATGGTGCTTGAAACAAAATTAGAAATTCGAATGTGAATCTTTGATATATAAAAGTTTCGGCTCTTTTAGGTGTATTAAGTTCTCTTGAGTTTCGAGCATGTGCGTGAGTAATTCAAGGCTGACCTAAATTATTAAAAAGAAAACCTGAAAGCTTCCGACAAAGTATCGCGTGCTGAGTCTTTCTAGAGACAAACGAAACGATAGGATACTAAATAAAAATGATACATAAGCTCCCACACAACTATCAAGAAAATTGCGACAAAAAGCCGGCAAATTTCGTGCTGCTGACACATAAACATTTTTCATTATAGTATTTAATTTTTATGCCGGTCGTGGTCGAGTGTTATCGTTCGGTGCTCAAACTGACGTAAATTTGCTTTACATTTGGATGGGAATCGAGGAGAACTCTTTTGAGAGGATTTTGAAGAATCAGTCGCATCTATTTACGTAACTTTGCCTTACCGGTTCCCGATAGAAAGACGAAAAGGCAGCGGACGAAAATTTCGTTCACAATTCAAGTGCTCATGTGAGGTGTGGGCCTTTTATTTTCATTTCAATGCTAAAAATTCTTGTGACGCAGGTTTTTAATCTTGCCGGTCTTATCAAAATAATCGGCGAAATCGATACAAATGGAGTTTCCGTACTGTACACAAAAGTCACAGCTAGCTTTATTCATTATTGTTATTATTCTGGTTAACACGAAAGTAATAATGAAAATATCTAGAGAAGTCCTTCTGGGGATGCGGTCATCTCTTTGGCCGTGTAATTAACCTTTTCATGGGCTACCATGCGAAAAACAATAACAGCCAAGGTGATGTATTACGCGGAATCACTTCAGGTTTCGTCGCATCGAACTGCATTGGATCTAGAATCGAAGGAAAAGTTTAAGAATAATTTCCGATATTGAGTTTTTGTTTAGTCAAATGCTCGCTTAGCGAAGCTAAAACGCTTTTCGCCGGTTGATTTAACTCAACCTTGACAGAGTTTCACTTTATTGGAACGTTTCGCAATTTGTTTTTTTTTTTTTTCTAAATAATAATCAGTTTATCTGAAGTACCATGCTAAGTGTGTCTATCGTTGTCTTCGTTTCGTTACACAATTCATTTATGGTTATTGGAAGCGGACTTCATTCAGCGGCTAGTTTTCCCTCCTGAGAAAAACTGCATTTTCCTCACTATGCTCTATATAAAAAAAATTATACAATTTCTTGAAATGCACTAACAAGTTTAGGTTTTTGAGAAATCATAAGTATTTGGAAATGAGAGTAGCATGTTTCAAATATTAATTACTAATATTTACTTTAATAAAATTTTAAACATCTGTATAATGATTTCGATAAACCTGCCAATACTTTCCGTTCTTAGTCAATAAATATTCTATGAAGATTTCTTTTGTATCGAATAAATTTTTAGCAATACTATTTTTACTGAATTTAATTTCATGTTTGCTATTTACAAATTACAAATTATTTTTATTCACAGATCCAGGAGCTTTTTTAATTTTTATATTGACTTCACAAACAAAGTCAAATATGTAAACAATTTCTGGCTATCTTTAGAAAGGTGTAATAAGAAAACAAAAATACACAGAATTTTTAAGAAATCATGTATTTTTTGCACTAAAAGTTTTACAATTTTTAGAAAAGCACAACTTTTAAACTGTGTTATGATTTAACAAGGTTTATTTGTTTAAATTCGTATATGAGTTATAAAAAGCGAATTCTACTCAAATTTAATTTTGTTTATTTATAATTATTTATTAATCAATGAATGAAAATTTTAATATTAGTGGGACAGATAACGATTATTTGTATTAACTTATTTATCTCTATCTGAGTTTTTCGCCAAAGTTAATACACTTCTTTTGCAGATGCCTGTAAATACTTGGCTTCGATTGATAAAGTTTTCTATTATCAATTTTTGTCCATTAAAACTTTGGAATCATTTGAGATATTAAGATGAAACTGACTGGTTTTGAAAATATTTTTTGCACATTGCAGTAAAATTAAAAAAAAAATGTTTAAGAACAAATCGCCAGTAAATTATCAAAAATTGTTGCAAATCACACTACTTCTCAGCTTTATTGGCAATAAGAAAAACTTTTAAAAATAACTCCATAAAAATACAAAATGTCATGCCCCTAGCAGATAGCGCATCGTCGCCGTCTTAATCGTCGTTTTGCCCGAAAGCTAGGCTCGTCTTTGAATATATCGAAGAAGCCCCTTGATCTGCCGTGCCCCGTGACAAGCCTCCCGGCGTTCGTTAACACGCGACTTTATGTAAAATATTGTTCTTGTTATTTAGCGGAGCTAGACACGATTATTACTCTCTGCCTGCAGTAGGTCCATATCGACTGGACTAATTGAACCCAGGAAATGATCAATCCCAGTCCACATCTGAGATTGAGACGTCCGTCTCGGTGTTTTTAAGCGATTCGGCGCGCGCTCGATCCAGGGAATCACGGCCAACAGGTGAGCAAGAAATAGTAGCACTGCACATTTGACGAAACCTAGTCTCTCTCCCGACAATCCCAAAAATCTGACGAAATCCGCTACCATCGAGTCAGAGCGCTTAGCTTTCAGTCAGTCATTGCTAAACTTTCAGCGCGAGTAGCACCGAAAGCTTCTGACATCAACGATTCGGTGCTATCTATCTTTCTATATCTATAATTAGCGAGCACGAGAAATAGTGGTGGATTTCTGTACGTGGAATTTCCGAGAAAGTGTGTGGTCACAGTAACTTAACTACTCAGTAGAATTAAGTCTTTTATATTGTTTTTTTCTGTGCGAAATTTATACTAAAAGCTAATCTGTACATGTCCCGTGACCTAATTCATACTTCGTGATACCTTTACCTTAAATCCGCCCAGTGGAACACCGTGGTTATATAAGCGAATAGGACTGTAAGGACTGACGACGGCTGTGAATTTGTTAAACGGTTCTTACAAATCTAATTCTTGTCCTGAGAAGTGACTAATTTTAATAAATTCGCAATGTAAGTGTTAAATTCGATGAAATTTAGTCCGCCTTTTTCCGCCAGATTTCTTCATTGCTGCCCAGTTATGTAATAGGTTGCAAAGGTTAGGGCGCACCAGGAAAATATAGCACAGGGCTCTTTAAGAACTTTAGCTGTAAGACTGTTCACTTTCAAACCCCTTGAACCTATTTTCCCACCTGGTAAATCTCATTAAAGTAGATCACCTTATAGCCGCCTTACAGTAGCTTACGAAATGGCGTCGCGCGTTCTACAGTAAGTTCTTGATGAACGGATGGTCAATAGTCGCCATGTCTGCACCTGTGCAGTATGCACCATCCAGCTGACTACAAGGCCAAGGTCAATGTTGGTTGAGGCTGTCTCAAAGTCGATACTAACGTAAGGAGGGGTGTCAGTTACACTTGTGCGCTCTGGACATCTTCTGGAGCTTTCTAAATTGAAAAACCTATTTTCACTCGATTAAACATAACCGTAATTCCTGTCTATTTCATGAAATAAAAACGGATAAGAGTTTCGTCACGTTGCGACATTATTTCAGAACTTTGTACTTTCGAGTTGGTACCATATGAAAGTTGTCTGGAAAATTTGCATGTGTTAATTCCGCATATCGCTAATCAGTAAGTCCAAGTGCATTATGATTATTTGTAATTCTCATCTATTATAATTGCTATTATTCGTCAATATTGACAAAGTGGTCTGACTGATATTTGGGTGTTTGCTTGAACTTATTTTTCTTTAGTGTTGTAGTATTTCAGCGCAAAATTCAGAGTTTTTGAAGACGGGTTGCGAAATGTTTGCGAATTTAGATAATTAATCCAACTTGTAAAAAAAAAAAATGTTTTTTTTTATCTTATCTCAGCTTACTAGGTCAGTGCAGGAACTTTATTATTTTATCTTGTGCAGCAGTGAAAGTACGCTGATAAGGGCCTATATAACTGCCTAAACAAATTTATTTAAATATTGTTTTTTACATGTGAGCAATTTGAATAGTACATATAATAATAACATACGGAATTCAAACAGAAAGTATTCTCGTTTATTTATGGGATATGTGTACAATATTTGTCTTATAAAATTGCACTTTGTAGAAATAGAAATCATTAGATGGTTCTAGTTTTTATTATTTTTATAGATAATTAGGATTATTTTATGACATATCATAATTAGTAATCACTTTATGAGTGTGTCTGCACCAAAAATCCAATTCGATAAACCTTACCAGGTGTCACTTATACTATATTTTATCTGTTTTGTGTCGTAAAAAAATAAAACATTATATAATTAAAACGTTTTTCTCCATTTCCGCAATAGGTGTGTTGCTTGTTAATAATTTAAGTCTGTTTTATTAGCTCTCAACCTCTCAGGTGCTTTTTTTGACGCCGTTGCTGAGATCGTCCAGAAATGATAACTACGAAATTATTACGCATAATCAAAGAGAAAAATAATAAAAATTTGTTCTGGAATTATGGGCGTCTTATTAAAATGAGGGAGTGAAAGACAATATTTTTTAATTTTAAAATTAAACAAATGTGAATTAGTTATTGTTGTGTGAGTTAATATGTCAGCAATTAATTTATTGCAAAAAAAAAAACAGATAAATAAATATAAACTATTATACCATATATTAATCTTAAATTATGAAAAAAATTCTAAATGCCTAATTGCGATTATAACGAGAAGCTGGTTTTCTTCTTTTTATATGTTAATTGAAAATCAATACATTTGTAAAGCAGGAAGTCGGATTCGGATAAATTTTGGATCTTCAATATTCAGAGAGTGCTCAGGTTTTCATCAATAAGTGTTTAAAAAATAAATTGCATGGATTTATATGGACATTTTTAATTCACACTAGAATTTTGCTTATTGCGAAAATTAGTTTTGTCTCTTAGGGTTTTTTCTTGTCTCTTAGATTAAAATTGAAATGGAATTGAAAAGTATAGTAAAAAAATAAGAATAATAAGAACTAATTTGAAGTATAGAAAAAGTAAGTCAAGTGGGGCTACTGTGAACATTTTTACTTATAGCAAATAAAAAAATGATAAATCGTTTAATAATCTAAATTATCGGTTTAAGTATTTAGATAACCCGGGAAAGAAGGGATTGTCTGTCTAAACAATTTATTGATATAAAATGAAATTTTTATGCAACAATATTGATAAAATCCTTATCCTTGAAGCATTGATTCTGACCGGTTTAGAAAGTCTGTTTTATAAAAGACGAAATTTTATAAATAAACCCTCTCGAGCGTCTGGAAAAATCTTAATTATTGTCTTATTCAAGAAGATATTTACTAAAAATGTTGTTGAAATATTAAGGAAAACGAATTTTACACTCCAATTAAAAGCACTCTATAAAAAAATATTGTTTTTGCTAATTTAACATTTTATATTTTCTTAATTGTAAAGGGGAAAAACCAAATAAGACATAAAACTGGTTTTTATTTCAATCACATTTGAAGAAGCTAATCATGCTGACAAAATGGGAATAATCTGTTTTTTTATAAAAAACACCTGTCCATTAACCTTGCATGCGATGCAATGTGCAATGAATAAAACAACTAGTGTTCTAAAAGTCCATAAAATAAACATTGTTTCTTTTCTGCCTATTCGTTCAACAAAGCAAAAATTAGCTAAATATGCAGTTATAATAAAAAATTTCCCGTCATTTAATTAGACTTTGATCTAAACGTGAGAAACGCCTCCGAATTGTGAAATCCTTCTTTAAAATTCTCATCACTTGCTAATTTACAAAGTAAAATCATATTCAGGTCTTTCACTCTCAACAGATATTTGTGACGTCGAAATTATGCAAGACTTCATGTGTCTAGCTGAATTAGTCGTGACTAGGTGAATCTACCTGGAAATAAAACCGGTGCCGGTTTGTCATGTTTCTTACATAGTAAAATGCGTTAATATCTGAATTTTTGGGTTAAGCCGGTGATTGTGCATCTAGTCATTAATTGATTGTAAAATTGTATGATATAATTAGCCGGTTGAAGAAAAAAATACTTGGAATATACTACGCAGCTTTACGTATGATTAAACGAAAGACCTTCGAAAAGTGCGAATAAATAGCCAGAGCGCACTGAACGAGGTTATGAGTTCAACTTTATGGTTATTGAATACACTACTCGTGCAAAGGTGAAATAATTTATTAAAAACTCAATTAGATTTTACCATGTGTTAATAAAATATTTATATTTAATATTTAAAGTGGTTTAAATGAGTTATACTCGTATAACCTTTGTAAATGTCTCAATTCTTTGGCTTTAACTTACCCCGTCTTTAATTGATCGTAGCGTAAACCACTGTGCCAGTGGTACCGCGATTGTCCGCTCATGTGACTTCAAAGCCAATTTACCTCGAATGTCCGCACAGAGTACAAGGTAATAACTCTTCAATGCTTTTGCATCGCGTCAAGATCGGACAATAAATTTGATTCAATCAAACTCTCTAGAGAGGCGCTTTAAGTTGTTAACACAATTATATGGGGATTTATAATCGAACAGATATAGAAGATAAAATTTCTATACAATTACCAATTCTTCGAATACTTATGATTAGTTGAAATTTGAGTGGGTCATGCTATAATAACAACAATAATAAGTATAATTGTAAAGAATTCTTGGACTTTTAAGACGATTTTGTCATCAATTTTACATACCTTTGTACGAGTATATACAGTTTATTTAAAGGTAGACGATTTTTAAGAGGCCAGAGAATCTATTCAACTATTTAACTACTACTACCACCACCACTAAGTACACTTTTATGTATACCAACACTCAAACTAAAGATTAAAATTTTCATGTAGTAAAGATCTTTAAAAAACTTCAAAAACAATTCTTATTTACTATTACATTATAAAATTAAATAAAAATTATATATTTTTTTTTATAAACATCGCAACATAAATAAAAGTGGATGAAATACATAAGATTAAGATTAAATTTCAATACGATAAAAAAGATGAAGTTATAAAATAAAATATAAACAGTTGATTGATTCCTTACTTTAAAATATCGTAAAGGATCTGTATTAAATACGCCACATACGTATTAAATTTCCATAAATATAAAATATATTTATTTTTTAAAAATTATAAAACTCATTCAATGTTACAGCTGCAGACGTTGTGTCTCAGTCATTTTAATGCAAATATCTAGTATTTCGATATCAATAAATAAAACGTTGGAATTGCGGTGGTCTTGTAGACCTATTTATCATTTAGGTTTCTAATGAAACATTTATTACTGTTAACTTGTAAATAAATAGAGATAGTCATGAAAAAATTGAAAATCAGATCTATAATCAATAAAGTCTTTTCTTGCCTACATCGGCCACTTTATAATGAAGGTGAAGAATATTTGCAATAGGTAAAACCACATGGGTAAGAGAATATTTGGATATGTTCAACACACAGCAATGTAAATGGGGGTTTTTCAACTTTTTTCGTTCAAGAAACAATTTTTTCTATCTCTTGATGATCATAATTCATCCTCAGTCGAGTATCAATATCCTAAAATCCTAGATTATTATGTATTATGGCTCTTGTGTAATGTTCATAGGTTTATTTATTACAATTTTTACTGAGAAAATATTAAAATTGTCTTAAATTTCTACTAATAAAGGTTTTTTTCCTTTCAGATTAAAATAAGACAAAATGCATCGGGCTAACTCAGCATTCTCATTAATAGCGACCCCGTTAGGGCAACAAAGTTTTGCGACATGGCTTCTGCAAGGTCCTACTAAAAATAGAGTAAGTCAATTTGAAATGTAAGTATAAAGCAATGCATTTTTTGATTAGAAGTGAATGTGATGAGAATGCCAATATAAATAAGGCGTACTTAAAAATTTTGGAATGATCCCAAGAAATTTTTAAAATAAAACAAAGCGCTTGACAATGCGCAATTTCCAATATTAGTGTAAGGTAATTTTTAACAACAGGATTTTGTATAGCACAAATATTGATTTTCAATTATGTCGCATTTGATTAAAATTTTTTTTTCATATGCTACATATTATTTCTAATTTTTATCACAATTGTTATACACATGTCTCATGTGAACGAATTAGTAGAAAGTAGAAAATAGTTAAATGAAAAAAATTGAAATAAAATGACAGCATACAAGAACAGACATATGCGAAAAAAAATAGTATTTAAGAAAAATAGTTTATTTTAATTTTATGATTATATTTTAGGTACTCAAAGTATTGTCTGCAGCATCTGTAAAAACTTCAGCTGCAGCAGAACCCTTCCTAAATGGGACCACTTCTACCTATGTAGAAGAAATGTACAATAATTGGCTCCGCGACCCGGCTTCTGTTCATACGGTGAGATTTATCAACAAAAAATTTATTTTAAACGAAATGTTAAATTAATATGTTTTCGAAATGAACACAGTCGTGGGATGCGTACTTCCGAAGCAACGCATATTCTCCACCACCCAATCTTTCTCCTGTCCAGAAGGGAACAATTCCTATATCACAATATGCAGGCGTCCCCGCCCCCGCCTCTGTGTCTGCTCAACCAGATGAAAAAACAATCGACGACCATCTGGCCGTACAAGCTATCATCAGAAGTTACCAGGTAAAAAATTGAGGTCCCAAATATCATACAGATTAAATTCGGACAAAGTAGCATTTAATGTTATCAAAAGTGGGAAATTTTAAAATCAAATGAAATATTGATTTTTGGAAAATCTCTAAAGGAAATTTTAATTTTACGTATGCAAATGGATATCATGCATTATTTTGAGAATATACTCACACATATTTGGTCTTTATGATTTTCCAGTAGTCAATATTTGGTTTTCCTAATTTATATAAACCGGTTTTTTTATATTTACTCCTCATCAAGTTGCTCATCGATCACGAATCATAGAAGTTTACAACTTCTACAATTGTTTTGAGTTAAGCATCTTATTATTACTTTTAGCTTCTTCCGTTCGAATTTAGTTTTTTCAATCTACTTAGTTTGTTTTGTCGTTTATAAAAATGAAACACCTGTAGATATCTAGCACAGCACTGACTACAAAAATTCTTGCCTTTTCTACTGTAATCATTTGGCGAACGGAATTTGCCATTGCTAGGACGATTCTTTTAGAATATATCGTACCTATTTTAAATCATTTTGTATTTTAAATACATTCTTGTGAAACATTGTGTTATGCATGAGATTTCATTGATTTCAGTTATATCCCCATGTAATCATTATTCAGGATTCATTTAGATCAAACAAATAATGCATGATTAATATCTTACTTTTGAGATTTCCTTCAACATTTTATTCCTTAAGAGCAATTTGTAGGTTCACATTACAAAATCAAAGTAATTTGAACAGCTCTAAATTAATAGGAGTAGCACTGTAAATTTAGGGTTATTCAAATATCATGTCTTGTTTGTTGGTACTCAACTAAGATCTTTTTTTTTATAACAGCACCCTTTTTAGTGTGGGTAGAATAAGTTACATGACGTAACGCAAGCCATTTTCCAAACATTTAAATTGAATGTAAAATTTTAACAAATATTTGCCGTGTATTTACTTGCAATAATGTTCCAATCCAATTCTGAGTAGAATTTGATTGCATTACGATTTACATATGGATATATAGCCCCTTTAATAATTGAAGCAGCTTTCTAGATGACTATTTGAATTTCAGGTATTTTATCGCTTTCCCTGCTTCAATTTTAAGGATTTTGGGTGACATTGTATTTTCAAATAATCCATAAGCTTTAATCTGTGTTAACGGGGAATACCACTGTGAAGGATCGAAAAATTGCAGACTTTTGCAAATTTGATTTTGTTATTTAATTAAATACTTTTTTGATTGAGGGAAGGTTATGTTATTAAGCATACTTTAAACTGTGTTCACACAAATTTTTTTTTTATCTGTGCATGATACTTTCAATATTTTGTTAGTGCTTCATCAGAATTATTTATTTTATTATTTTGTATCAATGTATGCGTGTTTTTTAATTGATTGTTGATAAAATCGTGTCACTCAATACAAACGTTTCAATTTTTTGAAAATTTTTTTTTTTCAATCAAGAAACCTACAGAAATTGTAATTTCCAAAGTTTTAAAAAACGGCTACGCACAGACTTAGCTAAAATATCAAAAATCGAACTCACTGTTCGAGTTTTTGCATGCACAAGTTTGGAAAAGATTTTTTCGAAAAAAACACGAAAATTTTAAGAACACATTTTATATGTAAATAATTACACTTTTTTACTAGATGCCATCCATTCCGGGACTGCATGATGGTCCTTCTCCTGCATTATCTTGATTGCCTTTGGTACTTTTTAATTTTCTATAGCCATTGTTGGCGCAATTGTTAGTGGTTCGAGCGGACATTCCGTCACGCTCAGTGCAATATGCATATAGAAAACAGTAATTTAAAGAGATATCTGCCCCACTCAAACGGCTGTAACCGTCAATTTTTAATATTTTGTAAAATGTAGACGTAAAAAAGTTTCTGACCCATCAGAGTGGTATTGCCAATCAAGAATGTGTTAGAAGTTCATACATTTTCTATTATTTAAAGTAAATGAATAGGATAGTGCTAGATATGTTTAAGTCAGTGTTTTTAAAAACCATCTAAATTCATATTCCATTACCATTCAAAAATAAGCAGCACATTCTATTTTTCTTTTCCTGCTATTGCCATTTAACATCAAAAAATTTTAAAATAATGCACAAAAAAGAAACCCGGGATTCAAGACAACCTTGCACTTCATTTCTTATGTCTAATATCTTTGGTATCGGAGGTTTCTTTGGAGGGAGATGAATAATATTGAGTCGGTTAGTTCTCAATTTGAAATATTTTTGAACATTTGTTAGTGATGTTATTATGTGCTATAAAAGAGCTAAAAAGCAAAAGAAAATGGCTAGCGTTGCAAAATACATCCTTGCTAAAGTTGTAGAAGAGATTCGTGGTAAAAAATTACAACTTGTTAAACATAGCAACTAGATGTAATAAAAATCGTCAAGATAAGGATTTATTATTTAGTGGAAAATTGAACATAATTAAAAACTAAAAATTAATAGTCACGTGGACACCTGGCGGCTGATTTGGATCCTCTAGGAATTCTTAAACCGGAAGGCACCGTCAGTCGAGATGGTGTCAAACGACGTGCAAACGAAGCTGTACTTAGACAACATAACTGGTTTATGCTTGGTAATTTCTTTTGTTTCTATTTTAAAGCTACCTTTTAAATTACTATTACTTTCAATGTATTATATAAAAGGAAATTTGATATGAGCTAAAGTAACATTTCCTTTTCAAAAAGTAATTAAGCAAGATTGAAATTCGGAGATGCTGTTGGAAAAAGTTAAAAAAACACAATTTACTCAGCAGAAGTTATTCTAACGCTCATTCTTTTTTATTATTCACCAATAATTACTGGGAACGTTTGGTACAAGGAGCACATTTTGTATTATATTTACTACTTTCCACTGTTGCTCGCACTTTTCTTTATTCTCTTTGCACTGTGCATGTCAAAGCGGATAAAGGTTTTGAAGAAGTAATGGTTGCGATTACAAATATTCGCCTGTACTGCTTTCAAAACTTTTGCAACTGTATTTGAGTCCTAGCACAACACTGTAGAATGCCATTAACACCTTTCTCGCAAACTGTACAGCATTTGCGCGTGGCTACCACAAACATTTTGCTATATAAACTTATCAGTTCTTAACAATAATTTTCTTTAATGTAAGATTTTTAGTTAGTTTGTATGTTTTTGTGTAGATTGTTTCTTTACGTTTTATGTTTCATTTCATATTTCTTCTCCAAATTCATTTTTTTTTAAATGTCGCTTTAAAACAAAAATTATAAAATAAAACAAAGAAAAAGGTCGTAACTACCGATTAATAAAGTGCAAAATATATAGATTCGAGGACATAACATTGCTAACCTCGATCCTCTTGGTATAAACGTCGCTGAATTGCGTGATAACAGCACAACGAGAACAATTTTTGCTAATTTTAGCTTTGGTAAGTAGCGTTTAATTTTTATTATTAATTTTTGTATTTAATAGGTTTAATTTTTGTTTTTTTTCTTTTTTCGCGATAATATTATTTGAGTTTTTATCCTATTTTCCATTTGGTTCAGCCTTCAAATATGCTGCTGTGTGCAAAATTGATGGTGTTCACCCATTTGTCTTTTTGCTTTGCATATAATGTGTACATACGTTTGAAACTCTTTAAAAATGTGCATGCACGAATATCTTGTGTTTTAAATGAACGTTTGTGCGTTTTTCACTTTATCGATAGTATATATTTGTGTTCCAAATATATAGCTATGAAGGTGTATGCCTGTAGCGAAAGCATAAACGTATTTATTTAAAAATTAGTTTATAGATATTTTCTATTTTTTAATTGTCAGTTTTACAATTCTCTTTGTCTGTAGTGCGATTTATTAGCGATATAGACATTTTAGTATCCAGTTTTAATAAAACTGCCAATTAGACCTGTATAATCTTATCTAATTTTATTTAATATCTTCCATTAATTCTGAAACACATTAAGCGAAAAAGCCAAATGTTTTTGGTATATGACAGGAATATTTTTTAAAAATTGTATTATAAATTATTTTATAGTTTGAGTCCTTGACACCATATACATGAACTTATTGTTCATACAAATTTCCACAATTTTGCATCTCTCATCTATAGAGGCATTTTTGTAGAACTTAATTTATTAGGTCAAAAAAGTCGTTTTTTTTTTACATATTCTTAAACATTATACTTTCGAAAATATGTGAAAAACTGTTCAGAATATTCCAAAAATAGACTGACTTACAGTCTGTTACCTGAAAAGATTTTTTTTCGAAGTGTGTGAAAGTCACAGCAATTACGAAAATCGCCCCGCCGCGAGCCCTGCCCCCCAAGCCCTCCCACTTTTCGTACCAACGTTTTAATTTTTGTTTTATATTCAACAAAGGATGATTACCTTACATTTAATCCGCTTAATAGCTTCATAGCAACAGTAATAAATAGCAATTATAAAATGCTATGTTTTTTATTTGCAAAGAAAAGTAAATATCTTTTAGTGACGGATTTCCGTATTCCTTGAATTAAAAAGTAAAAATTTTGAATGAAATGGAAATGTAAAACTACAAGTACGAACAAGTTGTTTAGGTTATTCAATTTATATAACAAAATTTTTTATTTGATTTACAAGAATTATTGCTTTTGATGGGTTGTAAAAAAAAATTCATGCACATTTTTAAAGTAACCAATTATGAGCAAGATCTTTGCCTTGTGCTCTTATTTTAATATCTGAACTTTGCTAAAAGCCCATGCTCAAATAGACACCAGAGATAATGGCTGTCGGCGTTTAACATTGAGTGAGGCAGCAGAATATTTTAGCCAAGGATCGGTAAATATATATAATGTTCTTTTATAATTGTTCGCATTTTTAATCGATTCGCTAACATACTCTTTAACTATGATTGATTCTTATTTCTTTCTCCTCAATAATCGCTTCTTTTTACATTTGATTCTTGCATTATTGTACGATTGTGAATGCTCTGTTCGCTTCTCTTAAAATACCTCCGAATTTCAATGATTTTTAGATGATTTGCGTTCTTATTTTATATGCTTTAAATATATATATATATAAATATAATAAGAATAAGAATAGGTTTCTTATCATATTTACACATAAACTAATTCAATCATAAATAACCAGGTGATCTTGATATGGAGAGACAGTTTAAGCTACCTAGCACAACGTTTATTGGTGGAGAAGAAAAGATGCTTAGTCTTAAGTATGCATAAGTTCTCTTAAAATCTATTCAAGGTTAATTTAAAAATTTGTGAATTCCATAGAGAAATACTAGATCGGCTAGAAAAGGTTTACTGCAATAAAATCGGCGTTGAATTTATGTTTATAAACTCATTGGACCAATGTAACTGGATTCGGAAGAGATTTGAGACCCCCGGCGTCATGAACTTTAGCCCAGAGGAAAAGCGTTTGATTCTTGCTCGTCTAACTCGTGCAACTGGGTAAGGTTAATTCATATGAGCATAATATATTAGTAATTATATAGATCTAAATTTGAAATTACAAGTTGTTTTCTTATTTGTTTTTATTAGTATTTTCTTTATTAGGACTTATATACGTTATAGAAATAAAGAATCCTCAACTCATTAATTATAGTTATGTACAAGTGACAATTTACAAACCCTATATATTGGTTTTATTGTGCATATCTATAATCTCTATGGGTCTATAAAACTATTAAATTAAGAGTTTAAATACCGGATTAATAAAAATGTTTTTTGCAGGTTTGAAGCTTTTCTTGCTAAGAAATTTTCATCTGAAAAGCGTTTTGGTCTTGAAGGTTGTGAGATCATGATACCAGTATTGAAGAAGGTTATTGATGTTTCCACCGAACTTGGGGTCGAATCAATCATTATAGGACTATCACATCGTGGTCGTTTAAACACTTTGGCAAACGTCTGTAGAAAACCTTTGCATCAAATTTTCACTCAATTTGCTGGATTAGAGGCTGCAGATGATGTAAAATTTTTGTGTAGAATCATGGTTCTAGCTTTCTGAAAGCTGTTTGTTGTTATAGGGGTCAGGTGATGTGAAATATCATTTAGGCACGTATATCGAACGATTGAATAGAGTTACGAATAAAAATATTCGTCTGGCGGTTGTTGCTAATGCATCACATTTGGAAGCTGTTAATCCTATCGTGCAAGGTAAAACTCGAGCTGAACAATTCTATCGTGGAGATGGTGAAGGTAAAAAGGTAATGTCGATCATAATCCATGGTGACGCCGCGTTCAGTGGCCAAGGTGTCGTCTATGAAACGATGCATTTGTCCGACCTGCCTCAATATACTACACACGGAACCATTCACGTTGTTTGTAATAATCAAATCGGGTTCACCACTGATCCTCGATTCTCACGCTCTTCGCCTTATTGTACTGACGTTGCCCGCGTAGTGAATGCGCCTATTTTCCACGTGAACGCTGACGATCCTGAAGCATGCATGCATGTCACCAAAGTAGCTGCTCAGTGGCGAGCCAAATTCCACAAAGATGTTGTTATTGATCTTGTTGGTTATCGTCGCAATGGACACAACGAAGTTGATGAACCTATGTTCACTCAACCTTTGATGTACCAAAAAATCAGAAAACATAAGAATTGTAAGAATAACATAACTAAAATTTTCTTTGTAACTATTTCCTTGTTTAATTTTTATCAGGTCTAGACTTGTATGCCGAAAAATTAATTGCAGAAGGAGTCGTAACTAAGGAAGATGTTAAATCGGTTGCTGATAAATACGAAAAAATTTGCGAGGAAGCCATGGAATTAGCCAAAAAGGAAACCCATATAAAAGTAAGTTTATTGAATTACAAAAAACGATATGCGTTAAATGAAGAATTTCTTGTGATATAATAAATTTTGAAAATTCTAACAAAAATATAATAAAACGTTTCGAAAGTGTATAATGCTATACCTTAGGTATAATAATGCAAAATATTTGTAATAAGATAATATAAAGATTGATTTTGATTTTTTTAAAAGATAAACAGTATATGAGTTCAAAGCTTTTTTTGCAAGTTCTACAAAGATTCGAAGTGTTTTGATAATAAATTCATGATTTATTCTTTGTAGTATAAGGATTGGCTCGATTCCCCCTGGTCTGGATTTTTCGAAGGAAAGGATCCTCTGCGTGTATGTCCTACTGGGGTTAAAGAAGAAACATTGGTTCACATTGGCAATAAATTTTCATCACCTCCACCAAATGCTGCTGAATTTGTAATTCATAGGTAACCCTTTATAAAACTTATTAAGGCGTAATTTTTGGTAATCTGCTTTTATTAAAGGGGTTTGGAGAAAATACTTCAAACACGCAAACAAATGGTGGACCAGCGCGTTGTAGATTGGGCTTTGGGTGAAGCAATGGCTTTCGGCTCCTTATTGAAGGAAGGTATCCATGTTAGATTGTCTGGACAAGACGTTGAAAGAGGCACATTCTCACATCGTCATCATGTTTTGCATCATCAGAAGGTTGATAAGGCCACCTATACGCCATTGTGTCATTTGTATCCTGATCAAGCTCCGTATTCTGTGTCAAACAGCTCCCTGTCTGAATATGGTAAATTGTTTTGTGCTATTATATAATTTTTGTCGTGTAAATGCACTTTACTATCGATTGCAGGTGTCCTTGGTTTTGAACATGGGTATTCAATGACAAATCCCAATGCTCTTGTGATCTGGGAAGGACAATTTGGAGATTTTGCTAATACGGCCCAATGTATTATTGATCAGTTTATATCATCTGGTCAAACAAAGTGGGTTCGACAATCTGGTCTTGTAATGCTTTTACCTCATGGTATGGAGGGTATGGGTCCAGAGCACTCTTCAGCTCGTGTAGAACGCTACCTCCAAATGTCGTCTGACGACCCTGATTATTTCCCACCTGAATCTGATGAATTTGCTATCAGGCAATTGCATGACATTAATTGGATTGTTGCTAATTGCTCAACACCAGCCAACTATTTCCACATCTTGAGAAGGCAAATTGCTCTGCCTTTCCGTAAACCTCTGATTCTCTTGACACCAAAGTCTCTCTTGCGACATCCAGAAGCAAGAAGTCCTTTCGATGACATGCTGGAAGGCACAGAATTTCAACGCATCATCCCTGATTGTGGTCCTGCTGCGAAAAATGCCGAATCTGTTAAAAAATTGGTATTCTGTAGCGGTCGTGTTTATTACGATCTCACAAAAGCTCGCGCTGAAAACAAATTGGAAAGCGAAATCGCTATCACTAGGTTAGAACAGGTTTGTACTATTGAATTTTTATAAAAGAGCTGTTCTTTATTTTCTGCTGCGTTTTAGATTTCACCCTTCCCATTCGATCTTATAAAGAGGGAGTGTGAAAGGTATCCTAATGCAGAATTAATATGGGCTCAGGAAGAGCATAAGAACCAAGGAGCTTGGACTTATGTGCAGCCGCGCTTTATGACTGCTCTTAGCGGATGCAGAGATATCAGGTAATTTTTATTTGATTTTATTTTATCCTTTTTATATCAAAATATTTGTGATGGGTAACAACGTATATTACAAATACGATGCCGAATATCTTGAATAAGCGTATTAGAGGTTTCTCAGGAAATTCAGTTGGAAAAATTAACAAATTGATTTATATAAACATTTCGATCAGGGAACCATACATTCAACATCTCGTCTAAAATGCACAATGTGCTAGTTTTTCGCATTTTAATAATTTGTTTATTTAAGCTATAACCACCAGATGCTAAATTTTTCCTCTCTTTACTCTCGTATACAAATTTCTACTAATTTAAGTACTGCTTTTATACTCCTTTAAATAAAAAAACAAAGTAAATTGATTTCAACTTAAAGTAAGATTAAATTAAATGTTGGAATTTTTTGGCAAATGCTGAATCAGTCAGTGTATTTCATAATTTTAACAATTTTTTTTTTCATTTTATCGAATAAAAAAATATGCAAGCACTTTATGCATGCTTAAGATTTTAATCACGGTCCATGGTATGTAGAAGTCTAGAAATTGGAAATCGGGTCAGCATCTTGCCGAAAAATTCTCATACCAAATAAAATATTTTCTTCACAGCAAAAGAAAAAGTTAGTAACCATTGTGTATTATTCATGATTCCCTGTGTGCAGTTTCGTAACTACTTGATTTATGTTACAGACCTAATAATCCAAAAGGACATGATGTAAATTCCACTACTACCACCCCACCTACTTCTACTACCACCACCAGTAACCCTGAAAACGGCGGAACATGGTTGAAACGAATTTTTTCGCAAAAAAGTTCTAATGACAACTTAAAAGTGTCGACAGAATTTGACAAAAATGTATCATTCGAAAATCTTAAAGATTTCAATCGGCCTTCAGATGGCAACGCGGCCAAATCACGAAGCTCTAAAGCCGGAAGACAAATTAGGTGAGGGTCGGGATATAAATTATAAACTTCTTGCCGTAATCATTATTTGGATGCGATTTCGGGTTTTATTACAAAAATTGACTAAATTCGAAATTTAATTATGGTGTAAGTCGAAGGAAATTTATTTGTACCGCCAGAATCATCGTGCATTCATGAAAAAGTTAACAGCTCTCATTTGCTTGTAAAGCGAATTTATCATCTTTTAATTTGTACAAATGACATCAGTATGCGGCGGAACAAATAAATTTTTATTGATGATAACATTTAATATAATTGTTAACGTAAACGTTGTAATTACTTCTCTTTTACCACGGACTTAAACCAACTCAATTCCTGTTTAAAATGTTTTTTTTTGTTCTCTATTCATTTACTCTTTTCGTTTGCAATTAGCCTCTAATTTCTATTGCGCTAATTGTTTTGGTTTTTATATATAACATTCATGCACATCACTTTATATCCCGTCCTTCTCCATTAAAACGCAGTTATTGGTAAACGAAATTGCTCAAACATTGTTATCAATTTTTTCTAACAATTCAAATCTGTCTATTAAATTGTAAGATAATTGGTTTTTCGAAAATTTGTTTCGTTTATCAATTTTCCGGTATATTTTCCTAGTAAATTTTATTTAGAAAATGCATTAGTATATCCAGCGATCATTTTCGTTTCGTTTTTTCATCGGTTTTTTTTGTGCATGCATTTTTGTAGGTATCTTCGGGTGCTGTTAGTTTGTACGATTTTTTATTTAGTTTTTTTTTCCAATTTTAACCAGCCCCATGAACGTGTGCTAAAACATTAGTTGCTGATCAACCCTTAAACACTAATATGCAATATTCGTAATAGCTTTTAATAATTTCTCTTCCAAAATTGATTAGAACGGATTCTTCGAAATGATTATTCTTTTTTAAAATACTGTAATACAATACTAGTATTTTTTTTTATTCAATTAAATTGTCCTTAACTTATAAACGAACTTCAATATTTATATATTTAAGTGATCTTTAGGAACAACATAAGCAAAATTTTCTCAAGTATTAATTTGCATTAAGTTACAAAAAAAAACCCAAATATACAAACAAACGGAATAGTACAAGAAATTGTTTCTATGCTAGAGCTGAAAATGTGTACTACAAATAAAACTATTTATTGAATCTTTTAAATGACTCGGAAATTCTCAAAAGCTCAAGTATTGAAAATATGAAAAATTGTGTCTGACAATTTACGTATTCGAAATGTTTAAATTTTTTTCAAACATTTCTTTCTAAATAATAAAATATTTCGGTTGCCATTTGAGAAATGCTATAGGAATCGGTATACGCTTGCATTAAATATCGTGTATTGCTATAATAATTAATTGTGCATTATCAATTCAAAGATGACTGATTGATAATTCGCACTGTGAATTCTACTTTATAACATTTCGTTCTAATAATATATAAATTTGATTTTATTTCCTAACGATTATGGTTTGTAGCATTCGGTCAAGAAGTAAACAATTCTTCTTTCTCCCATATATTAAAAAGTTTCAAAAATAATTTAAATATATAAATTCGCTTTTTGTCCAAAACGGAGCATTTCGATTGCAATTTTACAAAAAAAATTGAGGATTATTAATCAAGTTTTAGAGTCAAAACACGGGTTTCAGATTTAAAATTTACGAGAAATATCATATTTCTTTTTCACTCCTTCAGAAGCAAAAAAAAATGTACTGCTTTTTTAAATCAAAGGCTTAAATATTTATAAACCCTTATTAGGTTTAGAGAGCTAAAATGCAAAAAAAGTTTCTATTTTTCAACCTTTGCACATTTTATTTTATATTTGTCTTCCATTTTTACTTATTTTTTCTCGACATAGTGTTTGAATTTCTAAACTAGTGAAGGAAATGTTAAGCACCTGTTTATATATCAATTTACTTCAAGATATTTTCTCTTAATTTTTAATGTTTTTTAGTTCGACGTCGCATGTTAGCTCGTTAAACATTAATTTTGGTAGTAATCTGACCTGACAGGACTGGTGTAAACTTTTAAAGAGAATAATATAATAAAGTAGTATTAAATATACTTGAGCATTCATTCGAGATATTCTATGAACGTACGACAAAACAAATACTGTCTACGGAATCCCAATAATTTTAAATCCCCTTCTATCTAAATATTTTTCTTTTTAAAAAACTATTTTTCCGCAGCCCATATATGTGGATCTTGTAAATTACAACTTGTAATTAATAATATATTAACATGCAAAAAATATTCACATCATTCTGTAACTAATTTCAAACAGAATATATCCGCATAGATCTTTTATATTAAATTTCGAAAGAAAGTTAAATTGTCCCGGGTATTGTTCAATTTATTGCCACCTTGTAGTCGTTTCGCATGGATCCGTCTGTATCCCTTCCACGACCTTTTCCAATCTTTTTTTTTCGTGTTTGAAAAAATAATTATTCGGCTTTTGTGCTTATTATTTTATATTCGACCTTCTGTAAAAAAAATTAAAATTAAGAAATATACTTTCGTTTTCAGCACCTATGTACCTATCATCTATCTTTTTATGCTTTTTTCACTAACATTTCCTAAGCTTTTTTATATCTGTTCATCAAATGCCATTCACATCCATCACGCACCCACTTTTGTTGCATATAACATATTCACAGCATTTATGAAATTATTATCATCTTTAACTGTAGAGTTATTAATATGAAAATTTAAAAAAAAAAACAAGAATTTAAAATATATTCTCACTATTTTACTTTTTCTACACAATACATAGCTACGTCGGTCGTGCGTGCTCAGCATCAACAGCTACAGGCTCAAAGGTCCAGCACATCAGGGAGTTAAATTCGTTTGTAAAAGAAGCGACATCGCTTTAAGCCAGTTGCCCCCGTCAAATGACCTATAATGTACACGATGTCTAGAAGTAAAGATAAGCTATAATCCTATCTAGTAATGTTATAGCGTAGATATCATCAAAGTCAGCTCCTATTTATTATTTATTTTACTGAAGAAAAAGTTTAGATATTATCGATAATTTACTTCGTGTTTTACGTATTATAACATAACTCTTCCCATAAATGCTCTTTCAATTCTTCGAAACGAATAAGTATTTCCACTCAGTGCTAACTCCTGAATGAAATGGATTTTATTGTAAAAAAAAAAGTTAAAATAAAAAAACACAATTTGTATTACTGTAGTAAAATCAAACGAGCAAATTAAAGTTGTATAGTGTTATGATTATAGCATAAACCTAATCAAGAGTTCTAATGCTCTTCTTGAGAAAAAAAAAAAAATAAAAACATACGAAAAGTAATAACAGTAGTACTGTCTGCTAATGTGTTAGAATATTCTGTTTTTTTTTTTTTTTTGTGAATTTCTAGAATTATCTTAAGTAAGAACGCAAATATAGTTGCAAACAACAAAGCAAATGCAAAATGAAACAAATGTATGAGCAGAAAATATATTGACTCGTGATAAATTTTAATATTGCTTTATTTTCTAACTTAACTGTTACTAACAAGCACTCAACTACTTCTAAGGGTCACCCTCTAGACTTAGTTTAACTATATTTCGTGATATATAGCGAAAGGTAGCAAGGGTAATGTATTTGCACCAAATATAACGAGAATCAGTTAAAACTGCAACGTATTCTTACTAACATAACCCGAAAATTTTCTAAGTACATACTATAAAAATTGCATGATTTCTAGATAAATAAAGCACGGTAAGTAAATTTAGTTCTAATTTCCGAAGGGCCTTGCACTTTTCTATATGTTTCAGGAGATTCTTCCGTAATTTTGGGAAATGTTTATAACCTCTTGACCAAGGCCTATAAAAGGCAAGAGTTGCGAAACTAGATAAGTTCTATACAAAGAAAAATCGTTATACTCACCTGTACTCATTTTCCCTTTCTTCCTCCTTCCCTTGTCTACAAGGCAAAAAATCAATGGCCCTAAACTATAAAAGCATAAAAATGTTCGTCTTCTTAAAATGAACGAAATTCGTGTTTAGTTTTAACTAATTCATGTCAATTTGCTCGAAAATTATCGCTTTTATATTAAGGTAACTAAAATAAATTTAAATTCCTGATTTCGACCAAATTTCAAAACAGAGCCCACTAAATCATTTTGACAAAAATGCTATTATAACTTTTAAGATTACTAAAACTGATGCTACTTTTATTTTGAGTTTATGGTAAAAAGATATGGCAAAATTTAAAAGGGAAAAATTCCCGTAGTTTGAACCAGTACTTATTTCGAAATGAAACTTTAAACCGTTTACATTTTCGACGCAGAATTTCACGGTGGTTGGAAAACTCCTTTTCTTACACTGCTACAACATTCTCTTTGTACAAAAATTATAAAAAACTGCATTGTACAGCATAATCCCGTATCTGGATACGCAACGTATGTCATAGACGAAAGCGTTGGATAAGCACTTTCCCCTTTACCGCACTCAACGATATTTTAACGTGCTTTATAAACGCTAACAATTGTTTTTATAAAAAAAAATATAAAAATACAAATATATTCGTATATTAACTACCCATTTTATAATGAATCTTTACACATCTGTGGATACTTAATTTAAGGTCTGCACTGTGTCGCCATTTCGTGTCTGCATTTCGCAAATCCCGCTTTCGCAAGCGGATAGAGCCGCTTGCGTGTAATCTTATGAATGGGGGTATTTATGGTACGATGATTGGGAAAACTAGTAAAATTCTCTCGAAGGCATTACATGCGTGCATTAGATCCGATAGCTAGATTGTAGATAAATAAATAATAATAATAGAATATAGGGTCTTCATTGATTATGTGGCTATCAAGACTAATTATATAACCGATATTTCATCTTCCACTTACTTTTCTGCCAATTTGTGGATGTGTTCCACCCTGTCGTGCCAAAAGTCAGAAAAATCTATTTTGGCGGTCAAAAAACAAATTTTGATGGTCACAAAAAGTGTTTGTATTCGTAGGAAATTAGATAAAAGTTGGTGACAGAATTCTTTTATTCGCACCACTTGTATTTTTTGAATTATTAAAAACAAAATATGCGGAGTTTCACTATAACTAATTTATATTATTTCTAGTAATAAAATCGTATTACATTTACTTCCGCTTGTTAGTTGTATAGAAATCGAATTGCGCGAGTTCGATTCCCAAAAACTCGCCTTTAGAGCATAAGTTAAATACAAACAATGTTTATTCTTACTTGCCTTAAATTCTACCTTTAAGAAATTTTTAAATCTGAATAATACGTCACATCTAAGGAAAGAAATAAGCGTGTTGATACGCAGAATTATTTTTCTTAAATAATTTATAACTTTGTATTTCACCAACTTGAGATACAATTAAAATGTGTATGTAAATGCATGACGTAGAGAAAGCAATCGTGTCGGAAATCTTTCGTAAAAGCCTTGATAAATCTAATTGTTAGCTTATCCTCGCGTTAGAAGTGCTTAAAAAACTCGCAACAAAATTCGACTTATTGTTCTTCAGCGGCGTCAAGAATAATTAAACCATGAGTCTATTGCGCTTCAAGTCTCGACGTCTCTAGATATTTTGTAATACTCGTTGGCCTAGTGACAGATTGATTTCTCTGCATCTCTAGATTGCCCTAAATTCACGGTTTTCAGGTCAGAAGCCTGCGATGTGTTGGCAGAGTTTTTTGCTGGCCTTGTAACCTTGTACTGTGGATGGTCGCCAAATGCACCAGTGAATGGGCTAAGATTAGCTTCACGCGTAGCCTTCCGATTTCTCTTTTGTTTCTTTGTCCGAAGGAAAATTCTGTTGTTTTTAAGTAAGCTGGCAAAAAAACATAAATTTAGAGCAGAGCTGTAGCAGCTCAATTAATCTTAAATAAACAAAAGAAAAATATTCAATGTGCTTTTCAAAAGAATTGGCGAAAAAATTGATCGTTGCGATCTACAATTAAGTGTATTTTTAAAAAGAAATATATATTCGTTACTTTTATAAACATATTCACTTTTATTTGGCGGCATTTTTGTTTTCACAATATGTAATTTAGCCAATAATTTAAAAAAAAAAATCGTTAATTTTCTCAAAATTAAAAAAAGTAGTAGTAAAAAAGTAAAAATAAAATGCTAAACACTAATTTGGATTATTAAAATACTCGAATTTCCAGACAGAATATCAGTGCATAGTAGCAAAAAACTATTAAAAGCTAAGAAAACCGAAGCCACCGACTACTATCATCAAAACTATCATAAATTAAAAAAACAAAAACATCATAAGACAGAGCTATAGACTACCTCATTTAACTTTAATATTTACTTTACCTTCAGGATATATTCTTTAAAAATATCATTCAAGGCAATCAGCTGATATTTACCAACGAGATGGGTTAAAAAAAATATAAAGTACTGTTCAAATTCAATCTTTCTTTTTGAAAAGAATATCGACGAATCTATCAAAATAAACAATTTTTTTTTAAAAACAGCCGTAAATAAATTTTCATCGATAAAAATCACCAATTTAAGTTAGAAAACGTGTATTTTTAGATATCGTACGGAACTACACCCGCATTAAGCGCACCCATGATTCAATTATAAAAATATTTGCAAAATTTTATCTGCTGAAAATCATAGGAGTGAGATCGTTCAAATCTGGGACTAGTTCTCACATGGTTTACGAAAAGATTGCGACGTATCGACAGCACGTCGTCGTGCCGCTGCCAAGTATCAAAAACGTGTTGCTATTTCCGCCTTTCATTTGGCCGACGACTTCCTGCCGTGACATAAGCGCTTAAGCTGCGCATCCGTGTAATTTGCGACAGTTCGTACGGCAGGTGAGGACTCCCTCACAACGCTTATTAATAGCCCATCTTTAAGCCAAAAATGAAAACTTTTGAGGATTTTTGATCGAAGACTCTGGACCTAGGCAGATCTTAATTTTAGCGATAAAAATAAAATTGTTTTTTTGAACGTCGCTAATTATTTGTTTTTAAAATTGGGAGCACAGCACTGGAATGATACAAACACCAGACTAGCCTTCAGTCTAAGGCCAAACACAGAGGCGCTAGGAATGTGAGCAATTTCTAATAAATAGGAAATTCTCTGGCCAAAAGCCAAGCGGCGGTGGATCTCTTTGTAATTGGGTATTTTTATATCTATGCTGTCCAATCTCACTCTTGGCTTTGACCCCTTCCTATGATGGCGGCACAATGCTAGAGAGGGTTTTCGTAGATCCATGGTCAAGAACAGATGTCGTAAGTTTATTTAATGGGGTTATCTAAACTACTTTTTAAGGGATTTATAGCAATCATTTATTTGGAATAAGGCGCAGAATGAATGATTAGTCCACTCTGAGATACTGTAGGAATTTGCGTAAAATTAATTCTAGAACATATTTAAACCATGTGGTATTTATTTGCATAATTACGCATTAAATGGTTGATTTAAATAATACGAACTAGAGTTAATAATCATTTTTATATATAAAATACAGGAGGTAAAATGGATCGAACTTGATTTTTTATTGGCATTTTTATATCTCCAGTCTAAAATCCGTTTTGAAAATTCTGAATTTGAGAAGCATAATTTTAAGTTCAGTTTCTTTTTATTAAAGCTGTATCTCTTAAGTCAATGGGGCCAGCTTTTCCCATCAGTTTTTTTTGATGGTAATCTCCCATAGTGTCTTTCTAACATTGCGTCTTATCAACACTTTGTTTTTACCTGTATTTAGAGTAATATATAACAAAAATGAAATTATATTCATACTATTGTTTTTCACTCATTTGTCGAATTTTCTTTAAATGCGAACAGGCCAAGAATAGGGAAAATTATGCCTAATATTTAATTCACTAACAATTACACGGATAAAATAGGTCAAAGCTTACTTTTAGTACCTCGCACATGCGTATTGAATTATTTTCATATTTTCGTGCCTCGTTTAGCTCAATTTATTATAACAGATCATATGTGGCTTCATATGCAATAATTGTGAAGTAAACTTTAACGTCTTTCCCAGCTTAAAAAGAGGAACTTCAAAACAAATAAGAATTTGATAAAAATAACACAATTTATTGCGAAAACTCTTCGAATGTCTCAATTTAGTTAACAGTCTACTTATACATGTATATCTCATGTTAAGTATATTTTATATACATATGTATTTCTGCAGTACTTCAGACTCTTGCCCAAATATTGTATATTTCTTCCTCGTCTGAGGACTCCTCCTGTGCATAGTCGATCTCTAGGTACTCCTTGCCGCCGAATTGAACCTTCTTATCTGTATATTTCTTGATGTAACATATATGGCATGATTTCTCCTCTCCCTCGACATTCAGTTTGTAAGAAATGCTCGTAATCCTTTCCAATACCTCAGCTTTTTTCCATTTCACGGTCTTCTTTATTCTATCGGCATACAGGACAATATCTCCAGGCTGATATTCTCTAATTTTTAGACAGGACCGTGGTCCCGGTGGAGGTTTCACCTCTTCTGGCTCTGGTTCCGGTTCCGGTTCGGGTTCCAAGAACTTAACGCCAATAACCTTCTCGCAAATTTCAGGTTCGGCAGATTCCAACGAGTCTCGTCTAGTTACAATAGTACCATCTGTGGATAGTCTCCTACGGATACGTTTTATAACAACCTTCTTTTTCATTTTACGTTTTTTAGGACACAACTTTGCCCCAGTTTTCTCGTTAGGCTTTTCCCCGTCGTTAAGTTTTTCATTTTCGCCCGGCTTTTCGCCTTCCTCAGGCTTTTCTGACTTGTCGTTTTCGTTAGGATTTTCATCTTCGATAGGCTTCTCGTTTTGAGCAGGTTGCTTACACTGTTCCTTTTCTGTAGATTTTTCTTGCTCCTTTTCTTGTAAAGATACAGAAATTATATCAGATGCAGTGCTATTTTGAGGTTGTTCATCTTTAGGCTGATGAATTACCACGGCCTTATTTTCCGTAGGACGAACTTGGACTACAGCGAGTTGGGACGGCTTTGGGATAGCCACCAGTTCTAGTTTTGTCGGTGCCAACTGAACAGCCTTGACCGGAGATGGTGGCACGGTCAGTGCCGGTTTTACAGCTACTGTCCCGATTTTATTTGATTCTATTTTAAGTGGAACTTTGTCAACAATTCGTGCTTCTTCAGTGCTTACTATTGCTTTATCTGATTGGTTCTGCTTGTCCGAAGTCGTCATCACTTTATTATTTTGTGGCACAGATTTGTCAGATTTGTCGTCATGGCCGCACGCTTCTGTTGCTGATGGTGTAGGCGTTTGCTGACTGCTTATTTTGCCAACGTCCGGCTTTGATATAATTTTTTCGTCTTTTAAAGATGACGTCGAAATTTCTCGCGATGGTGTGACGTCGCTTGGAATAGCCGCGGGCAAAAAATTTCGACGAATGTCAGGCCTCTGTGCATCTTTATCCAGATTTACAGGAGAAGGATTTTTATTTTTTGTGCCTATGGTTTCTGTGGACTCTTTCAGCACATTTGTGGGAGGAGCTATTGGCGGAGGAATTTGCGATGTTAATTTTAAGTTTGTAGTGGCCAGTACTTTTTCTAAAGCTGCGGTAGGCATTGACTTAAGTGGTGAAGAAGTGGCTGTAGATGCTTCGGTTTCTACATATGAAGGCCTTGACTGGTTTTGCAAAGAAACAGATGAATGTATGTCCTTTTCTTTTGGAGACATCAATTCAAATGAAGTTACTCCCGATATGTCTTTATTTGTATTTGATGGTATCGACTTAGGTTGTATAGAACCAGGGGATTCTTTCTCCACTTCTGTAGGTTTCGATTGCGTAGAAACTTCCTTTGAAGGTATTGGCTTAGGTCGTGAAGGAGAATCGTTTTCTACTTTTTGTGGCAATGTCAAAGCAACTTTTTCTAGTAATAAAACTTGAGGCTCCTCTTTAACCTGTGTTGCTTCTTTTGAGATCAATGGAGTAACTGGGGATGTAGCCTTTGGTTCTTTTGCCAGAGCAGGCGTTGGACAAGTAGTATTGGCAGACGTTTTTGGTTCTACAATTGTTTTAGCTAGTTCTTCGGTTTCTAATCCTTGTGGAAGATTATTAGTATTCATCGGAATTACAAAAATAGATGAATTTGAGATAGTTTCATCTTTTGTTACTAATTGTTGGGATTTGTCTTGTACACTTGCTTCTTCTGGTAAGGTATGTTGGACTGTAGTAAGATTTGTTTTAGAATTTGGATCAATATTTCCAGTTTTATTTACTTTTTCGGCACCTTGTTTTTTATCTTGTGTTTTAGTCTCCGTTTTCGGTTGATCTTGTTTTACTATAGGTTTGATCTTTTCGCTTTCTGTGGAGTTTTGCGCAGTAGCTTGTTTGGGCGTTGTTGGAACTATTTGACTAGAAGGTTTTGCAGATGTGGGTTTACTTTCCTTTTCTAATTCTTCTTGTGTTGCAATTTTATTCGTTTCTACTGGAACTTGTTGCTTAGACGATTCTGGGATAGAAGTCTTGGAAGGAGTAGTAGTTGAAGTTGAAGCTACTGTTTTTGTATGTTTAGAAGAATTTGAATTCCTCCTTGTGGCAGCCGCAGTTGTGTTCGATGGTGTAGAAACCATTTCATTAGTTTTTACTGAAACAAGTGCCTTTTCACTGATTTTTTTATTCAAGCTTTCCATCTTTTTACTTTTCGTCTTGACAATTGTCTTTTTGTCTTCATTGACGAACGATTCAATATTAGTTCTATCTTTACTCAAACTAGATTTCCTTATTTTCTTGGGTGCTTCATCCGTTTTCGATTTTTTAATCTTTTTAGCAGATGTATCTTCTTTTGCAGTCGCTTTGGCTTTATTTTTCAGTGTTTTCTTTTGTGTTCCTTCGGCTTCCTTCACTTTCTTTTTGTGGGAAGGGGATGGTGCAGGCAACTCACTAACACTTATGACATCCACTAATTTAACTTCGTATTCCAGTCCGACACTTAAACTGGAGTCCTGGGACTCTTCCGTTGTACTATTTGATTCTGTAACAGTTTCGTCCTTAACTTTTCGTGATTGAGATCCATTTTGTTTTGTATCAACCAAATTTTCCTGGATTTGTAAAATACTTGCAATTTCATTGGCATTGCTTGAGTTTATCACTTCTTTACGTTGATCAATACTTTCTTGCATTTTAATAATCTGATCTGGACTGATTTCACTTTGTATATCTGTTGATTGGTTTTTTTCCTCAGGTCCACTTTTTGTTTCTTTGGAAACATCTAAGATCTTATCGTTGGCCTTGCTGGGAATATCTTTTACCTGATTTATTGCGTTAGGTCCGTCTATACTAGAAATGGTCTCCAATTTATCAGATGTAAACTTATTGGGGATAGTTCCTTTGTCTTGATCTATACCGTGATCTGAAAACAAAGTATTATAACATTTTGAAATTATATATTAAAAATGTGGGTATTCAAAATGTTCAGAACATGTGTTCTTAAAAAAAGATTATTTTTAAAAATTTAATTCCAAATTTTAAATGTTTCTTAAAACAGAAAAAAAAAAACAATCAATTGAGTTGGAAGTATTCTATATTTTTCATTCAAAAATGTAAAACTGTTTTTTTTTTCTTTAATCCGTCATATTCTTTAAATTGAAATTCTAATTCATACGAATTTTTTTGCAAATTATTTCTCGATGCCTTCAAATATGGAGAATTTTGAATTTAAATGAATGATTTGAATATTTATAACTTCAAATTCAAAGAGATCAAATTCAGATCAAAAATAAAATTTTTCTATTTTCAAATATGATTAATCGGAATTTTTCCCTGTTTGAAACAGTGATTTATTTACTCGGAGCATTAGCCGACCACGACCTGTACTTTATATCATCGCATTCTCCTTTATAAGTGTATTCAAAGAAATTAAGGACTGAATTTTCTCTTGGCTACAAATTCTCATTGTGCTTTTGGATTCAGTCCAATGTTCGTTATTTATTAGAACCTAAAAATATATCTATCTTGTAACGCCTAAAGCATTTAGCTCTATTAAAGCCATGCATTTCATTACCAGTAGAAAATCTATCCTTTTAAGATTCTAGATCATTCTTTGTATAAGTTGTTTACAAGTTGATTACCATTATGCATTTCTCAACTCTTTTCTTGAAATTCTTAATAATTAGTTTTTTTTTTTTTTATTTGTCTTTAAGTTTAATTATTTTAACACGTATATTAAATTTGTATAAAAAACTTTCTAATCATTATTTATTTATTATGTCCACTTATTAAGTGTGCATATATATGAATTCATAATTATACATGTCGCTAATTTATAGATTTCTTATAAAAAATAATTAGAAAATATGAAAACTTGTAATTTAAATTTAAATATGTACCTATTGGTTTATCATCATTCGGCTGTCCGATATCCTTTTGAATATCTTTCTTGTTCTGGTTACCTTTACTGGGTTGTACATCCTCTTGAAAATTTTGTATTTCTTCTGTTGGTTGACTGACTTCGATATCCTTTAAAGGAAGTTCCTTCTCCCCGCTTTCCGCTTTTTTCTCATCCTCGTCAAATACGCTCCTTTTCCGAATCCGTCTTACGAAGCGAAAACGGATTGCGTTATCTTCCGAAGGCTTAATTTCATTTTTCTCTGTCTCTTCTGGTGTATTAACGCCATGTTCAGTCAAAACAGCCTTCACTTCCTTGAGGACGTTGGAAATATTCGCCTTGAGTGCTCGGAGTCTTGCAAAAGGATCATCTTCGTCATGCTTCACGATTTCTACATTGTCACTTTTATCATTACTATTGGGAATCACCTTTTCACTCGTAACATTTTTCTCAACATTTCGTTCAAGATTTTCACTTGTAGCCTGGGAATTTTCACAGTCCTTCTGAATGATTTCCGTGTTTTCACTACTATCGCCAGCACACACACTCTTTTCAGAATTTTCAATTTTCGTTTGGATTTCCCGAATATTTTCACCACTATTTTGATGTGAGATAACCGTCATCTTAAGAACGTTGTTATTCTGATCGCCTCTCGTCGAGTGACCCACAGTTCCGTCTTGTCCACCTTGGTCGATGGCTTCGCTTACCACATTATCTGTCTCGATCGCGATCAGTTCTTTATCAGCGGTGTCCGTCTTTGCACTGATGCTGTTACTTCTTGCACAACCGAGTTGATTACTAGCCGCAGTATTTTTAGACCTATCTGAGTCGTCACTACTGACTTGATCGTATACGGAATTATTTATGGGCTGATGGCCACCTTCCAAGTGCTCCTCTTGCGTCATTATTACAACGGACCTACTCCTTTTACCTTCGCGGTTTATGCACCTATTATTAATCAGCCAGTCGCGGTTTATAGCCTTTCAAACTCACGTTTGTCCGGACAGACACCTGTAATTAATATCGCGAACAAGTGCACCTCCTCAACTCCATACACCCGTGAGACAAGATCCCAAGACGTCCGATCGCATACATCTTGATCGTTAAGACGTTTCGCGACTGAACTTATTTTAATCATTGATATCTGCGCTAGCCCAGATTCTCAGACGTTCGCGGAGTAAACTTTAAATCTGAAAAGAATTCCACCTAAAGACAATTTCTATTCTCTGTTGCTGGTGCTGTAGAGGAACGCTTTTGTTTTCTTGTTCACATAATGAATTTCTGCTGTTTTTCTTACACCCGCTTGCGTCGCCACAACCTGAGAAACCCTCAAAGCCTGTGAGCAGATAGAACTGGCGCTCCTTGGTCGTCTTCGCTTTCTTTAAATTTTGATTGAGAGAACGACGGTTAGTTGGCTAGCCACCAAGAAATATTCAAGAGGTGAGGAATTGCTCGGATGCCTCGCCGAGAGGTCTTATGAGACTCGAGCATAATTTGCAAATAATCTCATTACTCGCCGAGATTCCTGGGCAGATTGTGATCATAATTCAACAACGGTTGAACATTTCAAGTGCCTGTTTTCAACTTCTCTCAAAAAAGAATTGCTCAATCAAAGTGTTATATGAATAGAAGCGTATCTCCTAATGAACCGATTTCATATGAAAGCAATTCAATGTTTAGCAGGGAAGATATTCACACCGAGACGAATATGCAATATGTACTATAAATAAAGCAGACAATTAAGCAGAAACCCCTTTAGGCATATGCAATAAAATAGATTTCATATTCCGTCTTACACAATAATATTACTTTCTACATAAATCTGATATATTTTCACAGGCATGTAATACAATATTTTTTTTTTACAAATAATGTATCCAATAACAAAAATTCCAAATAAAAAGAGATAACTGATCTTGTTATTTATGAAAACTACAAAATGCTCATGTCTTCCGGTATTTATCAAATATAAGGTTTATGTTTTTATTAAAATTCCTGAGATGACAATAATTTTGTCAATATTTATTTCTTTAAAACAAACAATACATTCTGTCTAGTGTAACAATTTTCTAAAAATACATCTATTTTGTTTGATATTTTCAAATTACTACAAGCAAAAAGAAAAAAATTGTCTTTTCGTCTTAAAAGTAAAAAGAATTATTTTCACACAATTTTTTTTCGTCTTAAAAAAATAAAGGAAAAAGAATTATAACGAAATTCGGACACCAAAATTTAGATATTATATGATTATACAAAAAAAATTTTATGTGAAAACTTTAGATTCCGTTGCCAAAACGTTAGCGTTCCTTGGCATTGATACGGAAACATTCAGTCGTGGTTTAAAGAAATTCAAGAATAAGAAAAAAAAAGAATTTTCATTAAAGAAATGTGTTGACCAGTCTTGAACAACAAAAATAAAGTGCGGGTAAAGCGCTTCGACTAATAATTTAATTAAATCTGCATTAGGATAATTGCGTACACTTTCAATTTATAGAACTGAATTTATAGAATGGAGTGTTGATATGGTAGAACGTTTCACTCGCTATTTAACAATGAAACTTCTACAATAGCCTATGAGGTTAAAAACAATCAACATATGAGGGTAGGCTTCTGAGCCTAAGGTACTTGCAGTGACGATAAGTGCTCCATCTCATAGTCTACAGTTGAAGGACTCCTAATTAATATATAAGGAAAATTAGCTTCATTACGCTTTGAGAAATTGTACCGCAAACATCAACGTTGCAGATAACGAAATTGAAGCATCAACATATGTCACGAGTTACAAGGCAAGCCTTGAGAGAGATTAGGCATCGTTAAAGTACTCACCTTATAGTTCGGATCTAGCTCCCAATGATAACTTTCTATTCACTAACCTCAAAGTAATTTAATAGCGAGAATGAAGAGCATTTTGAAAACAAAGATATAAAGAGGTCTATACAGAAAAATAAATTTTTTTAGATTTTCATTTTGACTCTATGCCCTAGACTTAAAACTTTTAACCTAACCTTCTACATTCATTTATAGCCTATGAACTACGTTGAGGGCACTACAAAAACCCTTCTGATATCGCATAATGAAGTAACAAAACTATAAAGCAACAGATAAAAAAAACAACAAACAGACGAACAAACATCCTATACATATTTGTACATATTCTACATAGCTGCATAAAAGCAAAAATCTTATTTCCGAAACATGGAATTTGGAAAAAAAACATATATAAATAGAATTTTTTATAATTTTCTTCAATACACGTTCCATAGTTGCATTTTCTCACATTTTAATATTTATTTTATTTAAGATTACATCTTTTCATTTTACACAGAAAATAATAACGATCTAATTCTAAACAAAAATGATTTTACTTTTAGTTATGCTGGAAGGCTTGCATCAGCTTCACCTGCAACTGGCAATAAAATTGCGCATATTCAAGAATTTTATCTTGTTGTTTCTGTCATTTTTGGTCCAGTTGAATCATTCGAACCTAAACTGGAAGAAAACCCTAATCCAAAAGAACCGGAAAAAGATGGTCCAAAAGGGCCACCTGAGAATGATCCAAAAGATTCAGGAGGTCCAAGCGGATCCGGAAGTCTACAAGATGCAAAGAAAGTTCCGAAAGCACCACCAGAAAGTAGTTCACAAGCGCCACCAAATAATCCAAAAGATGCAGTGAAGAGCGATTCAAAGCGAGCAGCCAAAACTGCCTTGATGATTGCAAGTCTTTCAAAAAAGAATAACGAAATTCTTTACAAACCACATCCTGAAGGTATAGTTAAAGCTGTCCACACTGCACCAATTAAAACCGGACAAGTAACTTATAAAAGCCACAAGGATGAAAGTAAACATGTAAATTCCAGGACAGATCTTAAGTTGTTAGCTGCAGCCGGCTTTGTGTCTGCAAGTAATCCATCAATAGGCCTCATCAAGCTATTAAAAGACCCGGATTTTAGAAAAAGTATTATACAAAATCTTCTTGATTCCATTCGGCCCTTCTTTTCGAATAAATAAACTTTAAAGCCAATGAAAATGTACAAAAGCAAGTTAGGACTCATTAATTATTATTCAATTTATTTATCCTTATTAAATTATATTGATAACCAAGATATGACTGTATTTATGATTTAAGATAAAAAATTCCTTCGTGCTAAATTCAATCTCTCCCTTGCTTCCAAAGCTGCCCACAATATCCTGTGCATTATATAATCTTCATTCTTCTCGAACTTAAACCTTTTAATTTGAAAAATTACTTTTAAATATTTAAATTACTACTTTTATTCTACTTCAAGTATGTAAAACGGCAGGTAAATATAACAATATCATTCAGCATTATGACCAATCGATCTCTAGGTTGGATCCTTCTAACGACTACGGCAAATCCTAGATTAGACAGCAAAGCTAAAACTTCGAAATGATAAATCCACAAATGGGACTTTTTATGAGGCATTTACATATAATTTTTTTTAGCCTGAGAGGACGATGTTGCACAACACCTAGGACATCGATTGGGCCATAGCATAATTTAATTCTATACATTGTGACAAAATACAAGACTTAGGAAAATATGACACCAGCAAAATATTTCAAAGCAAAACGTAAACTTGAAATGTGCTTACTTCGTTTCATTTCGAGTACTTATCTGTCTTTTATGATTATATTGTTTTTATTGTTTTATATTTTGCCGAAAAATCATAAGGATTGAGAATAAAGTGGAGTGAAATTTCGACCTTGAAAATATAATGGGATTTGATATAATTAAGAATAACTTAGAATGGAAGTTAATTTAAAGAAATCATAATTAAACTGATTGTAGTAAAATAGATAAATTTCCTTACGCTAACAGAAAATATTTTCAAGTGAATTACATTCAACCTTAGACAATTTAATTCTTTTTGGTTTTACGCTTTCAAATTTAATGAATACGTATAGACTTTTTTATTTTTTCATAGATAACAAATATCCAATCTAATTGTTGACCTTACATTAAAAAAATATTTTGAGCCACCGATTGATTGATTGTACTTCTTTTCGACAACATAAAACTCCCAGTCAATAATAAAGTGGACTCCCTTTTTGAATACATGCGATTTACAATTTCAAATGATTGTACAATTCCTGAGGACTGTAGCTTATTAAATTAATTGGCAAAGAACTTTTCTTTTCCTAAATTATGCTTTCAGTGTATGTAATTTTAAGATAAGGGTCTGCAAGGATCAATGATATTATTATTGCTAGAACAATTAAAAATTGAACAAATCCCACGTTCACAGCGGCAATAACGAATCTGCCATTAGGAAATAAAAGGAGTAGAAAGAGAAGTATTTTTCTGGAAATGAAGATTAGCATTAATATTGTAAATTTTCCTGCTTTCATGCTGCGAATCAAAAAATTAAATTTACATAAAGTGTAAATGTGAATCATAGTTATCTACGACATTAATAAGTTTCGACAATTTTTTTATTTCATATGTAAATTGTTTCATTGTTTCCTTTCAAATTATAATAGGAAGATGATTCCATTCAGTTCGAACAGGAGTTTGAGAATTGCTTGTTTTGGTTTGAAAGTGGTCTTTCTTAATTAATTAATTTTGTCAATTAAATTTTGTTTTGGTTGATTCGAATATTATGGCTTCATTTCATACGAAAATGCTATATAAAATTTTTAATTTTCATTGTCAGTTATAATATTGTTTATTTCGGGAATTACGATAACCATATTAATGAAGATTCTATATATTTATTTTACAAAATGCTATTTATTGGGTAAGTATCTTTTAACAATATAAAAAACTTTTAAAACGAATTAGGTTTGCCTCTCCTGACGTAATCACAAATTTTATTCTAATACCTCAATCAAACTACATCTACCTTGTCCAATCAGCTGATGAGTGAAACGTCAAACGGAGCATTGAATATGGCCGCGTTTCTCAGCTTTGGTAGGCTTGGATATTGTCGAAATGTTGTGTTAACTAGGACATTTTCCATAAATTCAAATCCCAGATTTTTCATTCCTGGACACAGATCTCGAACAGTGGGCTATGAAGATTTTCTGCGTCCGTATAGAGTGAGTTTACTACTTATGATTATCAGTTTTTGTTGTATAACCTCAAACTTGTGGCAATTCGTGCTCTCTTCTCGACAATTTCCAGGAATTAGCTGAAATTATAAAATCTTCCATTTGCTTCTGTTTTCAGAACGTGATGTAACTAATTATAAATAACGGCCGTTGAGAGGAGAGCACGGATTACGTAATCAATCACTGTAAAATTGGTCGAGTGTCCTTGTCAGAGAAGTCTTGTCCGAAGTTTATCGGTCGAAATGGGACGCACAAGTCGAATAAGAAGGAGGAAACGCCCTACAACCGGAGACGGAGAGATTTTTATTGATCTATGCAAATACATGGGGAGTTTAGGATGGAAGAACGAAACGCGCCTTTGCTTAAAATCCTTCGAAGCAACAGGTCGTGGATTATATTCAAAGAGAGGTTTCAGGGAAGGGGATGATCTGGTTAAAGTGCCTTTCGAAGCCTTGATCACTCTTTACACAATTGAAGAGGATGAAGTCTTCCGCGACACACTTTTGCCTGTTTTGAAGGAGAAAAGCGTTAACTTCCAGGCTTTGCTGGCGTTTTACATTCTATTCAATGAACACCGGCATGCATCGAGGTATCTTCCCTATTTAAACACGATACCGCAGGAGTTTACAAATCCTTTCTTTTGTACCAGAGAGGAATTGTATTTTATTCCAGAAAATGTTCTCAAAGAAACTGTAGCGCAAAATCACAAAATCAAGAGTAACTTCGAAGTGTTCAGGGATGCTTTTTGTAGTCATAAATGCCCTTGTTGCGGCAATTCATACATTCCTGGCATTTTCAATTTAGAGAGATTCAAGTGGGCTTACTTCATCGTCAATTCCCGCTGTGTCTATATCGATCTAGGTGTCGTACGTCTTTTGAAGCGTGAAAGCAAACTAAAGACACTGCTAAAAGACGAAGCTTCATACGGCCTTGCACCTCTAATAGATCTTCTAAATCACTCAGATTCCGCCAAGACTAACGCAAAACTGGTTAAAGAGGGTGATACGTTACAATATGTATTACAAACGTGTAGATACTCTAAGAGACATGAACAGATTTTCATCAGTTATGGGAACCTCACCAACTACAAGCTCCTTGTAGACTACGGCTTTTTCTTAGAGGATAATAAACATGACTTGTTTGAATTTTTCCTTTCAGACATGGAAGGAATGATTAAAGCTAAGAGGTGGAATTCGAAGGGTATACACCGCAATAAATTTAAGTTCGTAAAAGACCACAACTTGGATGAGCAAATGTTTTTACACCGAACTGAGGGCTTAAGTCATAACTTAAAAGTGGTCCTTTACTTACTCTTTAAAGAGGATTCCCATTTCACTAACAGGTTGAATCAAGTTGCTTTTGGTTCACATGAGCATTTTGATGAAGCAATAAAGGAGGAGGCGAAATCACTAATGGAGTTTAAGATTTCTGAATATATCGAGTACACAAAGGGGTTAAGTTCCATGCAACGGTTATCAGCAAGCGGACAGCAATGCTTAGGTTACATTAATGAATGTATTAGGTATTTAAGAGGATTTTTAAATAAATACTAATAAGTTAATTTGTGTCCTTTTGCTCTTTTATAAGCGATTTCTATTTATCTTCAACTTAAATCCAAGGAACGGAGACTGCAATTTTCAAGTCTCCATTTTAATGGTACTTCATTGTTTTGTAGAGCATCCAAAAATAATCTACAACTCTCGGGCAACTCCAATTTTTGATAAGAACACGACTGGTTTTCCTTATTCATTTGTAATATGAGGACTACAAAGGAAAGGCTCTAATAAAGTGTAGGCCATTTAGGCGATAATAAGCATTTAAAATGTTGCCGCTAATTTTGAAAAGATGGTCCTGAGGAAAATGTGCCAATGTTTCTAGTTCGGCAGTTCGAATTTATTCAAGAATTTCAATAAACACAATTTTAAGATCTCACAGTTATACAAAATAGGGAATAAATTTCCGAGAAAATTTTTCTAGAAATACGGTGATCGTCATAACTCAACACTTACAATTTTTTACCACTCTTACTCTTAATAAAATCAGTAATCTAGGCCCTGTATGGATTTTTTTTCTTTAATGTAATTTTATTCTATACACAGCAATACTTTACTAAAAACATTAATCTTTTCTGAATTTCTAGTCCTACTCGTCCAAGGTTGCTGGGATATCAGATCCAGAGAAACAAACAAGTTACCGGTACGATAATGTAGGAAATAGCAACATTTTCGGAAATGTTTTCGGCAGAAAACGTCGAAAGGCAGGTAAACCAGTCTTTACAATTTTCCTTCTAGGTATCTAAGCTAGTGGAGAAATATTTACTATTTTCAAGATAGCAGCAAAATTATTTCAGACCTGATTGTAAGTTGCTGGGACCAGCTGTTACACATTATATCACAGTCTTTAATTGCTCTTAGTTCCAACCTTTAACTTTATCTTGTATATGAAACTCGCACTGTTTGTACATATGCTATCTAGTGACTAATTTTTCAGTTCATTAAGAGTTAATTCTGCTACTTATTAGTGTCTAGTTGACTTTTATTTGTGGCTTGTTGTGTGACCCGCAGGGATATTACTTTGACCAGTAAATCCTTAGGTCCATGGCAGCCTGTACGATACTGTTTTCATCCAGGCGCTTCTTCCATAGCGAGAGAATCAATCGGTCAAGTGGATGTGCCCGATGTTTCAGCAAATGATATGATCAGAGCAATGATGGCCTATATTTGGCCTAAGGATGATGCACTGGTACGAAAAAGGTTTGTTTAGATATCTTAATTTCTTGAATATATTGTTTTCAACATTTTTACTAAAACAGAGTCGCGATATCTCTTGGATTACTGGCAGGCTCTAAAATACTAAGTGTTTGTGTCCCATTCCTTTTCAAAGGAGCTGTAGACACTCTTGGGGCTCTTAACATGAATTCTCCACCCGAGACTGCTCTTACGTTGACGGTGTCTCTTTTAATTGGATGTAATTATGCAAGTCTAATCATTAATAAATATGAAAAGCCTTATTTAATGTTTTGCAGATGGTATTGCAAGAGCAGGAGCAGCTGGCTTTAACGAATTGAGAAATGCTGTTTTTGCAAGAGTTGCCCAGCACTCTATAAGGAAAATCGCCACAAATGTGTTCCTTCATCTTCATAATCTTGATTTGGCTTTCCATTTGAATAAGCAGACTGGAGCGCTTTCAAAAGTAAGCAACAACTTATGTTTAGAAGTAATTTAATAAATATTGTTTTAGACAATTGATCGTGGCTCACGCGGCATCAATTTCGTGCTTTCAGCCATGGTTTTTAATATTGTACCGACAGTATTTGAATTGGCGCTAGTTTCCAGTATTCTTGGGATAAAGGTAAGATTAATATTAAAGAATTTAAGAGGAACATTTTAAAAGTAATAATTACTTCATTCTTTATTTTATTCAGTGTGGCTTAGCATTTGCCGGAGTGTCTTTGGGTTGTGTAGGGATTTACGCAGCATATACATTAAGTGTAACTCAATGGAGAACAAAATTCCGGATCTATATGAATCAAGCCGAAAACGAAGCTGGAAACAAAGCCGTAGATTCCCTCATTAATTACGAAACAGTAAAATATTTTAACAACGAAAAATACGAAGCTGCAAGATACGACGCAGTGTTACAAAAGTATGAGGAAGCAAGTTTGAAAACAAGTTCCAGTTTAGCCTTGTTGAATTTCGGACAAAATGCAATATTCAGCATCGCATTGAGCACCATAATGGTGCTAACCGCACAGGAAATAGCCAAAGGAAATATGACTGTTGGAGACCTCGTAATGGTCAATGGATTGCTCTTTCAACTCTCTATTCCGCTAGGTTTCTTAGGTAGTGTATACAGAGAAGTCAGACAAGCATTGCTCGACATGCAAACGATGTTTACTCTGATGAACGTTGAATCAGCCGTTGAAAACAAAAGCAGTGCTCCACATCTAGCAGTTAGTAAAGAGAATTCTTCAATTGAATTCAGAAACGTCTCTTTTGAATACGAGCGTGGAAAGCCAATTTTTAAAAATTTAACTTTTACTATACCGGCCGGAAAGAAAATTGCATTTGTTGGTGGCTCTGGTTCTGGAAAGTCGTCGATGGTTCGTCTACTGTTCAGGTTTTTCGAGCCAAATTCGGGTAATATTTTTATTGGTGGGCAAAATATTAAAGATGTTGATATTGATAGCCTTAGAAGGGCAATTGCCGTTGTACCGCAGGTAAAATAGTGGTTTTTATCGTTTTGCTTTTTAATATTAGTTCAATTATTGGTAGGACTCCGTTTTATTCCATGACACCATTGGACATAACATCAACTACGGTAATCTTAACAAAGGTCAGGAGGAAGTAGAGAAAGCTGCTCGAATGGCAGATCTTCACGACAGCATTCTTAAGTGGCCAAACAAGTATAAGACGCAAGTAGGTGAACGGGGCTTGAAACTTTCAGGAGGAGAAAAGCAAAGAGTCGCTATCGCCAGAGCAATCCTCAAAAATTCCCCTATTTTAATATTCGACGAGGCAACAAGCAGTTTAGATTCAATAACGGAACAGGTATGTTATTTTATTATTTTCAAGTTGAATTGGCTTTAATTCTACATTTATCCAGCACATTCTGCAAGCTCTAGGAAGAGCTACAGAGGGGAGGACTAGTATTTGTATTGCCCACCGTTTGTCGACTGTGATGGACGCTGATGAGATTTTAGTGTTAGATAATGGCCGTGTAGTAGAACGAGGTACTCACCCAGAACTCTTAGATAAAGGAGGACTTTACGCGAAATTATGGGAAACGCAAAACAAGTTATAACGATTCGTCAATAGGTAATAAAATCTAGGATATGTTTTTCTTTTAGGTTTCAAAGTGTAAATACAATGTATATAAAAGCTAAAGCTCAATCCCGTTGATTGGAGCAATGAATGCCAAATTGTTCCAACAAACCGCTGTAAATCAGTGTCGGGTTATTTTTTGATTGAATAGCATTTTATGAATAATTATTGTAAAAGAATCAAGTAAGTGATTTATTCTTGAGTGTGTATTTTAAAAAAAATTGTGAAAAGGCTAAATAAAATAAAAGAACAAAACAAAATTTAATACTATACTACTACCACGATTATATCGATATACTTTTTTCGTGAAAAATTGTGGAGTTTTTTGCATCAGTTAATTGAATTTAATTTAATCATAACACACACACACTATTCTAGTAAGGGAAATTTCATTAATTTTACTCCTCTATTCCGTTTACCTATAAGAAAAGCAGATTTTTCTACATGTAATACCATCTAAAAAGTGAGTAGCAATTCATCAGGTCAGAGTTCTTTTTATATCTAAAAAGACCGGGTAAAGATTAGATTTTTAACCTTTGCTCTCGTAAAAGATTTTTAAAAGACAATTATTTTTGAAACCCCGATAGTCGGACTAATGATTGAATTGCTCAAGATTTTAAATCGAAAACTGTATTAACTCTTAACTATGTCGATTTTGTGCGAAATTTTATTTGACATGAAAAAGGTTTACTGGGGAATAGTGAAAAGATTACTAATTTTGTTTTGGTGGGGCGTCTTCACTATATCGAGGTGAAATTTGGTCATTTGCCGTCTCCCATCTAAAATAGATTCTAAATAAGCACGAATTTGCCGACAAACGGGTGAACGGCACATTTATCAGTTCTGAGAAAACGCCAGCAAGCTCGAGTAACCTTATAACCCACTTCGACAGTCGCAGATAAGTTTTCTTATTATTATGTCTTCAGAATGGATCGGCCTCTGAAACAGAATTTGATAAAAGAACAATTCAGGTCTAGCAGGCCACTTTATTTGTTGGTATCTTTGAATATAATTTAAGTACACTTGTTACAGCTAAAACATTAAAAAATGTTGCTAAAGTGCAATTATTCGCGCTCCCGAATCCTAATTGGGATTGGTACTCCGTAGAACAGGAACATGATAGAGTTCCCTACGTGATAGAAAAAATTTTTATAGTTGTTCAACCTTTCGAGAAATTCCTTCCAGATCGGTAGTACAGGATGATCATATTCCAGGGTCGGAGGTTTTAGCTTTAATTCTTGCATCGTCCTGTTAACGTAAGTGTACATATAGCAGGATGGGGTTTTGCCAATTGTAGTCACTTGGTGAAATATCCCAGGAGTAACTGATAAACCCTGGCCAGCACTTATGGATTGATGGTGTTTTCCCTCGTCTTCAGTGTGGTATTTAATGGCGCCTTGGAGTACAGTCAGGGTAACATTATCCAAATCGGGAGAAATGTAATTCTCCATGGTCAAACCTGGGAAATCTGCTATGAACATTACATCGGAATGATTGTTCCAGGATAGAACATCTCGCGTTATGCTGTTAATTTTTGGACGCATATAGTTCAGTTCATTTAATAAAGGAAGTACCCATTCAGTGGTCTTAAAAGGCGACCAGTCTGCGTGGAGAATGTCAACACGTGGATCGAAAACTCTTTGCTGAAACCGTCCGTTCATAGAACACCACACATCGAAGTAAATTGAGTAGTTTCTAGAGGTTAGTAAACTTCTTGGATTGTTCTCGAAATCATTAATTAAATTCCTTTCTATGCAGACTGCGTATTGCTTAGCCAAGTCGGCATGCTTGGTCCATCTGTCGTACTCGGAAAAAGCGTATGGCTCCAAGTAGTGAATTCTCTTATTATTATTGTCCACAACTTTTATTGACGTTAATACCGTGTCGTAGGAATGTACCATCATGTCCCAGGAGTAACCGTACATGCCGTTTGTCCAGTTGTTGTAGCCTTTCGTAATAAAATGTGAATACGGTAGAAACAACTGCAGGAAGCAGTAGAAAAGGATCGCTAACGTTCTAAACGTTTCACAGCAATTTTGTTTTATTTCAGAAGTTTGTGGTTCCTTACTAATTCTCATTTCTGGAGCTGAAGGTGTCTTCTGAGTAAAAATTCTCCTTCGTCGTAGTTTTTGGTGATCGTGATATAATGCTTCCGTAGATGCTGCACTTTGAAATTGTTTACAAAC
Source organism: Proctacanthus coquilletti (assembly GCA_001932985.1). Taxonomy (NCBI): domain Eukaryota; kingdom Metazoa; phylum Arthropoda; class Insecta; order Diptera; family Asilidae; genus Proctacanthus; species Proctacanthus coquilletti. Next base: position 105,638 of record MNCL01000066.1, read on the forward strand.
AGGTTTTTCAATTTTATCTTTCTTATCTGCTAGAAATTTGTTGAAAACTACAAATGGCCAGTCTACACTAAAAAACATTGGTAGCTCCGCTAGGCAAACCCAGGGAAACATGCCTGAAATATTTCGTTTTTATGCAGTTAAGAAATTGAAGATGACGAAAAATATAAAAATTATTATTTGATAATAAATTAAAAATCCAATAAATTACTTTTTAAAGAAAAGCATGTGAATAGTGAATTAAAAATGTAGATACTTTTTGTTCTTTTTAGTTTCTATCTCCTTTTATTTATTTATTATTTTTAATTTTAATTTAAACCTAGGTTGAGTTGATACCTTCCAATATTCTATTTTATTTTTCCTCATAAATTATGTACCATAAATGATATAATACATTTATGCTCTTTGTTATGATTACAATTTTTTCAATGCAGAGTACATGAATACAAACGAACTTACCTATGGTGAATAGCCTTGAGTTCATTAGATGAAAGCTCATCATGAAAGGAAGCGCTACCAGTCGAGTTCTTTCATAAATCATCCAAAAAGCGATAGTTAGGTCAAAAATGGCCACGAACCAGTGGATAACTAACAGCTCGATCATTTCCACACTTAATATTGTTCTGAATGGTGCAAAAACCCAATGATATCCTAAATTGGTCATTGAGTAACCCGACAACCACTCAACGGTCATCTTCTTCAGTCCAGCTATGAAATAAAGAACGAAAAACTGAAATTTAATGATGAAATAGTTCCAGAATGGAACTTTTTGCTCCTCGCGCGGTGCTCTCCAATAATCCACAGAGCTAGCAAAAACCGAGAAAATTGAATTCAATATCGCTTTCAATTTCTTGAGGTTAAAACCTACCAGAATTTATTAGCACATGTCGTTAAGAGTAGCAAACCGCACAGCCCATACAGGTAGCTGTGATTGTTCCATGCGGGCTTGTCCAGGAGGAAAATGTACCAATAAGGCCCCACGAACATGAACGTGGACAGCTTGAATTTATACCCCAGGACGATTCCTAGCGCTCCGAGCCACATAATTAAGTATAGCACTCCCATCTGCGGGAGTCCAATGGGGCGGATAAAATTGAAAAGAGGAAAATGGCAATGCTTCGGTTCACCAAACCGGAGGTCCAGGTGACCTCCACCGCGTTCCTCCGGGATGTCAATGAGCATTGCGATCCCTGTAAAGATGTAATTGCTATGGATTAGTGGATTAAAATACCCGATAGCGTTGATGTGCGTAAAATGGATATATGGTGCAAAAAAGAAAATTGGACAGCAAATCTAAATTTTGCAAGAAAATTGAATCTTATTTAACAATCTCTAGATGTAGATTAATGTGCTATTAATGAGAAAATAACTATACAGAAAAAAATTTACAGAGCGAAAAAATTTTACAATTAGAATTAAGGCAAATTCCGTATATTCAAATGAAATTTCAAAATAAAAATCACAGTCAATGTTTCAAATTTAAATAAAAATTAATATATTGTGAAGCGTTTTGAATTTAATTAAGATATTGCGGCAAAATTAATATTCTTTGTCTAATATATTGGAAATTTACCAAAAAGTATTCGAAATATTCCAAGGCTTGCCGCATCTGTCGGTCTATGGAGCCAAGTTACGAAACTACTGAAGGAGTTGAAATTTGATATACTATGGCCGGTGAATTCCTCGAAACAATACACGAGGTTTCCTTTCAGTCTTTTATACTTCTCCCATCTTGTATGTGTCGTTGCCGAAGGTTCATAGCTTGAATTTGTCGCTGTTTTCCTCATTTTTATTTAATCGGCTGGAATTAAAAATGCATTTGAATAAATCCCAAAGATATTTAGGAAATCATTAAACCGCAAACTAATTGATCATTTACACAGGCTTAAGCTTTGACTTTGTATTATATTTAAATTCTTTGAATAAGAACAGAAGAACGTAGTGTTTGAGCAAAATCTGTGGAATAAAAAGAAATTCTGAAAATTTAGATTTCTTTTTAATTCAAATATTTTTTACCCAAATTTGCAAATTTTGTGAGTATTTTCTCTAGAGCCAGAAATTCAAAAACAAAAAAAAGGAATTCAATGATTGGCTTGAATTTTTAAAGAAAGTTAGATTGGCGATATTTACTTAATAATAAACTAAATCTCTTAAACAGCATAATTTATTTTGTGTCGTACTTTTATTTCACTATTGTGGGTTTTAAAGTTACAACGTTTAAAACAAACAAGAATAGTTTTTGGATATTATGCACACAGTAAGTACAATAAATCAATTCACGAAATAAAACCATTAATATTTATCTCTTTTGGCATTAATAAAATTCCACTTTTAGAGTTTCCTAAGTTTTAAAAGAAAAAATTTAGAAAAGAAAAAGTTAATTTTATTAATATGTATTTCGTTTAAAGCAAAAGCCTTTATAGGAGTAAAAAACTATAATATTAAAATATAGGAAATATAAAAAAATACTTATCCTGCTTCTTCATCTAGTATTTCTTTGGTGTTATCAGCATGAATTCTATCTTTTTGTTTTTAAAAATGCTATACAATAAACACAGCACGAACGAACTGCCTGTGTCAAGTGACATGTAATGTAATTTAAAAAGAAACCAGCCGATGGCCCACCCTTTGTAAGAAAGATTGTTAAATTTAATAAAGTATAATAGGTCTATTCCTTTCCATCAAAAATGCATCAGTTGTCAGTCAAGTGTTTAAAACGCACTTGCCATTTATTCTGTTACTCTACTTAACAGAAAAGCACATATTTCTTAAAATAAGCTGATTTACTAATTTAAGTAACTTTTGAAACATTTACATATTTCGTTTGCCCGCCCTTGGCTATCAGTGATCCATCTTTTTTGTGACGAATCTCACAGTCTATGAACGCCAAAGTCTTTCCAGCTTTCACTGTTTTGGCGTTCACAACGATCACATCTCCTAATTTCGCTGTTTTTAGGTAACTCACATAAAGGTCAACAGACACCCCCGGATGGGAACCTTTAGTCATCAGGGCATAGGTTGTCATGTTGTCCACTAAAGTGGCTGTAAGGCCTCCGTGCAGGAAGCCGTTGCGGTTTACGTGCTCTTCACCTAAAGTCAATTCAGCAGAACACTGGCCATCGCCACCTTGAGTAAATTTTATATTCTTAATCACTCTATCGTATCCCCTCGTATTTTGCATTTTCGCAGCCACTTGCTGCAAGAAATCAAGCCCTTTTTTGGTAACACTCTTCATCGCACGAAGAGACGTCTACAGCAAATGAAGAAATCAAAAAAACTTTGCCACTGTTCCCACATTTCCTCTGCTGCTCGCTTGACATTTTTTTAAATATTTATCACTTTAGAACATGACATAAAAATAAGGGAAATGAGCTACTTTGTTTTAATTACTATATTTATGTATCGCATCGTATTTTTAAAAGCATAGCAAGGAATTGGCCTTCAGGCACTTCCTCAGAATCTAGAAAATAATTAAAAACTAAACCCATGAAATTATTAGGCAAACAGTTATCAATTTGTGATTTAAGGTAGTAAAAATGTAATTTTCTTTGTTTGTGTGTAACATTTAATCTTTTCCAAAACCAAAGTTTATTCATACTTCGGTTTAACTTTCAATTAACTGCTTATTGTGATAAAAATTGTCGACTTTTAGTCTTGTATTTTTACCATCGTTTTATGCAAATATTGTTGGAGAAAAAATAAAAATATTTATTTCAACTTGTTTAAAAAGTAAAATATAATGTCTTCATTATGAGTTCACATTAAAGTAAAATTTGGGTCTTTAATAGAAATACAATAAAATTTTTGATTCAATGATATATTTATATACTTTTCGAAGCAGATTATCTTTTCCAAACATTTGGAAAAAAAGAGTATCTAATGTGATCTAATATGCTCCATGTAATAACTTTTACATTTGCACTTGTCGGATTAAATTAAGAAAGTTTGATCAATAAAATTAGTTAAATTGTTTAAGATCAATCACGCAATTATTTCAAAATGCCAATTTTGTTTAGCTTAGATTTATATTTGCCAAAAAAGTAAAAATATTCAAATTGGCAAAAATATTACCGTATGTGTATTAATATGGAAATATTCAGGTTAAATAGTTTAAGATAAGCGAATTGGCCATATTCTACCGTGATTTCCAATAAATGTTCTTGAGAACAAAGCCCGGTCCTGCATTCAATCTTAATTAAAAGCCTGAAAGTGATAAATCACCTCCTGTTGACGATGTGTTGACAATCGACTGCTTTAATCCAAAGACGATTGGTTCGATAGTGGAGTTTCCCAAAATCTTGTAGAAATGTGTAAACCTTTGTTTGGCACATAAATCACTCCTTGGCACAAACCTCTTCACTATAGGTTGTCTCACAGTTTACACGCATTAAAAGAAAAACCCTATCAAGATCTTAAAACCCTTCAGGTTCGGATCACTATCAGATATTAGAATTAGATATCGGATATCAGTTCACCAATAGCTCTTTTAGCACAGCACCAGAGGATTTCGAAAAATAATCTGAAGGCGAACGGGTCCCAGCTCAGTCTTATATATGGACCACTTTGACCGAGGAAGGAGTTCCTTCTTGCACGGCAAGAACGTGGATTATAAATCCACCAGACCCCCTCCTATCCAGGGAATCACTGAAGTCTCCCAGAGCTTTGCATCACTATAAGATGGAAAAAGCTGCTGTATTGGAAATCTGCGCAAGAGCTTATAGTAGCACTGCTCCAGAAATTGAGATGCATATGAAAAACTCGGTTTATTGTTACGGCAGTTTTTATCATGCTACGAATGTGAAGCCATTTAACGAAAATGGCTATGAATACCTACGTATGCGATAGTATTTCTCTTGTTATTCTCAATATGCGTATACTTTGCACGGAATGGCTTCTATTTAATTCGTTTTTTGCAAAGTACTGACTACAAAATATCTTTTGATTATAATACGAAGGCTTCCTTAGAATAATTTTACTTATTTATTAATTATAGGCGAACAAAAACTGACATTTTTTATGTAGTAACGTAAATCGATAATTAATTATTTTAATGTACTATGTTAATCGAATTTTGAAAAAATTCAAGACTTAATATATTTACTTTGCTTTACTTTGTTGCATTGCCTTTTTTCAAAACCGGAACATACGCTATTAACAATTGATGAATTATAAGAGTCGGTTTCACCGGAGAGTGATTTGTGAGCTACAATTTCTTCTGGTTTATGTTTTCCGCGGAAACCGAAGAACTGTGCAAAACAACACATACTACAATATGAATACGAACTTCTTTTTGTATTATACAAATCTTCTTTTTGTATTATACAATCTTCAATAATAAATTATGGAATTTAAGTGCTCTTAGAACTTAAACTCTAATTTGAAATCAGTTTGATCGTTTGAAGACCGTTAGAAACAGAAGTTTGAGTTGTAGTACCTGTCTCCTCTATCATTTGATCTAACTTAAATTTCGAAGTACCCAGATGTTTATAATACCTGGAAACAACTAAAAACTTGAATAAATTGCAGCACATCTGATAAAATAACAGCTTTAAGGACGCCTTCAAGGACTGAGGCGAACATGTATGATCAAATTATTGTCCATCTTCCTCTATCGAGTGATTCAACGTCAGGACTTGTTTACCTATGCTGCCTAGCACTAGCACGTAGGTAAAATCAACTCGGGCTTCCTCCATTAACAGGGCGCCGTACACATGACCTATATCGCGTCATGTGGGAAGGGCCTGTCCATTCAGCAAATAATTGAATTTATGAGACATACACGTGCTCTCCCACTTTAGAGACGCTATTGAATCAGCGCATAGAGGGACACAAACAGCAAGGTGCCAAAACTTGAAGTGTACTGAATAGACGCAATTCAAGAGAAAGCCTAGCAGCTATGGAACTGGGACCAGACTCCAGACAGCCGTGCTAATTTTAGAATTTCACGGCTCACTAGGTTCGATCAATGGACATGAATATGCAGCTAAAATTTTCCATTGCCTTGGTGTCTACGGAGAGTTGGAGCAGTTTCCTTTTCCTCCTTAACCATCTCAGCATCTGCTGCTCAGGGCATAAAATGCTCACAATATTTGCTTTTGAATTTGATGACTTTTACGAGCGATCAAAGTGCCTACAATTTTTTTTTTTTGATTAAAACAAGTGCCTTAATCTAGTTTCAGTTTAACGGGGTTATAAGGTTAATTTAAAATCTTAACGATTATTTATTTTAAATTTATTTGAATAATATTTAAAGCTATTTTCACTAATATGCTACTTTAAACGTATTTTGTTTCCTCTATAATAAAATTAATATGAAGTAATAGATACATAATTTAAGTAGGTTTTCTATAAGCTACAGGTTATTCAAGAAAAATGCTAATATTGTGTACGAGATTAGTAGAAGTCCAATTTTCAAAGTGTTTAATAAAGTTATGGAGTATACGGTTTGAAATCACGTCATATAATATAAAAAGAGTAGCGTGCCTTATACACAGAAAAGAATATTATTGAGTATAAGTGTTTAAATTTTCAACTCGGTCGTACAAAGTAAAAGTTTGGTCTAATAGTAAGACTTAAAAAAAAATCATAAAGTTTGTTCAATTATCAACCTTTTTAATAATGCGGATTTCTTAAGAAACCCACTTTCCGTACATGCGTGTATACTAAAGTCTTCATAGATTTGAACATATTGTATCATATACATCTATACATATTTCATGATTATTTCAAATGTTCTTGACGATGGCTGTACGCAAAATTTTAAATTGATTTTAAGAAAATATCCAGGTTTAGAGCAACCATCAAAAATTAATAACATAAATATTTGTAATTGATATTTATTGTAAATATACGCCATTAATTCTATGTATATTGGCATTCAAAAATAACCAAACAAACATCAGTTTCCAAAAAAAATAACTTCCCTCCACTTTTCCATACTTTTTTCTGTGCCTGTTCATAAAAAAGCTTCTAAAATTAAATTTTAGTTAGGGGTAATGTTTTAAATAAAATAGAATGTAATCAGAGACATAATTTATTCAATATAATGCATTAACACTTTCAACAATAAATTAATTAGGTTTGATTAAGTTTGTTTAATTTAACTGTCAAAACCATTATAAATTAAACATTTCACATCGTAAATATCCGATTAATCGATGAACTCTTAAATTTCTAATTATTGTCTTACAGAAATTAATAAATTAATTGACGTTCATATGAACCATTTAATTTTGATTTATTTTTATTTCACTAAATAAATAAATTTATAAAGTATTGAAAAGAAATAAAGAAAATACATAAGAGTTGGGACCGCACGCATTTTATTTATTTATTTATTACTTTGAACCTGTTTAAACCTTTACATTTCTAAATTTCTTCTTTATACGATTATTTTTAATCGAATCGTATTTCACAATAGTTCTCTAGATTTTTCTTACGCAGCTTGTTAGTTGAAAGGTGTATTTTAAAGTAAAAAGTAGTTGCAGAATCTTGACAATATTGGCATAGAAATCATCGTTCTAATATCAACAACAATAAGACGATATTTAATCAAATACTGGAAATTTCTATATGCTTGTTAACACTACTTTCCAATATTTGTAAACTCTGTGTACTTCTAAATAAAGAAATAATAATATACTGGTTTATAGAAAGTTGTCTTCAACAACTTTCATGGAATTCAAGTGCACATTTTGAATTTCAAATTCTTATTCAAATATTCCTGCAAGATATGCGCAAGGCGGTGATGCCTATCCGTTCATTATCAAGAGGACTATTTGCACTATTTAATTGTCTCTGATCACTGACGACACATTTTCCATTTTATTGTAGTCAGATGATCAAAGTTTGGGAATATTCGACAAAATTTGGAGACAAATAAAGAATATTAATACTTTTCATTTTATTCTGGAATGTTGTTTATTTCGTAAAAAAATATCGATGTAAAATCACTATTACTAAGCCAATATTAGATTTCATTATTAAACAAAAATAATTTGTTTTAGTTGCAAAATAGAAATATTTTAACAAAAACTCTTAAGATTATGAAAATTGTTTACAAAGCAAACAAGTACAGTTTATCATTTTTAATTTGAAAGAAAATATTTCATTAGAAGTACACGGGATAAGTTCTGTGTACTTATCGTTGCATTTTATATTCGTTACATATTAAATATATAATTTTGATTGTTGTCAGTGCACTAGAAGTAATATAAAATCATGATCAATATCAACACAGAAATTGAATAAACGCTTTTTATTTATTTATTTCTTTTTTTTCAAATCGATTTAGCTGCAACTAGCTTCCGAATTAAACTGCTCATAAGCATTCGTAAAACGATATTTCTTTCAGCTTGTTGTAACTCTTGCATTGAGGAATGTATTTATCTTACAGAGTAAACAAACACTAGGATTAAGGACTGTGTTAAATAAATAATAAAAAAGAAATGACTAAGAAGGGAAAAGATATATTTAAAAATAAATCACATATTACGACAGCTTCATCTGCCTTAAAATAAAAAGTGGAATAAAAAAATTTTCAAAATAAAAGTATCCAAAATAAATTACAGAGTTAAATATGTTTATTCAACACGGCAATACGCGAAGTAGCCAATAAACACTTAGGACAGTGAACATAATTTATACTTTTCGAGAAATATCAATAACACCTCCAGGTCCAGGCAGACCACTATCATGTCCAATCAGATAGGTATCGACTTGTTTAGCGGCTTGACGGCCTTCTGTTATAGCCCAAACAACTAGAGACTGCCCTCGCCGACAATCTGGAAGTATGAAAAATAAAACAAAAAGTGTTGACAAGTTATTAAAAGAATGGTTGTAAAGAAATTAGAATACCAATTGACAGACAATTTTAAGCTTTAACTTACCTCCTGCAGCAAATACTTTTGAATTGGATGTGCCATACTGTCCTTTAATGGCCTTGATGTTTCCTCTATTGTCGAGTTCTAGTCCCAACTCAGTTGGGACTGTTTTTTCGGGTCCCAAAAAGCCCATAGCAAGAAGAATCAAATCAGCAGGATAATATTTCTCTGTTCCAGGAACTTCCTTCATACTCCACTGACCCGTCGGACTCTGAGTCCATTCAACCTGTATCGTGTTCACTCCCTTGATATGTCCATTTTCTCCAATGAACTCCTTGGTCGTAGTACAATACTGCCTTGGATCTTTACCGAATTTCACACGAACCTCTTCATGCCCGTAATCGACTCTATAAAAATTTCATATTTAGTTTCTAGTCTTAATCACAAACAGCGATAATCTACCTAAAGACCTTTGGCCACTGTGGCCAAGGATTATCATTAGCGCGAGTTTTCGGAGGTTCCGGAAGAATTTCAAAAGTAGTAATAGTCTTGGCACCCTGTCTCAAGGAAGTAGCAATGCAATCACAGCCTGTGTCACCACCTCCAATAATAATGACATCCTTTCCTTCAGCGGAAATTATTTCTTTTGATCCACCCAATTGTTTCTTTTGTTGCTTTTCCAAGAATTCCATAGCAAAATGAATGCCTTGGAGGTCACGATTTGCGAGTGGAAGATCTCTTGGCCAAGTGGCTCCAGTCGTTAGCAGGACGGCGTCATACCTTTTCAATAAAGATAAGTTTAAAAAAATTTTATAAATGTATTATTAATGTGCATACTCGTTTAGGAGGTTTTCAGCTTTGATATCTTTGCCCACATGAACGTTAGTTTTAAAGGTGATACCCTCAGCAGCCATCAGATCCACTCTCCTCTTAACGACATCTTTGGACAATTTCATCGTTGGAATGCCATACTGAAGCAGACCTCCTACTCTATCATTCCTTTCAAACACGGTCACCAAGTGACCAGCTCTATTAAGTTGTTGCGCAGCTGCAAGCCCGGATGGACCAGACCCAACAACTGCTACCTTTTTACCCGTCCTCTTTTCAGGAATCTGTTCAAAAGCGCAGAGATTACTTATATAGTTCTTAAAAAATAATTCTAGAGCTATATGAACAAACCTCCGGTTTAATCCACCCATTTTCAAAAGCGTGGTCAATGATTGCGCATTCGATGTTTTTGATCGTTACTGGGGGTTCGGAAATGCCTAATACACAAGAACCTTCACATGGTGCAGGACAAACTCTCCCGGTGAATTCAGGGAAATTGTTCGTTTGAAGCAACTGGTGTAGTGCTTCCTTCCAGGACCCGTGGAATACCAAGTCGTTCCACTTAGGAATAATGTTACCCAATGGACAACCGTGTGAATTTGACTGGCAGAACGGAACTCCACACTCCATGCAACGAGCTGCCTGCACTTTAAGATTTTTTCTCACGTGGGGGAAATTGAAAACTTCATCCCAATCTTGCTGACGGGCCTTCGGATCACGATACATAGTAGTTTCTCTTTTGTATTTAATAAATCCGCGCGTTTTATCCAAAATCTTATCAGCACGCTTTCTCTCTAGAGCTAAGTCTTGAATGGCTTCTTCAATGTCCTTGATGGACGGTTCAGCTTTTTCTTTAATACCGTTTTCGATAGCTTCAACTTTTCGCTGATTCTCTTCCTGAAGTTTTTCTTCCTCTAGTACTTTAAGTGCTCGCTGGTATTCATACGGGAAGACCTTAACGAATTTAGCTTGGGTTGTTTCCCAATTTTCTAAGATCTCTTGGGCAATAACTGAATTAGTTTTCTCAATAAACTCAAGCAATAGCTCTTTAACAACAGCTACATCTTTTTCATCCTCTAAAGGAAGTAATTCAACTGAAGCAGTGTTGACCTTTGGTCTGAATGACTCGTCTATGTCGTAGACATAGGCAATACCGCCGGACATACCAGCAGCAAAGTTACGTCCAGTGAGTCCTAGAATAACCACTAAACCTCCAGTCATGTATTCACAGCCATGATCGCCAACACCTTCCACAACGGCAGTAACACCAGAATTTCTGACACAAAAACGTTCCGCAGCAATACCGCGGAAGAAGGCTTTTCCGGAGGTAGCACCATACAGGCAAACGTTACCAACAATCACGTTCAGGTGTGATTCAAATGTAACATTTTCAGGTGGTGTGATTACAATAGTTCCTCCAGAAAGTCCTTTGCCGACGTAGTCATTGCCATCGCCTCTTAAGGTGACGTTAACTCCTTTAGCCAAAAATGCACAGAAACTCTGACCAGCAGAGCCTTCCAAATGAATATTTATACTGCGGCCTTCGGGAAGTCCATCTTCTCCGAATTTGCTGGGTGAGATTATTTTAAATTATTAGCATTAAATTTTAAAAAGCGTAGGTAATTTGCTTTTATTTTCTTCAGCTTATTAAAATAAGACTAATTTGAAAATCTCTACACAACTTAAAATATAGTCCAGACTTTAATTTTTGGAAAGTACGTCATTAAAGAAAACCCACAAATGAAGGTAAATCGGGAAATATGAAAATTCTTACCAGGCAATATGATAACTCAAAGTGGAAGCAAATGCTCTCTCTTCGTTTCTAATTGTGGAGACGATGGTTACAGCTTCTTCAACGCCGTCCAATACAGGCTGCGATTTGGCTATCAAATCATTATCGGAACGCTTTTCTAACTCAAAGTTCTGGGAAACAGAGCCGCCAACGATATTTGTGCCAGGACGTAATTCCAACGCATTTTTTAGAAGAAGAGCCATATCCAAAGTCGATGCTTTGGTTGTAAGATTTTCTCGCACCTTAAGGAGATCTGTTCTCCCAATTAAATCTTGGAACTTCCTGATTCCAAGATTTGCCATTTCTTTACGTATCTGAAAAATACATCATGCACGCTATGATTACAAAACCTAAAGACAAAGTACTTACATCCTCAGCCAACATGAAGAAGAAGTTGACAACATCTTCAGGTTTTCCTGCGAACTTTTTGCGCAAAACTGGATCTTGAGTAGCGATACCAACCGGGCATGTATTCAGGTGGCATTTCCTCATCATTGTACAGCCTTAAGAACAACAATAATCACGTTTTTTAAAAATATGATTCTAATCATAAAAGGCATATAACCTACCCATCGCAATAAGTGGAGCTGTACTGAAGCCAAATTCGTCGGCGCCGAGAATTGCGGCGACGACAACATCAAATCCGGTTCTTAGTTGTCCATCAGCCTGCACAACAACCCTAAGGAGATATTCAAGAATTAGTTTGACTTAATTCGTTTCTTATCAATATTATTGAAAACAAATTACTAATAGCGAACCGCTGGCAACACACAACACAGAACGAAAGACGCGAATCGAAGCTAGATCGAACATGGGTTGGTTAGACACACGTTCTAGACTCAGGAGGACATGGCTAGAGCGACAGAGAGTGCAACGTGGCACAGGGGCAGTAGAAATTCATCCAACAAAAACCAAAATCACATCTCAACGTTAAAGACTGATTTTGAATTTGTCTTTTTCTACTTTTGTTGGGTATCAGAGGCATTTCGCAATTCTGTTTCTGGTTAGTGTTCAATCACTTGGTCATTTGGGATCGTGTACTGTGATTTCATCCTTCACGCGCTTCACGATCTGGATAACCAGGTGTCAGTGTTATGAACGAAATTTGAAAACGATTTACCTTGAACGAAGATTATTTAATACAAGAACTTGGTGCGTTTCAGCAATACCCAATTCCCACGGCAAACCTGCCGACTTAATACCAGTCCATGAACTGGCACCAGTGCCTCCATCGTGTCCTGATATCACAATATGCTCAGCTTTGCCCTGAAGTATAATGCTTTCTTTTAATATCACCGAAATACTTAATTACTAGTATAAGATGAAATACCTTAGCTACCCCGGCGGCGACCACACCTACTCCAACTTCGGAGACTAATTTAACGCTGATTCTAGCTTTGGGATTAGCACACTTTAGATCGTAGATCAATTCTGCAAGATCCTCAATGGAGTAAATGTCGTGATGGGGTGGTGGAGAAATTAAACCAACACCGGGGACTGAGTGACGAGTCGCTGCGATGTCCTTGGTAACTTTGTAGCCCGGCAATTCACCACCCTCACCAGGCTTAGCACCTTGAGCCATTTTAATTTGAAGATCGTCGGCATGTGCCAGGTAAGAGGCCGTAACGCCGAATCGACCAGATGCGACTTGCTTAATAGCAGACCTCTTGTTATTGACCGGGTCTTGATCTGGAATGATAGAGTATAGATAAGATGTATATTTTGGTGCATAAAAAATTCCGGATCCCGTGTATGAGAGATGTGATCAATGCTTCTGAGGGATGGTCAGGTTTTGACTTACCCAAGTAGCGGTCAGGATTTTCACCACCCTCACCAGTATTACTTTTTCCGCCGATTCGATTCATCGATATAGCCAGCGTTGTGTGAGCTTCCAGGGAAATGCTTCCAAAACTCATTGCTCCAGTTGCAAACCTAATAAATTAAATGTCAGGTTAAGACGATATTTAGACTTTATTGAGTAAAATATTGTGCTCTGTAAATTCGCGTAAAAATTTCTCCTGAACATGAAAGTTCTAAATATTATTTGTTTGTATAACATCATACAAATACATACCGTTTAACGATCTCACTAGCAGGTTCGACTTCCGATATATCAATCTTTGGCCTGTCTTTAACGAATTCCAATTGCCCTCTTATTGTACACTGTTTTACACTTTCCAAAGTTGAAGCCCTAAAACGTTCATAGGCACTATTGCTGTTAGCAGCCACAGCTTCTTGTAGGTGGGCAATAGACGCTGGTTCGTTGATGTGAGCTTCTCCACCATGACGCCAGTGGTACTGTCCAGGATTTCGTAATATCTTTTTATCTGGTGTAACCTTTCCAAAAGTCAAATCATAACGCTCGAGACCTTCACGGGCTAGTATTTCCAAGCCAACACCACCTAAACGACTGTGAGTACCTCGGAAGAACCGATTGATTACATCAGCGCCCAATCCTACAGCTTCGAAGATTTGGGCGCTCTTGTACGATTGCAGAGTGCTAATACCCATTTTCGCCATTACTTTGGCTATACCAGTATCAATGGCTTGAGCGTAGGCAGCATAGATCTCCTTGTCAGTAACACCAGGACTGATCACGCCATCATCTCTTAAGGCCATTGCTAGCTCAAAGGCCAAATAGGGGCAAATGGCATCAGCACCGTAACCCAGGAGTACGCAGATATGGTGGACTTCTCGGGCTTCGGCTGTCTCCACAATTATACCAACCTTCATGCGTTGCTTTGTTTCAATCAAATGGTGGTGTAGACCACCCAGAGCAAGTAGGGCTGAAATAGGAACTCTGCCAGGTCCAGCATTGCGATCGGATATGATCAGCAACTGATAACCGCTTTCAGCGGCCTTTCTGCCCTCGAAGCTAATCTGCTGCAGACAATCAATGTACCCTTGAACGCCATCAGCAAATGGGAATGTAATATCGAGCACTTTGGTCTTCCATCCGCGATGTTTGTTCCTCTTCAGGATTTCAATGTCGGGAATGCTTAGGATCGGATTGGTCAACCAGAGGCGATGAACTTGGTCTGCTGATGGTTTCAAAAGATTTGCTTCTGGCCCAATTGGGCATTGCATCGACATAACAATCTTTTCACGGAATGGATCTATTGGAGGATTGGTAACTTGAGCGAACAACTGTTTAAAGTATTCATAAAGTGTGGGTTGGAATGATGAAAGACATGCAAGAGGGGCATCGTTACCCATTGAACCAAGGGCTTCTTTCCTGTAAAGATTTTAAAAATTTATTGTTTTTAATGTAAATAATACAAGTTACTACATAGAACTGGTTTAAGGCAGTTGGAGAATATTAGGCATTTAGTATTACTTACTTATTTTGAAACATTGGTACAAGGAGCATGCTGATTGTTTCGGCTGTATATCCGAAGAGAGAAAGTTTCGGATTGAAAATTCCTTTTTCATCAGCAGGAATAATTCCATTCGTTCCATTTATTCCATTTAGTCCATTGACACCATTAACGCCATTAACAACTTCATTATTTAAAATATCAGCATGACGAATTTCATCCATTGTTATCTAAAAACAATTCTTGTTAATAGATCGAACAGCATACACCTTTAAAAAAAAACTATTTCCCAAACTACACTAAAATTCGACTGAATTTTCTGTGGCCATTAAGATCTACCAATACTATCTCTAGGAACAGGCAAAGACCTCTAAAAAGGATATTCACTTAGAACAGTAAGAGAATACGTTCACAAAATTATATTTTTTAATTTAGATATGAATTCCCGATCATCGACTGATTTGTAATTTTTTCTTTCGAAAATATTTTCAAAATTAAAATGAAAAAAAAATTTCTAAGATTTTAAGTGAATACCCTTTATATTTTTAAGCTTAGCTTTAATATGATTTAAAAAAAGAAACATAATATAAATGTATATCAAAATGATGAAATTCAACTATAGAGTTTCTATCTTTCTGTATTTTGTAATGCACATAAACCAACCACAAGATCTACAATTAATGGTGTCATACTACTCAACTGAAAGTTAACTTTTAAATAAAAAGAAAATGTTTGAAATTAAGTAAAATTAGCTTGACCTACATTTGACCACAACTGTTTCAATCAATTTATTTCAATGTAGGAAGGATGTAGGAATGTTTTATGAGAAAAATTTACAACGATAATACAGTGGACAAAACACACAGGACTTACCATCTAATAGGACACCCACAGTACGCGCATAAAAAATCATGAGAGAGAAAGACAGGAAGTGATTAGTAAATTTAATGAGGTGAAAACATCACAAAAAGCAAATGGAGGTGTGATTAATGCGTTATTCGTAAAAATAACAGCTGTCCCACCTGCATACAATATTGTAATTGAAAATGAATAGTATACTATAAATTACCTTCTGCTTGAGCCACTCGGAGTGGGGTCTGGATTTAGCAATGGTCGTCTTCAATTCCATGTCCTGGATCAACATTTTCTTTTCAGTGTCAACGAGTAGCATTCGGCCAGGTTTTAGACGACTCTTCAGCATAACTTCTGAAGGGTCGATATCGTAGACACCGACCTCGGAAGCCATTATTAGAATGTTATCCTTAGTAACATAGAATCGAGACGGACGCAGGCCATTCCGGTCGAGCACGGCGCCAATGTACCGGCCGTCGGTGAAGGAAATGAGAGCAGGTCCATCCCAGGGCTCCATCACGCACGAAGCCCACTGGTAGAAATCCCGTTTCTCCTGGGGCATGGTTTTATCATTTTGCCACGCCTCTGGGACCATTGTCATGACAGCTTCCGGTAAGGATCGCTCACCGGCCATTGTAATGAATTCCAGAACACAGTCACATGATCCAGAGTCAGATAATCCTGGTTCAACAACAGGGAAAAGTCTCTTCAACTCATCTCCAAAAGCTTCGCTCTGCATGACACCTTCACGTCCCCGCATGTAGTTAACATTTCCGCGCAAGGTATTGATCTCACCATTGTGCGCCAGTACTCTAAGAGGATGAGCACGTTCCCAGGAGGGGAATGTATTCGTACTGAATCTGGTATGGACCAAAGCTAGGTAGGTCTCATAGTCGGGATTTAAAAGATCAGTGTAGTAGTCCCAGAGTTGATCGGACGTAAACAGACCTTTGTAGACGATAGTTTTAGTGGACAAGGAGCAAATATAAAATCGCCGACCCTCCTTGCTCAATTCATGGGTGGCTCTTTTACGAAGGACGAATATTTGACGGGCTAACTTTTCGGAATCACTTTCCAAACAAGTGACGAAGACTTGTCGTGAAAGTGGTTCACTTTTACGGGCAACACCTCCAATTGCTGACGTATTAGTAGGTACAGTACGCCAACCAAGGACTTCAATATTAAGGCTCTTGGCCAACTCCTTGAACTCCTCCTCACACTTTTCATGGGTTTGTTCATCAAGGTAGAAAATGCCTGTTGCATATTGGCCAACTGGTGGGAGTGTTACACCCTGTTTAACCCTGCGAATTAAAATCAATTAGATTTATAATTTTAAATTACTTATGAGAATAAGTAATGCTTAATATAGAGAAATGATTGATATATAAAATGTCATGACGTTCACTGCTTTTATAAATCATAAAACAGACACAATTGAGTAAATTCTAAAATAAAAGAGATACTGATGCAAAACAAAATGAAAAACTAACCGAAAATAAAATTCTAGAAAAAGACTTTCTACTTTTTAAACAGTGATAGCTTATTGACTTTATTTCACACTACAATTTGTAATCCTCTCTGCCTTTACAGTTTTCTCAATAGATATTTTTGTTAAGTTTATACATATATGTGAATGATCACAACATGAGCATTTCAGTTATATAGGCCTAGTTCTTTGGGATCCGAATAACTACCTCAAATTAAGGTATTACTGCTAGTGTTAGTTATTAGTGTTTATTTATATATTGTTTATTACATACTAATCTTAACTAACCAACTAAACCAAAATCACTGTTTTCGTAATATAACGAGATTACCTTTTCTATATTTCTAAATAAAAGCAAGAATTATATGAATTATCAATATTATTAATAATGATGTGTAATTGCCCTTTTTATCTCCTTTTTACCTTGTATTGTATGCTATTTTGACACAGACAACTCTTTTGTGCTCAAAAAATTGGCAATACAATATCAACCTTGAATAGGTTTCTGCTTGAACAACCTTGGGAAATATTGAAAACTTATTTCCAAAGTGAGTGGTGTGTTGTCGAAACTGCGAATTTTGGAAAGAAATTTCGATCGAAATAATGCAATAACCGCGCCTGCGTTGCAATTTGACGCCGTTGGACTTTTTCTCTGGGGAGTCGTGAAAGAGTTATGCTGACAATCCAGAGACGATTCCGGCACCTAAGTACAATATTGGTCGAGCTCTTTGTGGAATAGAGCCCCGAACCGTAGAAAATGTACTGCAAAATTGGGTTGGGAGGATGAGCTACTACCAGACGAGACAGCCATTTGAATGAAATTATGTTTCATAACTAATCGGAAGGTTTACTCTTTTAAATAAATCAACAATCTTTGAAAAACATTGAACAGTGTTTATTTTACATCATTTTTAAAAAGAAACTACCCGATTGCTCACGCTTTATTATAATACTATTAATTTTATCGAATAAGGACAATTTACTAATTTGCTATTAATAATCTTCGAATTCTTTATGGGAATTCCTTTTTTTGCTCACAAACCTATGAATAACAAATAATTTAAGTGCATTTTCTTATCTTCTAAGAATGTGCTTAATGTAGAAATTTGCATTAATTAAAATTCTACAAGTCCAAAGTTCGTCGGAATACGGCCTTGAGGATCACTTAATACGGTGCAATAAAAACAAAAACAGAATCCGATCTAAAAAGCCAACAGAATCTTCATAGTGCTTCACCTGAACCCATTGCGAGCATGGTTTTGGTAAGTTCAGCAAACTTCGCCAGTCTAAGAAAATGCCTAGATAACTGATCCGTCAAATAAGTTCAAGGACCTGCGATGACACAAATCAGTCAGAATTTACTTAGCAAAGTCGCCTCCAATTGATAAGAAGCACCATATGCTAATAATATGTTTTCTGAATACGGGACGGGCGCGCGCGTATCTTCTCAACAACCTCTTTAGTGACGTAAGACACTTATCGGCATTTTTTTGTTGCGCAATTCGTAAAAAGAACTTCTTTTAAATGGTTTATTACTTGTTGTCACATTAAAATGTATTTTTATTTAATTGACTTTGATTTTCGAATGTTAGAAGTTGTGGGGAAAGCTGTTTTTTTTTAAGTCGGAGACGATTTTCTTATAATTTATTTGAAATGAACCCGGTTTTCCCTTTTTCGCTATTTGTTTCCATGGATTGATTAAAACTTTCATAAACAACTTGTTTTTTAACATTATTATTTTGTACCTACTGTTTGATTAGAAAACGATCGTCATCGGATCAGATTTTTGCTTGGGAACTGCCATTTCTTTATCTTTGATTATGAGTCATACGAATTGCTACTATGCATTTTCTTAAAGTATTGGATTTTAAATCATGTCAATGTCAATCAAAAACTGTGTGACAAAATGTTTTATTTAATTTAAAAGTTCACAAAACTGACGAAATCAAGCAATTCTATTGCGAATAAGTCTATATCCGTGCCTAGAAATAGTTTTATATTTCGCGTTGGCCAAAAAAGAGATCGTTATTGCTAGGCGTAGTATTTTTTCTTTGAAAAAGCTTTTTAATAATACTTTGTTATGCAATTTTTAGGGAAATCTTTGGTTTTTAAGTAAAAGTCCTGTTGTTCTGTCAAACATGGAAGATTTATAAATTTGTTCTTATTTACTAGACTAACAAATTTATCGTTTATTTGCACTATCTACAAGTAAAAAATAAGTTATGTTTTCAAAAATGAAATTTTGCGTTTGAGATAGTTTGAGAATAACGCAAAATAAAATCCTACAGCAAAACAATAAGGAATCTAATATAAAATAGAAAAAGAAACACTACGTATAAACGGAATAATACCAACCTTTGTCGTTAGTTAGTTTTTTAATGTAACGTTTTTGTTTTATATTATAATTAGTCGCAGAAGGCTTTTATGGCCCATTAAAGTGTTTTTTTCTCTAAGGCAACGAATCGTTTTCAATCATAGATTTTGAAAATTATACTGTAGCAAAGCAACAAGCGTAGGTAATAAAAGAAGTACATTACACGGGGTTCTGATCTTGTATAACAACACCTATAATTTCAAATTAATAGCGACATGAATTTGAAAATAAACATTTCATTGAAAGAGAGTGACTAATAAGATTATCAAACGTAAGATATCAGCGTAAGAATCGTACAACTTCGTTAGCACACTCATTCGCGCGCTATTGAACTCTCAGGAAATAATCGCAAAATGAATTGTCACATTGCGAAACAGCGATAATCGAAATTAGAAAAGCTGACAAAAATCCTGTTCAGATAACGAGAATAAATATACGGCTAGACAAAGTCAATGGAGGCATTAATTGCACTCCTGATAACCACTTGAAGAAATTTGCACGCACTTAAGCAATGCAGAATGTTTACAGATTTTATAGCTGCCTTTTTTTGTCTATACCAACTGAAGATTTTTAATTAGAAATCGTGGGATATTTAATCTCATGATATTTCTTTCGAAGAATTTCTGAATATTGATGTTGAATAAGCCATTATATAACCACAATATAATTCATAGAATCAAAGCAGAGATCGTTTAATTGTGCCACGAGATCTATGCACCATGGAAATATTAAAAATAGGCAAATAACGCAAAAGAGGAACATGCATTAGTTCGGATTAGCTAAATATAAATGGATATAGAAGGAGACCCAGAACGTTCAAACGCATGTTTTTAAATCAAACAGCACACTATTAACACAAATAAATTGATCTTCCTCTGCCAGATTTTAAAATAATAAATAAAATCAAAGGAATCAAAACAGAGAAGTGACTTACATTTCTTTGGCATAAAGTTCATGGGGAATAGATGACATGACGCCAGCACCATCGCCAGTGTCATTGTCACAAGCACATGCTCCACGATGCTTCATCCGTTCTGACAGGGTCTGGGCATCACGAAGAATCTATTTGGCGAACAGACAAAAAAATCAGATAAAAGAATATTAGTATAGTCGCAGTTCTATGAGCAATCTATGGTCTAAATATACTATTTACCTTGTGAGACCGTTTGCCATCAATGGCGACAATGAAACCAACTCCACAAGCTTCATGTTCATTCTGAGGATCGTAGAGTCCCTGAGCCTTTGGTCCTTCCCACGACATCTTTGAGTTACTTGTGGCACCTTCATTATTTCCATTTTCGTAACTTTCAGCGGCAGGGTCTTCGAAAAATTCTTCGCTTTTATTAATTTTCTTATCAACAGCACATCCTGATTTGAAGTCGAGATTTGTTGGGGCCATTATACGTATACAACCCTTCTTGAGAAATATATTTTACCGTCTTTTTTGCAAAACAAAAAAATAATAATAAAGAAACAACACTATCACTGCTTATAATGTTAATTACTTAACACAAACTTAATAATAAATGCACAGAACGTTTTAGTAAAGTATTTTTACTCAAAATTGAATTTGTCCACACGGCACTGTTATCACCTTCTGCTGTCTTAAATTGAACTGTTTAGCAGCTTCTAAAATTTAACCATTCTAGATGGAAGACGAAATGCAAATTGATCACCAGCAACCTGAAATTAATCGGGAAAGAGAATGGTTAGTCCAGGTATAATGCGGCGGAGAAGGTGTTACGTAACAACTTTTTGCATAATTCCAAAATTACTCTGAAATACGCCGCGAATTTCTTTGGAAGACTGAAGTGACTACAAAAACAACGACTTTAAATTTATAATAGTACTAGACTGGCACGAGACTCGAGCGTGAATAAAAGGGGATCAACCACTTCGGGGCGACACTGCAAAATCGAGTGGATTCCTTAAGGCGTTCTGAGCTTCTCAGCGGCTTCAGCGCGAATGAGGTGTCGTCGGAGACTCCAACGGCCAGCGGGGAGTTGGTATCGCGCTAATAAAAGTATTTTTTGCTGGCCGCAGCGCAGTTTAATTATAATAAATTGTTTCTCGGGCATTTAAATTGATTGACGTGCACATGTGATAAATCGGCGACCGAAGACGATTTTCAAGCGTGAAGTGCATTTACGCAAGTCTAATTGAGAACAGCGTGAGCGCCTGGAACACGGCCATCAATGATTATCATCGATCAATACGGTATCACTTGTTTCCCCCGATTTACGATTGCCAAGGAAAAAACTGCGCTTTAGAAGTAAAGCAAGGTGATTCACAGAAATGATAAAATATTCAGGGGAATAGCCAGAATTTGTTTAATTTTGCATACTAAAGCAAAATCTGGACTACGTGTGAAGAATCGAAAACCTAAGATATTATAAATACCGCAGAACCCAAATGAAACCTTAAGCCTGCAAGTCATTAATTCTAGTAATTCAACATATAACAAAAAATTTCAACAAGCATATTTTAAAAAGATAATTCAAAAGAAGTAGCCGTTGTTGCTAGCAAAATTTTAAATGCATTTAAAAAAAGATCAAACAAACGCATTAAACTTTTCTAAATATTTTTGTAATTTAATATTCTTATGTACGATGTGGATAATTACGACTCTGAAAGGTTCATTTTAAACATTAATGGTGGACGTTATTCTAGTCGTTAAAATATACTTTTTACGTTTTTCTTTGAAAATATACTTTTACGAATATATGACAATTTTTCTATAGAAATATTGCAATTAATTAAACGATTTTTTTCACTGGGTATTTAAGAAATGCCGAATTGATCTCTCTTAAAATGTACATTGCTTTAGATATTTGTGGCTCTCATTGGCACGAAAATTATCATTTTATAAAATCTACAGCCTATTTTTTTTTATAACAAAAAACAGCAAGAAAATTTTGAAACACCTTTTTGTATAGAGACTTTTAGTATATAGTTTTTCTAAAGACTAGATCTGTTAATAGACTAGACCTAATAACGAAGCAACTGAATAATCAATTATTGATTAAAACTTTGTAATTTTCATATTCATTTAAAATTACTTATGCCAACTCCATAAAATTTCTCATTTTCAGTAACATTTAGAAGTTTTGCGTTTCATAAAATTTATAGAATAATTACATTTTATAAAAGTATCTCGTTATGAATTATATGGTTGCAGCATGTTAAAATAACAGACAAAAGGCCAGATTGACAAATTGATAAATATTATTGTATTTTTAGGTAAGCTATATATCTAATGTTATTGGATCTATTAGCATAGTATTTTTATTTTTGAAATACCTATCGAAAGAACAAAATTCTGTAAATAATCCAACCTTTTATATAAAAACCACGCAAGTTGCCTAAACTCCCTTTTTAAAATATCTAAACCTACGGTTCAAATCCCTAGTACCCACTTGAAGGCATATTGTACACTTATTTTAACATCTTTCATATGAAATATCTGCTATTCAAATAAACTGCGTAATTATATCAAAGCACTCGTCCATCTCATGTCTAGTCTCGGTTCGATTAACGTTGTAATGCAAAAAATTGTTTGAACGGCGTTTATCTTGCACCGAAATTTTCTAACCTAACGAATGAGCTCGAAACTGCTTGTCGCAGTCCAATTTTAGAACAAGTTCATCAGAGTAAGAACTGATAGGCTGTTTTCATGGTCTGTAGTGAAGCGGAAAACCTCTATCAGTTATTAAGCATTATCTTATGTTTGAATTTTCAATATAATTTTAATTTCCGGAATAATAAACGCGTCACTTGAGGCGGACAATGCTTATAATTCGGATGGAATAATACGGTTTTTTTTTCAAATAATTTTATTATAGACTAATCTAAGACTAATCTCAAAACTGATAACATATATAATCAATAAACTCATTATTATTAACTAAATAATTTGTTGCTGTCCATAGTAGACAGTACTTCACAGAAAGGTTTTTATTAACTTTTAGAAACTTTTAAAATTTTCTTCTAATTGAAATGATCTGATAAAAATGTGAACTTTCGAAAAATTGCAAAACATATTTAGCGTTCATCGTTAATTAGTAGTAGTAGGCTTTCGGTTAGAAAGAAGGCTTGAGATTTATTATTCGATTAAACAATTTTGCTATTGTTTAATAAGTAAAAAAAATTGTTTCTCTGCACATATTAAAAAATTATATAAATTTCTTGAAAGATATGGAAACTTGGTTAATGGCTAGAATGATAGTCTGATAGTCTATTGACACCAATAGAAGCATCCTTTTATCAAATTAGAGACAAGGCACAAAATTTAATTAACCAGCTTTCGTAGAAATTGTTTCTAAGATAATATTTGTCACCTGTTTGCTTTTTGTTTTTTTTTTGTTGCAACAGTCAATCAAGTTCAATTTTTTTCGACAATACTTGTAATCTAAGTCATATTTTTACTTTGTCTAATCCTTCTTTATTATACTTTCGAAAAAGTAATAACTTGTTTTCCAATTTACAAACCTTGCTTGCTCCAAAGTCTAATTTAATTTCTGGATTTCATCTAGATCCAAAATTAAAATATAGCGACCAATGTAATTTTCCATCAAATTGCTAATTCACGACATTTAAAGGAAATTAAGTCAACAATTTTTTAATAAAATCCAGTTTTGGTAATTTTAACTAAATAAAATTTAATAATTACTTATTATCTTATTCAAAGTTGTAATTACTTTATAGTTTCTCTATTTCAATATTATTTAAATATTGGCAAATTATTGTTTAAAGAAAAAAGGTATCTTATGTCAAAAAAATGATATAAATTTTCTTTAACTTTCTCTAATAATTGTAATCACTTTTTACGGAAATTTTAAAGCAGGAGTTTATTTTCCAAATTTATTTTACGGCCAACTCATTCCTCACCATCTGTTTCCCTTTTTAAGTGGAATTATCCATATACGACATCCCAATTGTCTCTCAACTTATATAATAAACCCTATGTAACCCCTTTTTATTTCTACTTGGGCATCGACCTGCTTCAATTTAGGAATCCAATTAATCACACGCAACAGGTAATTATAACTCTCTGCACTACCAGGCATTTTTGGATTTACGAATATTTATGTAGGTGTATATCACCAGAAGCAATAGGAGATTTCGACAGATAATAAGTGGGTGATGATACGTTATGAACCCTGTTTTTTTCCACAACCCACCCCCGACGATGGACGTCACAAATTACTCAGACTGCGAAATAGGCAGTAGGTGGCAATTGTAATAACGAGCTTTGCTGGAGACAGCCGGCGCGGGGTGATGTAAATAAGCAGCCGGCATACGCAGTTGAATAAATGGATTAAATGGGGCACTGTTCTGCTCCACTCTAATTACATTAGAGCGATCTGAATGGACACGTTTGATAAAATCAGGACCGAACACTAGACGAGAGTGGACTACGTAGGTGGATTTGATAAGAATACCAGGCTGTAAGGATTATGCGAAACGAAAACAATTTTTTTCTTTAAACTCCAAATTAATCTTCATATTTTAATTCTGTGATGAAGAAAATAAAGGCCAAGAAAGCACTGGACAGCCATTAACGAACAAAAGTGTGTCATGTATGAATTTCGGACTTTCGGTTTTCTTCCAATTACCATCCTTTTCGTGACCAATTTATTAACAGAATGAAAATAAAAAGCAACGCGATCATGAGGCCTACTTTGCTCAACACACGGAGGTATTTCACCATGTAGCCAGATAACACGTAAACGTCGTTCGATTTCAATATTCGACAAAGAAGAGCCAGACCACGTTTATAGGGAGTTTTAAGGCAAATTTTACGTACACAAAAGAAAAACAAGGTCACTAGAGGTATTGCCTAATTCTCATAATTAAGGAGGTTGTAACTCTTCCCTTTGAAATGTTCCCAGACATTTTTTATTAAATATTACAATTTAGTCCAACCATATTAAGTTATAAAATGTATAATAACTGGACAAAATTAATTTCGTAGAAAATCCATGTGCAATAAATGTACACTAAACACTAAAATAGTAAGTAAAAGTAATTTCTAAAACACGAGCACAAGAAAGGAGGAAATTTTGTATATATATTTATTTCATTATATATAAATATATTATTTTATTTTTTCATTAATCTGCTTTTATTTATTTAATGTTCTAGTGAATGGCAGTGGAATTTTTTTAATAATTAATAAATGTTTTCTTACCCCTCTATGACTTGTAAAATATAACTTCGAGTAATAGCAATATCACTTATTTATAATTTAACCAGTTATCTTTTATAATTGAAAAGTTTCCACTTAAAATCTAATATTGTTGTTGATATTGTTTATTAATTTTTTTATAACGCAATTGCAATGTTTGCAAACTATTGTGATAATTCGTTTTCGGCTCAGCGAAAAATAGAAACAATAACCTGTTGGTAATTTAATATTTTTGCCATGTATAAATTTGCATTATTCAATTTCGAGCCACGATTGCATCTTTAAATTTGGTTACGAGAATATAAGAGGCATTCACTTTTGCGCAGTACAGATAACGAATTCCAAACAAAAACATCAGTGCTAGAATTTTTTAAAATGAGCAATTAATCATTTGCGCCACACTCTTTTCTTCCCATCTAAAGAAATCTTCAGATTCGTCAGCATCTTAAATTTTTATAGGTTAGCGTTATGACTCATATATCTCCAGTTTTATAGGGCATTAACAACAAATTTATGAAATGCACTATTTTAAAATTTTTTTTTCTACCGGGAAGATCATAATTAAAAATTGTAAAATGGGCGTGGGCGGCGGTTCCAAGTATTCTCGACTTCTGATGTTTTTATCGATAAGTAATTATAAGAATTTATGTTGTAATAAAAGAACTCCTTAAAAAAAAACAACATATGTATTCAATTAAATGATTGATATTAAAGGAAAATGTATAAAAATGATCGCTTGTAAATACTTAATAAAATCTATAGGCTTAAAAAATCTTGTCACTAACTACAAAACAACAGGTTTATGAATTATATTTGTTCTCAGCATGCTAAAAACTTCATTCAATAATTAGTTTTTTGCAAAGATAATGTAAATATGACTCTAGTATGAATATAACTCAATCCATGTTGAACGAAAGAATTAATTACCAACACCTATAGCAAATGCGCATTCATCAAGTAACCACCACACATATTTCTTATGGCATTGTTGAAAGGCCATAAATGCCTATTACTTTTATTACTTATACACCCTTCTGCGGAACGCGCAATTTAATTAAATAAATATCGATTTCCAGAAATTTGCGCTGCTTAGGAAACAGACTAAGTGTGCGTTGTCAGAAGGTCAATCTGTGGTCTTCAATGAACCGAATCCAGGAGTTTGTATTTGCATTATTGTCTATAATTGCCGGTAGCAAATGAGCTGCACGGAGCCTGATAAAGCTAGTATTTACCCAACCAGAACTTTTGCGTAATCAATTAAAACAATTAATTCAACAACGTGTAGGAGATAGTTCTCTCCTGTTCTGTCGGATAGCTACGAAAACCTCCAGTCCA
Organism: Proctacanthus coquilletti; assembly: GCA_001932985.1. Lineage (NCBI taxonomy): Eukaryota > Metazoa > Arthropoda > Insecta > Diptera > Asilidae > Proctacanthus > Proctacanthus coquilletti. Next base: position 132,628 of record MNCL01000066.1, read on the forward strand.
GATAGTTTCAGAATTGCTTCGCTCATGCAAGAATTTAATGAGCTAAATTTAGATTATACAATATCACAATGGTTTTTTGTTTTGAAAATGAACCACATCAAAAGGCTAGGCATACGTAGCATCCACAACCAATTATGGCTTTTTAATAGTGAACATCAAATCGACCAGTTGCTGTCGCAGAAAAAAAAATTGTTTTCTACTTGTGGTATTGATCGCGCTTCGATCTCGAATCGTGTTGCATTTCTCCGATGCAATTAATCGGGTTTACCTCTCAAATGAAGTTCATTTCCTATGAATTTGCCAGCAATCAAAAGAGTAAAATGAAACGGGGCCGGGGTTTTTACAGAGCAGTGTTTTAGATTATTTTACTCAGCTGTAAGGCAATACGAAGGAGATCGGGATTTCTGGTTTTCAATTTACCACATTATGAAACAATTGAAGGATTTCGTCAATATGCCTGTACAACAAAATTACCTTATTATCGACCGACAACGAAGAAATCACTTTTAATGTATCTAGAGCACACTTTGTATTAATCAAAGTTATTGTAGGTAATTTTAATTCTACAACAGTGTAAAAAAAAACAACTATTAAATTGCATTGTAGTTTGTTGAAAAATAATAAACTTATAAACAAATATCCTTTGCAAGTATTTTCAAACTATATTTTCAATTATGATTTAAGGACACCATCAGTCATATACCTACAACTTTTGATGGTGTGCAAAATCCCTGATACAGAGCAGTTTTTCAAAGAAATTTCTCTATATGAACCAAAAACAAAACTATCTCAAAGATGACCTGTCATGCCGTTTGTAGGTTTGAAACGTTTCGGAACTTTAAACTCGTTTTTTTCTTAAAACAATCTTCTGTGAACTGTTTGACAAAAAAATTTAAAGAATAACATTCGTTCAATTAACTTGTTATTAGTGCTTCTTTGTTTAACTGCCCAGATAAAATTTCTCTACCATTTGGTGAACCAAAAAATGTTGACTATTAATCTAATTATAATTGAAAAATATTTGGGCCTTTTTCCGTTTTGGAAATAATTTAAAAACACGTAGTAATTTAATTTGGTTGGCTATGTAGTATTTTTATTTTATTTTTGAATTCTAGTTTTTAATTTGACTAATTTAATTAAGATTTATCTCCATGTGTAATATTAATTAAAAGATTTCAAAATAAGTTCCAGCAGTTTTTGTAATATTATTGTGATTACATAATATTTTTATTTTTAAATCTCTGTGATATTTTTTTGGAATTAATTGAATTGTTTTTGATTTAATGCAAATACGAATACAAATTATGATTAATATTGAAAAAACACTATAACTTAGTTTGGAACTTAAAATTTTAAACTCCTACAATTCCTGGCTCATATATTTTTGGAATTTAAAAATAATTTTTATCATAATGTTATTTATCTTTTCATTATTTTACTATGAATCATCGGAACATAGTTCATTCGAAAATTCTTACATACTCCAAAATATGTTACCACAATATAAAAATGTCTCAAGTGATATTACTCACATATACTAAAATTACCGCCTATCATAAATTTTACAATCGCAAAAAAATTGCAAAATTACGACTACAAAATTTGTTTACATATCTTTTTTAAGAAGTCTAAAATTATTTATAACACTGTCAGGAAAAAATTTCTGAAGTTGACTGGTTGCATTGTACTCTTCGCAGATCATACAAAATGAATTAATTTTTCGCCAACTTAACTTTAGCTGAACATTTTGGCAACTTACCAAAAACCGAAAGTAAATTTTAAGCAGATTTTCGAGATGAAGTGGGCTAGGTCACCAAGTGATCCAAAAAGCGAATTTATCTCTAAATATTTGGGTAATGTCCTTTAGCACGTGATGAAATCGTGGGTAAATCGCACGAAATTCACGAAATTCACGAAATTTTATTTGAAAGTCAGCTTGGATGACAACATTGTAGTAAGGAATTATAGCTATACGACATACTCTAAGCATGTTGCTAGTAGAGATATAGATGGTAATTACAATTAATGTATTTTTACCCCAATTAGAACTCGTTTAAAGTGTAGTAATCCCATAAATACCCAAGAAAACTTCAATTAATTATAATGCACTGAGTTTCATAATTTTAGTTTAATTATATAATTGCAGCTGTTGAATGCATTATTTCTAGCAATTAAAGCTCATTTATATAACTATAAATATTTTATCTATTGTTTCTTTTCTCTTTAAAGAAGATCATGGAAATATACAAGAAACCTTCTTAAAGATAAGAATAAGTGTTTAATCCGATAATTTTGAAATTCTTTACAATTCTATGCTAAAAATTTAATTATATATTAAGAAAAATAGCCTTGAAATATTTATGGGATATTATTTTCAAAGAATTATTTTCTTTATATTTGGTAATTTTACGCAGCAGTAAAAGTTTTTGGATTTTTGTAAACAAACTTTTAATTTGGTTAGCAGACAGCTGTCGACATAAAATTTCACTAAATCTATTTATTAACTGCTTCAAAAAATCCCCAGATTTTTTATTGTAAGGATTTCAAGGCCTTTAAAAGCAGGTATATTTAAGAGAAATAAATTAAAACAATATTTTTTAATTAATTAATTGTATAAAGAAAAGTTTCTGAAAATTTTATCAGAATTGTATTATGCAATTTTGAAAAGAAAGCAGTTGCATGTTTAAAGTTTTCAATCTTCTGCTGCTGAAGCCCACCAATGATAAGCTATACTTTGATAGTAACCACCTGGCGAATGAGGATAAACTGATGCTGGAGAACCAGTTGAGCCTGAAATCATATCAAACAACGGAAAGAAAACTGATGAATGGTCACAGCAGAAATTAAAATTTCGATTTGATCATAATTTTCCAAACTGAAGTTATATACAAAATTTCGCTTTTATTTTTAGTCAAAAAATAGGTTTTCGCTTTCATTCGCCTTCGGTTTCGACTTTAAATTCCGATTGAGATAAATATTTCTGGATAATTATTTATTATTTGTAAATAAATATGAACCAGACGCGAACCTTTACGAAATTAATTAACTATAAAAATAAAAAAGATTGCAAATAAAAACAAGAAAAGCTTAAAAAAGACATTAAGTAAAAATTTTCGAGATATATGTTAAATTTATAAAAAAAAATTGAATAGAGAATAAAATTTTGTAAAAAAACTAAAAATTTATAATGTTTTAGAACAAAAGTTCTTAAAAAGTGGAATTTTATTTTAGAATTAAACACTTTAATATATGAGGAGATAGAGCGTACGGACCCTCATCACACAAGCATGATATTAAGATTAATATTAAAAGACAAAAAGTGTATACAAATTGCGCATTCAATATTGACTTGTCTTTATTTTTCTCTCTCTTAAAAAATTAAATTAACAATTAATTGGTAGATATATCTTCTGACAAAAAACCGGACGCTACCTCGACCTTGATACAACACTTGCTCAAATAAAATCCCACAAAAAGGTAAGATGATTTAAATGTTTTGTACATTGTAAAAATTGAAATGCTAATAATAAATAACTTAATACTTGATTATACTAAAAGCGTTCCTTTACTCCCTTGTATCTTTCGGCACTAAAATAATTAATGTACCTTTTGATACGAAAATCCGGATGCTTCCCATTTGCACTGTTTGGAGTTTGATACTTAAGTAGGTATGCATGGCTGGTTATGTAAGGTCAAATTGGGTTATGCCGAGCAAAAAACCAAACTAAAGCTTATCTACCACTTTCGAGCTGTGTTATCAGTTTTGCATTGCGATAACCACAACAGGCGTTGGCCTTCTTCCGGCACGGTCATGTCGGCGCTACGGCAGTCGAACTAAATTTAGTTCACATTGAAATTTCCCCGTAAGCAATCGATAAAATTGATTCCCGGGCGATTATGAAATGCGGCACCTGCTGCTGCTCGGAAAAGAGTTCCTGCACTTACTTTACTTTGCCTGCCGGTGTCGAGACAAATTGAGATTATCTGCTCTCTATGGATCCACAGGGTGCTAACTCCACACAGAAAAGAAGAAACTAGAGGGCTTAGCCTTACACTCGTGTATATGCGAATGCGCTCGGAAGGTATTTTGAAATTTGATATCAACCTTCTGGGATTTCATTGCTTATTTTCTTAGAATTGTTGAAATGAAATTGAAAATGTTTTCCGTATCTTTTCGCAGAAATAAGGACATATAAGCACATGAGATATGTTTTCATTACAGAAATTTCCAGATTGAATGGTTAAGTTAAAGTAGTATAACATTACGTAGCTTGCTAAACTTGAACTAAAACAAACACATGCAAGTAAAAATGATAGAGGAAACATATTTACATCAGTTATAGAAAGTAGCCTGAATTGATATAATGGCTTATTCCAAAACCTTTGTTTTAATACCTTTTATAGTGGTTTCAATTCCCAAGAATGATCCCGTTTATATGACCCGTTCTTCATTCCTTTGAATCAAGCAAAATCTACTAGGTTTACTTCAACAATTAAATTTTATTGTTTTATGAAGTTGGAATGGAATTTTCTAATTCCAAATACAATAAAAAACATTCTTTCTCTCTGTGCCCCAATTTATTCAAGAAATAATTTTTTTTTAGTCGAATAAAAATTGACAAACAAAACATTTCATGTTTTTATTCTTATTTATATTTTGTGTTAATATCAAAATTCATCTTGTTGTAACATTCGTAGAGTAATGTTTGGCATTTCATCTAAGTCTAATATAATAACTGAAAATAATTCTCAAAAACTAAAAATATTAAAAATTGTTATTCACTGGCGAAAACCTTTCTCTTTTTTATACCATTTACAAAAATATATCTAAAAATAATTTAACATTCGAAATAACAAATGACCTTAGCTCAAATTGTAAATATTCCTCGTTCATAAATTACTATACAAATAATGCTTACTTTATTCCCATTCAAAATTTATTTCCTTCATAAAGCGCACAATTTTAATAGATAACGATAGGCTATTGAAACAATGAAAAAAAAACAAACAATAATTCCAAACATGTTAAATACAATTCACGTTTCTTTGTTTATGCGATAGCGATTTCTGATATAGAGTTCGGAAAGCAGGTATAAATCATCAGCGCAGCGCTATTTTCGTTAATTTGCTAACGCAGATAAGCGTTGCAATGCCAGCGTGCAACAGATCGATATTGAAATACTCCATATGTGAAGTAAACCGCTGGACCATCCACGCCACTTGAATCGAATACCTAAAATTTCGCAACGCATATAGTAGCACTCGAGTTATCGTTGAGCGCTGACCTTCCTAGCCACTACGTACTAATCTCTGAATGAGCAGTTAGCACGCAATTATGCCGGCTGCTTTAACTCTTTCTAATGTGATGTAATGAAAAATTTCGAGCTTTCACGTGTCCAGTGTGTGATAAATCTATTTAAAACGTGAAACGTGGTTTCGCCGACTGGAGTTCATGTCAGGAACGTTGCACGAACGCGTAAAACTTTTAGAACCCCTCAGTTATACTTCGTGTCTTCGGTTCGTTTTATTAATATACTGCAGCCATAGCACATCTTTTAAGAGTTTAAAACAATTAAAAATGCAAATAGAAAACGAGTACATGATAATTGGACCGCAACTGCAAAGCTTCAACTTAACTATGACAAATTTTAAAAATCTAATGCTAATTAAGAATTGTATAACAAAGAAGTTTCTAATAAATCATTTCAAGTAACTAATAGTATTCACTTTTGGCTTTTTTTTAATACTTTGCCACAATAAAATAACTCATTTATTCTCAACTCAAGGTATAATTAGTACTTTATTTTTCCTATTTAACGACTCCCTTCATTTCTTAATAATAAATTGTTTGCTTTTCAATTTTCTACACTGAAGGATATACACCACTTTAAAACTGTCTAAGAGTGGTTTTTCCTCCCAAACTTTTTAAAAACTTATACATAAATGACTTAACTAAAGATTTCAATCAATCAACCCGTCTAAAATTCTTCATTTCAAAATTACAGCATTAAGAATTTTCGAAATGATCGATCTTTCTCATTTACTATTGAAATAATTTTTAGAAATAATCCCACAGAAGGACACTCCAAAAATCGCCATAATATTAATTGTTAGAAACTATGGAAATTATAAAAATGTAATCCAAAAATGTATATAAACCTGGAATTGCAGTTACACATTTAAAGATCGCCACAAATTCTGTTATTAAAGTAAATTAAAAATTTTTAAAACTCATAAATAAACGCGGAAGAAAATCACTTAAACATTTAACTTCGACATAAAAGTAGGAACATATATTTCAACAAAAGCTGAAATGAAATTATTTAAATAGAGTATTGTGGCACTTTATATGCATGCAGGCTGTTTACAATAAAGTTTTATTATTATTTTTATTCAGGAAAAAATATGAGGAAAGGCAAATGAATAAAAATATTCATTATTTCTCTTAGTTTTGTTTTGCTGGAATCTTGCAAAAGGGATAACAAAACACAAGTTATAAACAATTCGAAATTAATCAATTTTAACGAGATTTAGTACACGGTTTTGAATAAAATTATTAATAATAATTAAAATATCAGTGTAGATATGGTTCAGGTGATAGCCATAAGTATTACAAATATCTCAAAATTTTATTAACTCCAACTGAATGAAAAAATAGGATATTAGAACATGAAGCTTAGAAATTCAATAATCTTTTTACATTGCTAAAGAATCCTTAATTCCTTCATAACTTCGCCACTACTAAAATTAAAAGAATGTAGATCCTAAGAGGCCCTGAGCAGGCATACAAATTAGAAGTAGGAAAGTTTAATTTTTTAACCACAAAAAACAAAACATTTGCATTTAAACTCAGACTGTGTTTATTTAGACATTTGTTTCTTACCATTTTTTACCAAAGTGGCTGAATCAATTTTGGTAGGGTTCATTATAAACGTATTATGATTCCTTACAGCAGGTTATTAGTCAGATGTTACCTTAAAAAGCCGACGTTATCAAATGTTACAATATCCGTAAAACTGATTCCACTTAAGTGAATAAACAATAAACCGGAGATATGAAAAATCCGGTACAAGTGCCGGTTTTTGCAATTACTTACGCCTGTGGTATATTTAGACAATTTTTTCTTCAGAGTGCAATTACATTAAAGATCCGCGAGACATCTGGGCTTCTTATCAGAGTCAAAACAAAACCAAAGTCCAGAATTTAATTATACAAAACGTTATCGCCACCCGCCGTTTTACGATAGACAAAAATGGCCAGAATCAAATTGCGACTTATTTCGCGACATTATAGTGGAATGATAAGAATTCTCAATCAATAGTGCAAATGGCAAACTCGAAAAATATAAATAAGAAATAGATGAGGTATTTGACTCGGTGGTGATGTGCGTGAATATCGAATTGGGACGGATATCGATGGGTAGTTTGTCTCGACGCTTGCGGGGGTACTACTGGCACGGGTTTAAATCTGTCCTCGACATAGGTGGACCGGCTCATTAGCATACCTTCGGAGAAATAGCCGAAGAAAAATGGGGAACCAGAAGATCAGCTCGAAAGCGAAGACGAGGCGACGTGTAGGTGGATAGCTTCACTTAGCCAGCGAATGCAGTCAGGCCGAAGACGTCACGAGGAACTTTGGACAGGCAGGGGCAACACATGGCGGAGAGACGAGTCGCTAGTTACTTAATTCTTTCCGGCGCCTGCAGCGTTCACAGTGCCTTCTCTAGCCTACTCCTAGCCGAGACCCCTCGAGATAGACGAGACGGAATTGCGAAATTCTCTACGGTAAATTGGACGAGAAAGTAGATGGACGACGACTCCGTCTCTCTATCGTGCTCGCCATCCGGAGCGAAGAAAACGCAGAAGAAAAAAATGTGCAAAATGAAAAAGTTGCGAATCCGCGACTCGTGTGCACGACGGAATATGCTGCGGCTTTGGGAGCAGTTCGGATAGTTGCAGAAGGCGACACGTTTTACGTTTGCTCGTAGTCGGCAGCTAGGGCTAAAAATAGCCCACGGCTGCAAAAACGCTATTGAACCGGGGAAAAAGACGATTGCTAAGCTAAAGCTAAGCCTGAGAAGAGCCATGGAATTAGGAGACGACGACGTGTAATTAGTGCCCAAGGAAACAAACAATGGGCGCGGATAACTGTACTCCAGGATAGCCAAGAAAACCAAGTTGACAGAGTTAAGTGCTGCCTGCCATAAATCGACTCTCTCCCAGTCGGACGAATCACCATAAACTGCAGAGGACAACAAGGCACCACAAGGGGATGGACAGAAAACCAAAGAGCAGCATTTGGAACCTCGAGTATTTAAGCTCAGGAAATTTCCAGAACCATATTGGCCTCCATGAAAATCTCCCTTGCATCTTCAGACCACTTTTTCTTTCTTTCTTGCCATAACCCTACACCAACTTCCGATAGGGATCAAGTACTATCCCTGCTCGGCTGATTCATTGCGTCATGGAAAAAGGCACACTTTCTTCGGAAAAGTGTCTACCTTGTACCTCCTCCAACTTGGCACTTAATTTAAACGAAAATTATCACCTTAATTGTTTCAGTCCCTTTCTCTGTCCTTTCAGATCCAGTTATTAAAACCGGTGATTAAAAAAGAGAACCGTGTCCACCGAGTTCGACAAACGCACGGCTGACTGGCTCTGGTCCACGACAAAAACCAAACCACACCTTTTCAGCAGACCAACATTCAGAAGCAGCAATCAATCACTGAGATTCAATTTCCTTCTCAAAATTGTTCAGAACGGCGAAAATGCGCAGTTCATACAAGAAATGCAAATCTTTTTGCTCAGTATTGGGACCTGAAGATTTTCAGAGCTTAGATACTTGAACAGAACAGAGTCGACACCACTTGAGACACGTCTTATTTCCTCCGAAGACCGAACGAAACTGAATGAAATCTTTAGAACCAGCAGATGAGTTTTCTGCTTTGCGAGCGCTCCTCCCCGCGGCCCGCGACGTCTCCTGTAGTTCTGTGCGATTCAAGTACAGCGGAGTGAGGACCTAGCTGGTCACCGCAGCGCCGTCGTCGACAGCAGTTTTCCATCGACAGAAGCTCCCACCTCGATAAAACGTGAGCTGTACACGTTCCCAGTTGCCAGCGCATAGTAGAGCTGGTTGCCTGAAAGTCGGTAATTGCGCTCTTCGTCGAGGTCCGAGTGGCACCCCATTTCGTGCCTATATTGAATAGTAATTCCTCATTCCGTAGTCCCTGTCCCGACTCCTATAAATCATTCCTGTTTCGGAGGCACAAAAAAGCAGCAGGTTAGATCTTTTTTTCTGGACCAAAATAGGATCATTCTCGAAGCGAAGACGACACAAACGATTTTCCATCGGAGATGACCTAGAATCGTCGCAGTAAAAATCAATGCAAGTAATCCGAGGGTGACTTTTTTCCTTCAACTGTGCCCTATGAGTTGCGCACATCCATCTGTTACTGGGGCTGCCAGAAATTGACTAGAGTGGCAAAGTAGCATGTGTTAATATAATTTAAGAACTTTAAGTGAGGGCCTTTGGGACGATGATTCCATGGGTAGAAGAACTAGGAGAGCTTTAATTTCGTATAATATAAAGGATATGATTACTCAACACGGAATGATTGATAGCTTTATTGAGGAGCATCTCTTTGTTTTGATATCCTCAATAGTTAGACAAAATTCTAGGTCTAAACAAAATTCCAAACATGATTAACTTTGGCTTTATTAGATTTTACCATTTTTTCCAATGACGGATTTTATTACTTCACAAGTGTCATCGGACCATTGAGATAGAAATCAGAACAATAAATTATAATAAAATCGGAACCAATGCTAGTAAATTAAATGGAGAAAAAATACTCCATTAAGGCTGAAATTCTTTCAGCCCACTAACCAATTCTAGCATAATGTTTCATTTTTCTAGAACAGAAAGTATTCATCTGAAACACACTCGCTTTTGAAAATCGCTTCTATTCGAGTTAATTTATTGTTTTCTTTCTTATCGTAAACCAAGTATAATTTCGAGAAGCACTATGACGATTTAGAACCTCTGAAAAGGACACGAACCCACAGTTTACTTAACCAGTTTAATGATTTTTCTGTGTGCGTTACCTTCGGAAATAATTTCCAATAACTCACGCCAGCAAGATAACTTAATTGCTTTGAATCAATTCTCGAGCAATTTCTTCTGGATACACGTGTTTTATAATACTGAGATATTACAAGGGGGTAAGTATTTCCAATCACTTACATAAAATCTTGAAGTGTTGATGCCCGCGCAAATTCATAAATGCTGCCTAAAAGCAAAGGTAATCCTTAGACTTACCTTTGCCCTTTTATGGAAAACGTTAAGGCAGCTCACTGGGAGTCTCTTTGGCTTTAATAAAAGTTTTAAAGTGTGGTGTTTCCACTTGGCCACTTGCCCGGGAATGATTTTTGTTATGAAGGAGGACTAGCGCGCAATTCTGACTTTGGGAAAGGTCGTTGCGGAGACGATGTCCTTACATAACTAAATGGAGCTTCCGCTCCAATATTCTTCGAATATTTTCCAGCATTTCATGTGAATCCTCCGCCTTGCATGCGAAAAATAGGTTATAGTATCGTTAATTGTACAAACGATTACAGTCATCAGGAAAGTTTTGTGTTTTTGGCTATAGATGTTTAGGTGTTTTAGATGCTACTTGTAATAAAACAAGGACAAAAAGAAATTCGGGCTCTATGTCAAGGTTACGATTCGTGGGAGACATAAAATTGGATGATATAAGAAATCGTGCTTTAATTCACATTCGGAATTGTTTGGTTGTGTAGCTAATCACATTCTTGTATACGTAGCATCTTGTGATTTTTAAATTCAAGCAAGAATATAATCTTAAGATACACACTTAAAGATTTTCCCATCTTGTGATTGTTTTTTATTGATCAATAACTTCCCAACTAAAAGCCATTCTTAGCTTAGAAATTTAAATGCTGTTCCATAGACCAATAGTTTGGTTAGGTCGTAGCAAGCTCAAGTATTTTTACGTGTCTTCAAATTATAAATGCGTTTTCTCAAAGTGTTGCTTTTTATCCTTTAAATTTGTTTTTTTTTTTAATTTTTGAAGTATTATTATTGTATCTATATGAAAATATTATGTACGTATTTTAACAATTTTTATATATTCAAATAGTAGTAGAGAACGTAAAGAAATAAAGTTAATATTACATTAAAGTTTCATGTCACACTATCACTTTTTAATCCACAGATAAAGTTCAAGATGATCATCGCGGGCGAAAGGGTGAGGTGAAAACACAAATTAAAAAATTGACTACGAAATTTTTAATGCTTTCAAACAGCAAACGCTTCTTTATTTTTATATATCGCTATGTTTGTACATCTAAATATTGCTTGAAACCATAAGAATATTAAACACACACTTCACAAATTTAAGTTTTATCCACTTTTATTTTATGCTTAAGCACAATAACGCGACATGTGAACGTTTCGATGCGTTTTAAAGCATGATCTATGTTTTCAGAACTTCTGAAATGTTCGATCCGAACCAATCAATCGACACATAATTTTTTGTAATTTTCCACAAGTGAATGTTGCGTCCTAGCCGTGTTTGCTTAGCAAATGAATTTCGTATCTTTCCCGATTGTTGTCTACTAGTGTAGTCAGACATACCTGCCTAATTATGTCACCTGCCTGCAGCCCGGTAAAAAAACGAAAAACAAATGTTTCATGTTTAAACAGTTGAATTTTGCAACTTCCACATGTGGAATTAAATCATCTGCAGATAGTCATAGTACTTGTAATAAATCGAATTTAAAATTTATACAAATAACTTCAAATATAAAACAGATTAAAAGGAAAAAAAAGCATTATTATAAAGATTATGGTGAGCGCGTGAAAATAAAATAAAATGAAAGTGGAAGTACGTCGATTCTAGGTATAAGGCTCTTTTCATTATCAGTTTGACTCTTACACTATCTTTTTATTTTGTTACATCTTTTAATCGACTTGCGAATTGGTATCATCCCCGAAGGATGTGCATCGCCCTCCCAAAGATGTCACATAATTCCGCTCAACGAAACTAAAAGAAAACTATTTAATTAAATAGAAATTGTTAAAGTTATTTAGAAAATAGGAGTTGTTCTGAAGAACATCTAAATCGGATATTTACTCATTAAGAATGATGTGAATCATAATTAGTATTTAAGTAATAAATTCTAAAAATGACGACCATTGAAACATTGAACATTTTCATTCTTTTATACTTTTTATAAGTATATAAAATATGAATTGTAAAGTCAAGGTCAAGGTCGATGACTCGTTCTATAAGATTATGTAAAATATTGGGGTATTTAATATAATCCGTGGGAATTCGCGGAAATGCATAAGAAATTATGCTTATAAAAATTTATACATATTTTTGTTAGGCTCAAAAAAATCTTTTTTTTATTATAAACTTTAACCGTATGAATTTCTATTGATTTCCTATGGATCCCAAAAGTCAAATCAATTTCCCTTGAGTGATATGGAAAAATTTATACAAATAAACCAAGAAAGGGAGAAAAAGAAAAATACCGTCCATTTCGTTAATTAATTTTTACCCAGCCCTGGGAGCTGTTTGGTCTTGTACTCTATAGATGACACCACATATTAAACAAATATCCAGGGGCGCCAACTTAACAAGTCGCCACGATTCGAGGGGAACTTGACAAACGAGTGTTGTGACAGCCATCGCAGGCCAGGTTGCTAGGGTCATCTGCATGTGGATTTGTTTATTTCTGGAAAAGTCCAGCAGCTGTGCTATTGAATTTCGCGAAGTGTGTGGTAATCGTTGTAAAACCAGCAATGGCTTCAGAAGAAAATCAATTCGATGGAATCCTGCTCGCTATGGCGGAACAGCACAAAGGAGGAGTCTTTGATGTAATTTTGTACTTCACCGGCTCAGAAATTGTACAAAAAATTCCCTTATATTCCAGCTTCTCCAGACAATCGCCGGATTCTTAGCTAGGAAAACAGATTTCTTTGTAGGAGGAAAAGAAGGCGAGTGGGAAAAGGTTGAAAACACGAAATATAACTTGTAGAGGTTAGGTGCGATGAATTTCAAAATTCGCAGGTTGTCTTGTCCGCATTCCGAAAAGAAGGCGAAAAGGCTCTTGAGATACACAATAAAAAAATAAAAGAACGCGAGGAGGCAGAGAAGAAAAGACAGGAGTCAATTAAAAAGAAACAGGAAGAAGAAGCTAAGGCAAATGAATCTTCAATTAGTGAAGTCACAGAAGAAGAGGCCGAGCAAATACAAAAGGAAATCGACGCGGAAAAGTACGCAACGGCTAGCCTTTTATTATAAGCATTAAAATTATTACTGTTTTTACAGAAAAAAGAAGGAAGACGTCCAACCCATGGAACTATCACAGCCTTTGGGAGAGGATGCTGATGAAGGGATGGATGAAGCAGAAAAACAAAAGCTGAAACCGAACGAGGGCAATGGGTGCAATTTGGAGCACTACAGATGGACTCAAACACTTCAGGAGGTTGAGGTAAGTACTGCATTATTTCTGTCTTTTAATGCAAGGTTTCTTCGTTAGTACAAATAGAAGTACGGCGTTCGATGATTTTAAATATATAAGTATGAAACGAATGTATATTCCTTACTGTAACACATAGTTAAACCTATTGACGTTCCAATTGTCTAACGAACGAAATCTAAGGCGGTAAAATGCTGGGCGTGCAATTGAAAAAAACTACAAAGAAAACTCATAAGCTAAAAGTGGTCGTTAATGTTTTTCTCATTATTGCAATTATTGAAAAGTACTTAGCAAGTATCTTTAGTCGTAATTTGACATGGTTACTTTTGTTCACCTTGCTTCTGTTAGTCATTCTGTGTTGATTCATCGGATTGCTTCGATACAAGTTTGTTCAATAATTCTCCTCTTCTGTATCACTGTGCAAGCCAATGGTTGTTTTGACATTAAACTACGTAAGAAGCATACCTCTAGGGAATACATGCATTCGTATTAATGTACTAAACACCATGTGTCTTTCTTAACATGCCTTTTATAGAACACTCAGTGAAGATAAATTGTCTTCGAAGAAGTTTTTCCATTTGTCATAAACCACTAAACAAATTTGAATTTTTTCTCTAGTGCGAAATGTTTGTTTTTATGCTAATTTTGTCTTGGAAAACCGCCTAAAATATGGAAAAAAAGAATGAAATAAGCACATCTTGGATATTTCGCTGCGGTCCTGCACAATTTCTATGTGGAATTATTTCTTCAAACAATAAATTGCATATGATTAATACAAACAACTAAGGCACTAGTTTAAAATGTTACTTTAGAAATATAAGGCTTTGGATAAATATTAGTTATATTATACAAACTCCTGGAAGAGTTCGAAGAAAAACTGAAGGCAAAAGCGCGAACTAGACTTCTTAATGAATGAGAAAACCTATAAAGGTGTATAACAAGTACTATTATGTTTTTTTACCAATTCTCTAGAGTAGCATAAAACAAAATTTTCTACATGTTAACGTTATTTTCTTCAAAAACCTCGAGGTTCTATTTCTAGGTGAATTAATGTTATTTTCTTTAAAGGTATATTATCTGATAACAGCATTAAAATCCGTCTAGCCGATTTTAGTCAAAGAAAGAGCATAACTAAGTTTATTATTTTTCTGGAAAATATTGAAAAGAGATATTATAGGACAAATTAAAAAACCAACTTAGCATTAAGCAATTTTACAGATTTTATTCAATATCACAGGAATATAATATAAAATTGTTCCTCTCATTTCTCATCGATTAGAATACATCCGATTGGCTATGTGTATCGTAGAGATGCAATACCACAATATAAATAAAATTAAGAGGAGGAAATAATACTTAAATGTATTTACTAAAATACTCTCTTACCGTATCGGTCGATCAACGGGATGATACGCCAAGAGATATTCCGATTTCGAATCGAATAACTAACAGAATTTGCTTTGCGCTCCAAAAAAGTAAGACCTCCAGGCGCAAAGCACTAAGTTACAAATAACAATAATTTATGGAATTTTTATCTTTTGTAATATTTTATTTAAACAATAATTTAACGATGTGTGGTCGCTTAAAGAGACGATGATAAGCTGAATGGAATGCAATAACTTTGTCCATGAAGTGGTCCTTAACTTAGCAATACTTTTTGTTTTTGATTTTGTTTTGTGAACTGTGCCATAGTGTGCACTGCTGCTCCTTAAGTTACTGAGGCATATCACGCGCGCGCACTGCAATAGAACAAGAAATTGTTAATAATGATGTTAAATCAATAATTGGGGATTAACTTACTCTCTAACAAATAGACCATCGCAAGTATGCCTATTAGAAAGAACATGCTCATGGTCAGGATTAGAACGGTGATTTGATGGCCGCGACTGCAAATGCCCTCCTTGACCTTCTTCTGTGGACCGCCCATTCCATTCACCATGGTAAAGTGCGTTGAACTGGCTATTGACACTGCGTCAACATCTTTGGTTTTAACAAAGTGCAGATTTGGATCAATTCCAATGATTGTGTCCATTTTATCTGCGACTGGATTTTGGTACTGATCACCGGGATTTGTTGATATCGCTAGATTGTTACTATATGCCTTTCCCGTTATGGGATCAATGCTACCCAAGTATCCATCTTTCTGCTGTTTATTCTGGATGGCAACAAAACGCTCCAAATTTGCTGCTGTTAATAACATTGAACCAGATGAAGCGCTCTGTAATGGAACAAAGAAAACAATTTAAAAATATTCGCATTTAAAATATGTTTTTAAGAAAAAATTCCTGCAGAACATGTTTTTTTTTTTTTGGAATATATATAAAACGGACGAATCTAAATCTAAATATTAATTTATTAAAATTCGTTGAATTTTTAATTATTTTTGGAATGATTTATTTATGCAAAATTCTCGTATGCAAAATTTTAAGGTTATCAGATCGTGAAAATGAATAAAAAACCAAGTGCATAATTGATTCAGGAAAAGAAGGTAACTTACGTGTGAGCTGTTATTGCTATCAGTCGATCCTTGTGAAGATCTTGATCCTCTCTTCAAACCACTACCTGCTAAAACACCTGTTTTGGTTGCGTTAGGAGCGGATAAATCTTCTCTGGATCTGTTGCTATGCCGGTGGTTACTATAGACCTGATCGACCCTCTTGTTATCGAGCGCCTTTCGACTAGTTCCTTCGTTGTGTACCAGGGCTAGGTTAGTACGCCCTTCTTGACGAAAGTGGTGAGCTGCTGAATGCCTTGTTACTGTTGGTGGGTTAGAATTTGATTTATTACTGCTGTTGGATGAGCCTGATGTGGAGCCACCTAATGAGGCGCGTGGTATATGCCATGAATCGTTCATCTGGAATAACAATGAAATATCCTGGTAAGAAAAAGTTTAATGCATTTTCTTGTTATTGGCAGACAACCACGAGTCATTTTAATCGTAAATTTGTCAGCGATATGGACGTGCAGTGGACAGGTGCTCTTTTGGAATTTTAAAAGTAAAAGAATGCCATTGGTGTAATATGGACAATAAACGGGGACCGAGCACATGATCGGAATCACCGCATTCCAACCGATCTTCGATCGAGTGCATTGACTGGTGCTATGTGTTATTAGGTTCCGGCTGCCATTGCCCGTCAACGTAAATAGCTTGTACGCTTGAAGTAAAGTGATATATGACTCTAGCCTCCAAATGATTGCTTTCCCTTGACACCATATGACACTGGTTGGAGAATCGTTTTGCTCAGATATTACCAATTAAAAAATTATTTAAGAACGAGGCCGAACAGTCGTGATGACGAATTTAGGTTGAGCACTATAGGTCATGATTTACAATTTCGCACTAATGATTTTAAAATAAAACAAATTTAACAAAATACCAAACCGCAATCACTAACTACTGCTCGTACCGTAACAAAAAGATAGTCGTGTAGTTAAGATACTCATTTATCATCGACAGGAACCACCCTAGGCTTCAGTTTAAAAGTACCTGGCGCCAAAATAGACTAGCGCGCTTAATGTTAGTCGATTTCCAGTTACACACTTATTGGTATAATACATCGGGTCAAATGTAAACTTTACTAATGCGGTTTCAATAACCTGTTCGTCCACCAGATGATCCCGCCCAGGCAAAGTGGTCGGCATCCTAGATGTTTTGCGTTATACGATTGTTTTTTTAGTATTCTGCATTATTACAGCTTATTGTTTTTTTTATAACGTTTTTTTGCGAAGAACAGCACACTTGTTTACCTTGCAAAGGTCGTTCATATCACGGGATCGTTGTTTAGTTGTCTTATCGTTTTCGTAGGCATTTCGGTTTTGGAAGATGAATGTGTATCAAAAAGTGAAATTTTTGGACGATAAGATTAATTTGTCAGAAAAAATTAATTGATCCCTCTAATTTTTGCCACGGATGGCTAATAGTGGTCAATAACCAGATTTGTTCAGCAAACTGGATGATTTGTTTTTTTCCACATGATCATTTTTTTGTGATTTTATATAATACGATCATTTGTTACTGCTGGCTTTAAAACTAGTTCGGATAGCATATGTGGGAATAACGTCCTTAGATTAATTCGTGTGTAGCTTGAGAAGCTTGTTGAAATATTAATAATGGAAAGTACATGGGTTTCTATATTCCTTGGAAAGCTATTTTTATCTTTTTATAAACGAATGTGAATGTGAATGACAGAAGATGATGTTTATCTTCAGGATATGATTAATATAGAGAAAAACCAATATTTTTGGGCATATGCTGGTTAACATGTGTGATATAATTTAATGGCAGTCTTCGGCTACTAAACGGCACGTGGTCTAACAGCGTTCTTATTAAAATTTCATAATGACGATTGAATATTGTTTTTTCAAATGATTTGACAGGGAAAGAATTTACTATGAGTGTAAAAAAGTGGTTAAAATGGTTCTTATTTCTTGAATTCACTGTAATTTAAAGAGCTTGTTAAATATTCTCAGAATATTATACTAAATTTATTTCTAACTCGTAGTTCTTCATGTACATTATGAAATACTTGCTCATTCCGGAAGAATTGTAGTAGTAGACACTCATGTGACTGAGCGATAAAAGTAATTAAGGTCATCATCTTACATAAGCAGTAGAATAACCCCCCTTGGCAAGACATGAATGAATCCAGACAGACAAACGAACGAGTTGCTCAACTTACAGACAAGGTAACTGTTTAGGTTATTGCTTTAATGGCTTTATCATCTTTATTATTTAATTGAAATCTTCACATTGGTTGTAAGTGCAGTGATATCTCCGATGATCTCAGTTTGTTTTAGTTGATTAACATTTCTATAAAAAATGTCAGGGACTCCGCACAGCAAGCAATGCGATACCATAAATTCTGTTTTCATATAAACAAACTTTTTGAAATGCAAATATGAAATATTATGAGTGGTATAACACTCGAGTCATGTTTAAAATTTATAAATTAAAGGAAAAAAGATCGTCTGTTATGTTACGAAATATTTCATGTATTTAAAAAAGACTATTTTCAAAAAAAGAATAAAAGATATTTCTACCATTTGGATTGGCGCCCTGCTTATTTCGAAGATGGCGCAGGATTGAATGTTACCATTGAAAATAAAAACGATCTTTTGTTAAAACCTTGTTTACTTCATCCCGATCCGATCAATAGAACCAGTAAAATAGCGCTGCAAATCATATCTCAATAAAATTCAAATGTTCTAGCGATGATTATAACGCCTACAAAAAATTGATTATTCTCTTAAGATTTACTAAATTAGGTATGATACGTCTGAAACCGGATGTTATATCAGAGATATGTGTCTCTTTATACCTTTCTTTGTGGATTTTAAATAAAAGATACTTACAGTGCCGGAGAACATTTTCAAGAACTCTAGACTTGAAAATTTTCTGTTTTTGGATAAAGTAATTCAAGCATAGCAGACGTTTGGGGGTCAAAATTTTACTTTACTGTCGATTAATTTAGTGTAGTTGTTATAAAATCAAAAATCTTTTAAACAAACTTGTGTTTTAAGGAAGTTTTTCATGTTTTCCACCGTTTCACCATTTTTCTGAATCTTGTCGAATTCAACAACCGGTCCGATCGACTGATATTTTTTTTATTTATCAAAACTCATTAATATTTCATCAGGTTTTTAAGAAAATTGTCTGATAAACACGCTTTAAAAAGACCCAAATTCAGTTGCCATTCTGCCGGAGATCGGCTCGCTATAGAAGCTGTTTTGCTCGCGGGAATACATTAGAAGAAATCCAAAACTTATGTATTTTTCTTAAGGGCAAATTTCCTGTACCAGTCGGTGCCAGCTAATGCAGGCCAAATCAGAAGGCTATTCGTGCCATTTCATAAAAGTTGAGAAATTCTTCAGTTTTTACATTTATAATCTTCAGAAATTTAATCGATTTTTCTACAGGTAGCTTTATTTACTTTAAAGGAATTTTTATCTCAATAGAAGCTTTAACATAAAATTTTTTCGAACATTAATTAGTCTCAACACCTACTATGTCTTTCAGTGTCTTTTAAGCTAGCAAAAAATGCAAATTTCTTTAATTTATTGATGAAATAAAATTATTTTCTTCCACAAATCTGAAAGACAAATTGAAAAAAATTTTGAACTGAAAGGTTTTCTCGATCGGTTTGGTTAACATTTTTCTAATTGACATCCTTAAAAACAAAAGATATAATTCTGATTTTACTGTGGTTTCAGAAATCACGGTAATTAATTGAATACTTTTTGTCCGATTATGATCATCAGTCTTAAATGAAACAGACATAAAACAATCAAATGGGCTATTATTCTATTGAAAACATTTCGAATTTCTTCTAATGGAATATGAACGTGTACTGCTATTATGCTGACGGAAGTGCCATAGACCTACACATGACATCCTCTGTTACAGCTTGCTATAAAAACATCGACTGGTGTAGTTTGGAATGCTACAGAATTACAAAAACTCCGGTCTGACAAAAATTATCATTAATGAGAATACGGCGTTTAACTCATTCCCTCGGACTGCACTTTGTCAGAACGAGTGTAGAATGGATATTCTTTGATTTGAATTCCCTGCACGTTCAGGATAGCCAGAGCCCATTCTGTTTTGTCCGGTATTTTTTATGCGATGGTATTTCACCGGATTTGATTAGATTTAATTTGTGTTGTAATAGCGGGAGACTATTTCAATTTGATATTAAAAAATATATAATAGTACTAATCGATCTATATGTTATTTTAAATGTGATTCATTAATCGGACACTTAATTTACACATTTGAGGTTCAGTCATTAATTGAATACCGGCTTCTAATTCTTGAAGAAATTAAAATCCCTGCTATCGATTTAGCTAAAATATCACACACTTTAGTTAACATAAAGTACCGAGTTGAAAGCCATCAGGGGCAATAACTGAAATTTGCGTGGGTTTTAACCTTTTTGTGTTTATACTTCATTTAACGATTTCATAACATGCTTGAAAAGCAACACGAGTCGCAGTCAAAAGGACCGTTTATGCAAATGTTTTTTAAGATTTAGCCATTCATTCAGGTTCCTTTAATTAGAGGTGGGTGTCTCGGTATTCCCTTATTCTGTAATCGACTCCATTTTATTGACAGTTTTTAGCAAAATATTTATCTTCAGCAAAACGGAGCTAACGAACTTATTTGATTGCATTCTTCAAATGGATGAATAATTAAATAGATATCGCCGTGAAATGCGAATTTAAATTGAATTAAACTTCTGGGTTTAGGTCAGTTCGCATTTAAGTGTTTTTTCGAACTATCAATATCAAGGCAATAAAAATTCAATATTTGTGATCAGGCAGAATCGAATGGTTTATTTTATTATTTTCTCCGATATTCTCCATTTGAGGGTATAAATATTTCAGTAAAACTCACGCGTAGAAAATAAGAGGACAAAATTTGCATCGGAGTAAACAAACAAAAAAAAAAGCATAACAACCAGACTCATTATAACTTTAATCTCTAAAAATTCTGATATGCGGATTTAGCTTTGATCCGGTTTCTTGGATTTTCCTTCGTAAAAACTCAAATAACATCCCGGTTTCAGTCGGGCACTGAGAAGTCTAGGCAGGTAATAAAACCACGATGTGTGAAACACAAAACTCCACTTCAAATAGGGGCAATAGAACTAGTGCGAGTGACATGTACAAATTGCATAATTATCTTTGTGTCCGATACCTAGAGATATAATTAAATCGTACCATTCTTCGAGGTAAAAAAAGTGGAACATTAATGAGATGCATAGGTAAGTAAATATTAGAGAGGTTTTTTAGAATGCCGACAGAATTCTTTTTAAAGTGGGACAAATATAAATGGGTTTCTTATTTCATTTTTAAAAACAACATATCACTTACTTTGAACTACTTTTTAGAACCTCTGGGATTCGAAGATACTAGTAGAAGCACAAAATCTTTTATGAAAGATTTTTATAACTTGATAGATATATAATTTTATTTTAATTTAGGATCATATCCTCAAATGGAAATTTTATCACTCTATTGTAATTTCCTCAAAACGGTGTTCTTAGAACTTCAACACTTCACTTGTAAATTAAAACAACTTCTAGACAACTTGAAGATAGCGTATTATCATTGGAAACTTTGGACACCATACGAATCTCAATAACTTAAAAAATTATTGCATTCGCTTGGCGAATGAACTCCTAAAACCGAACCGAACTGTTCAACGTCAAGAACTGAACTAATCGATCAGCTCTTGTAGATCCATCCATATAGTATTCGCGATCGCGATTGTGCTAAGGCTGACTAGCTGGCCTGACCTGGGTTTCTCATGCTGCTGGCTAGCCTGCTGACGGCAGTAGCTTCCAAGTCTGTTTCACCTCCACCGAGAAGGCATTCTGATTTCTTGGGCAACACATAAGAAGTGGACCAGACAGCAGTAATTTCTTTCGATAAGACAAGAGATACACTCGGTGCGGTAGAAAAAATAATAAAACCTACGGGAAAGACCCCGGATGAGAGGACTTCCTAAAAATCGTAATAGAGAAAAGTTTCGTTCGTACTGATCAAGAACTGGGAGCAACTTATTGTCGTTTATATTCATTAAAATTCATTTAAAATAGAATTTTTAATTTGGCACCTTGTTTGCTGCTATTTACTTTTCCGTGTTTAATTGGCCGGGAATTACATAATTTCAAGTTCGCGGTAAAGACGATATTTTCATCTATAGATCCACTGACTAATAACACCTAGTGAATTGACCTTCGTGACCGGATTTCAACT
Organism: Proctacanthus coquilletti; assembly: GCA_001932985.1. NCBI lineage: Eukaryota > Metazoa > Arthropoda > Insecta > Diptera > Asilidae > Proctacanthus > Proctacanthus coquilletti. Next base: position 154,896 of record MNCL01000066.1, read on the forward strand.
CCCACCTGGCAAATGTGCTTTAGCTGTACTTCTTACATGTCCGGTTTATTATAATTTGCCGAAATTCACTTCCTTAAGGCGGATCTGGCGTGGAATATCCACCGATCCGGGCGGTTCCGAGTTCAGAGTCAACGAACTTGCGTTCTCATCACATGAATGTTTCGTTTGTGTTATTTTTATTTTGTTTTCGTCTTTATTTCTAAAGGAAATAAAATTTTATCTGGGGTTAGAACACACACTACTTTTTGTGGTTCCAGAAAAAAATGTTAAAATGTTAAAACACTTTAGAGGGATCCCCTTCAGGCACTTTCTTTAAAAATTTCCCCTTGAAATTATTTGGCCTTGATTAGTTGCAGTATCTACATATTTCATAAAATTATTAAATTAACATAAATTTCGCGACGTCATCATATTCTTAACCAAAAAGCGAAGCTTGAAGACTTCAAATTAGCTTCAATTCGATGATTCAAGGAAGAATGTTATTTGTTGAAGCGCCTCTGTTGAATACCTGTTCTCCGGAATTCGTGCTGAAGGCTAATGCATATGAGCTTCTCGTTTGTAGGGGATTTCTCATTTTTTCATTATGAAAAAATGACAAATTCTTTTAATTTGCGTCAGTATCGTTTGAAGATAAGTTATCAGAATCGTTCAATGTTTTCATATGAAAAATCGAGATAGAGATCTGAGGTTAACAGAATTGTATAAATTAATATTTTAACTAGGAACAATACTGCCCCATATAAAAAATTATAATTCGTTAGATAGGAGATGATACGTACAGTAACGCAAAATGCATCGTCTAATTTAATTGACCTTTAAATTAAACATAAAGTGTAAATTTTATTATCTTATATATTTGTTGAAGATCATAAGTTTGTCGTATAAAATAAAAAATATGATCTAAGAGAAACATTCACTATCAGCACTAGTGCAAAATTAGACTATTGTCTGGTCTAAAGTGATCATAACTTTTGCATTTCCTCACTTACTAGTTAATCCAAGTTTAAGAAAATGTCATTTTCGTTCACATCCTTTTACTAAAAGGTCAACAGAAGGCGAGGCTAAATGCTAAAAGTTTGATTTATGTTATACGACGAGGTGAGGTAAAATGGTTGATTTAAAATTGTAAGAGGATATAATAACGATACCTCCTCTAGCAGAGGTGAAGAAATACTTTTACACTAAATTGGTTAGTAATTCTTTGTATTTGAAGATTTTTGAATATACAATACCAGGGTTTTCTAATCCAAAAACTCATTTTCATCATCTGTACAATAGAGTAAAAACTATACCAAAAAATTCATCAAAAGTAGTGACTTAATTTAGTCAAAAAGTAATACAGGTAAAATAAGTCAATGATCGACTAACGATCAGGTAATAACTCAATTCTTTTTAATCAGAATTAAAGCAATGAAATAATCCTTTTCCGGGATAATTTTTTATTATAACAAGAGAACACACACAGCGAAAATTATTAATATGTTTCGAAAAAAGTGTGTTTTTTATATATAACTGATGAATCGGTAAGAATTGACAATAGGTGTAATATTTTTAAATCTCACGGTGTCATTAAAGAGCCGAAATTCGTTGCAGGAGTTCCTTCCCAAAAAAGAGAAGATGTTTTAGCGCTGACAGAAGGTCGTTCGACTAGAAAAATAAACTTGAACGCGTGGCTCATTCAAAACCGATTTTTTTTTGTATTGCTGGAAGTGCTAACAAAGTCATTAAAGCGTGCAATACTGGTAAGAAGTCGGTTAAAAAGACGGAGTGTTATTCTGTACATCTTCTCACTCATCCGTCAGACAAAAGTCATCGCAATTTTTGCACATCATCGCAAAAGCGGATGTGAATCTAACCGCATTGCAAAAAGCGTGCTAATTGATTTATTCAGTTCGAATTTATCCAGCTAAGTCCAGACAAAGATTGAGCCGTATGATCACCTTTTATGCGCCGAGCATTCCAGGTCAATGTAACGTTTATTTGAATAACTTTGATCAAAGCTGGACTGGCAAAAGAGTCGGTATTCCAAATAATTGTTGTAAAAACAAAACTTTTGTATTCTCATTACCGCCTAGCTCGTTTTTATTTATCTCCTAGCAAGAACTTATCTTAAAGATCTCGTCAAGACAGCCTGCATTGATCTGGTTATTTGATTGCCTCCCAGAACAATTTGACTGGTGAGCTCACGTCCGTTTGTCTAAATAAGTCGAAATTAATTGTCGAATTTCAGTTTATCTGATTGAGGAATATATGTCGAACTAAAGCAACAATTTAAAGTCTTAGTTGGTCCCAGGATAGGTGACAATTTTTTGAAAAGTGAGTGGGCATGTAAAATGTCGAATTACGTTCTCTAGTGTGTTCGACAAATCTAGTAAATGTGGAAAACACGACCAGTCTAGTCATCAAACCCGAACATTTGTCAAAGTTACGTCAGGTTTGTTCTTTGTTTCTTAGTCTTATCAAAAACTTGTTTGTTATGATAAAAATCAAAGAGAACAGCATTCTCTGCAAACGCAGCCTCAGGATTCTTTTTTGACTAAATGCGAATACAATGACCTCTCGAGGAATGCGAAACCGCGCAAAGGGACTAGGCTGTGTACACGTCAGAGGAGGTAATGTATGCAGTTCAACTGGGCACTTGCCTTCAAAAAAGAGTTATGGCATGACGAGAGAAAAGATTTTATTGCGCGAAAATGATTATACTACGTTGATGGGCAGTGGTTACTTACAGAAGTTCATTAAGAATGATATACAAGGTTTTGGAAAGTGAGATATATCCGTTGTCGTCACTGGTAACTGATATTTATTAAATTTGGTTACTTTTCTTGAACTGGAAAAGGAAATAATGAAGCACCATTATTTACTGTTTGGGCTTATTGAGATTTTTTTTTAGTATTTTGAACAAATGCGTTAAAAATAAAATCTTTAAGCCATGAAATTTGGATACAGAAATGAATAAATTCAATTTTATTACAATTCTTTAAAATTGTAATTGGTAATTGATATTTTCAATTTCAGAGTAATGAGTTTTAAATAATTGCAATTACATAACAAAAGTTCGTAGCTAAAAAAGATTTGAATAATTAAAAGAAGCGTAACTGCCTTTAAAAACTTAAACTAAAATAATCAGTTTTCAAGAGAATGATTACTACTCACTATAATTTCAAAGATTTTTTTAAAAATAAGTTATTTTATAATACAAATAAATTTGAAGCTTTATCTGATGCTCGTTCATTATTTTATGATAAGCTTCTTACACTGTAATTCTATCAGTGCGTTATCATTACGTTCGATTTCATTCGAATACGGAAAATAAATAAAATATCAATTAAAAGAAACCAGTTTTTATTTCCAAGTAATTACCAAACTATTTCAATAATTGAATGTGCACTGGAATTTAAATATCCGGATGAATCGTCTCAAAATTTCTGAGAATTGCATATTATTTTTGCGTGGTCGAAAATTTCGATGCTCTGGCAATTTTTGTTTCATCTCATTAAAATAAGTGTTTTTTGCTTTACATTGTTACCTTGTAAAATTAAATTTAATTGTTTTATTGACTTCGAGTGATGATGACATAGCGATGTAGCCACAAAAAGTGGACCGTTGATTAATTTTACAATATCATCAAAGATTCACAACATTTTCTTGTGAGTAAAGATCAATTTTTTCGGATTTTATGAAACCATAATCGCTCATGACTCATTGCGATCGTGGGAAGTTTGAGTCTGCATTTTATTTTCGTTTCATGAGATTAGCTGAAATTAAGTCACCAGGTGGTTTGACATACTGATGAATATCGCATTAGCAGTAGCAATATTAGAATTAGTATTTGGACATTAATTTAACTTTCTATACATTATAACACCTTTGCAGATTGGAGGAAAATTTCAGTTTAAGGCCGCTTAATTATCCGTCGTAAACTGCAGTTTATTGTTAATTAGATACTAATGAATAACTACTTTATTTGTATACTGTGGAAAAACCAAAATTAGGAACAGGTTGACCCTAAGAAGAAACTTCAGACTTCTTACTTTTTATGTATTTGTTCTTAGCTGTTTTTTATTGTACGACTAAGCACTGATAGCAATTTAGCAGGTATGTAATAATACACCTTCTTGCAAGTTGTTTTGAAAGGTGATAAATTAGAAGTGCAATTTGCCTACATCGATTGGAATTGACCGCGGGGCATTTCTTGGTCGGTAGTTATTATGTGTATATGTACTCAACAGCAAAAGCATCTCATGCATTAAGTGGAAAAAAATTAACGAAAGTGAAAAATATTAAAATATTCGCTTTTTATGCCTTCCGTATATTAACGTTAGTTTACAGAAATTCATGTAGTAAGCACCTTATTGCTGTGAAAATGAATTTGGGTAATAAAAAGTAGTATAACTAGAATAAAATAAATCACGCATGAAGATCAAATTTTGAAATGTTTGATGAAAAAACTATGAATTTTCGCAAACTCAAATTATAAATTTTGTTTTAAATTTCTCACAGCGACTAGAGGGCAACGGATTAATTAAAAGAAAAATAATAAATTAGTTTTATAGAATTAATCTGAATTCACGAGAATCCTGCTTAATGGTGTTCTATAATATATAAAATCTGTTACATATTAGAATGAGAATAGGGCGCTTTAATAATGAATCATCATCAGCTTTACATTTTCTGCAGGTTGTAAACATGACAAGCGTCAAAATCTTTTTTGTTGATGCCATTTGACTTTTATCACAATTCCAATTTAAGATCATATATCTAAGAAAACGTGTTTTTAACGATGCCAAAAAATCTCATGGTCTTATAGTAAAGTAATGCCGGCATAATAATTCTCACGTGAAAGGAAATGGAAATTTTATCCAAGAGTCCATCAATTTTGGAAGAAGTGCCACACCCTGTCTCCTCTAATTTTTATAAATTTATTCTAAAACTGTTTTTGTAGCCAAGGATGTTGCAACATGCTCAAGGATACTATACCTGTTAAATCTTAGGCCATTCATCATGTAATTAGAGCCAATTATCTACCTGTGTCATATTCATCAGATGTCATAAAAACCAATCAGACCCTCATCAGGGGCAATCAAAGTTCACGATCCATATTAGTCGATCGGTGTGGCGGGAAACAGGTTGGCGAATTAGCAAAGACCGACTTCTTTTTTCTTCTAGATTATAAATAATGACTTCCACATTGTGTTAATCAAATTTCCCTGCCATGGAAACAGCAGTAGTACTTTCTATATCGTTCGTTCCGCCTGTTCCTTGATATATTTGCATATTTGATAAGTGAAAGACTTCTAATTTTGGCCGTTTTCCCATAGCTAGAGAATCTTCCCAAGTCAAAATAGAGCACAAAACTATTATCAAATCGCCTATCATCCAACAGAAGCCGGCCGATTGAGCAGAAATCCTCCGCAGAATGTTGCTATTTGCCGGTTTTTTCGGTTGGTCATGATTAGTTTGGTACCACCTGGTACGAATATATATTTATTCTTCTTTTTTTATAAATATCTTAATTTATGTATCATTCGGAAAAAACACAAACACCAAAGCAGCTTGATGTGGAAAGATTATATATTACGATTTTATTAATAGTCCGTTTTTTATAGCAGAACTTTATTCCATTTCTTCTTAAACGGTCAGCCTGTACCACTCTGGGCCGTCACCTCCACCGCGCGCGGGAATTAATTAGCATCGGTTTCGAAAAGAGCCGCCATTCGACGTCAGGGCTTTGACTTTAATTAATTAATGTTAGTGATTAGCACGCGCTGTTTGCACTATCTTCCTGGAACATTTCTTCTATTTTTTGGGATGATTTACATAAAAATGTAGACAGTAAGGGCTTTTGTTTGTTTTCTTGCTTCTCGATGTTGTATGTTCCTTGGATACCTTTCTGTTGCATCAATCATTATTATAATTATGATAAATCGATAGACGTCTTTAGGAATCCTTTAAATTTTGTCTATAAAATATGACTTTCTTTGATAAGAATATTAATAAAATCACAAAAGGATTAAATTTGGAGAGTTTTTGCGAGAAATAAAACCGAAAAATGAACAAACCTGCTTTTTATTCTCTATCAAATTGTTACCTAGACTTACGTTTAAACGAAATAAACTCCTATAATATATCAAGTATGAATTAATCACCAAGTCAGGCAATAAAAGACCTAACTCCATTTTTTCATGGCAATATGTTGATATGAAATTTCCTGGCTTGAATCAACTTTGTATTAATTCGATCTTAAAAATTATACCAACCTTCTCGATCTCAGCGTGCAGGCAATTTGCGAAAATTATAATAAATATTATAAAAAGTTGTTACTGCAGGTTTGGGGTTAACCCCCCATTGTTTGTATATTGAGATCAAGAAGTCTGATAGCAGTACTTTTTCAGCTTCAATTCAGCTAAAATTTAAGCGAATTATTAAAAATATTACCACGAAAATGTACTACTGTAGACCTGGAATAGAGCAATTAGTTTCATCGTTTAAGCTCTTTTGATATGCTTTTAAAACTTACGAAACAAAATACATACTACGTTAAATGTTCATATGTTTTCTATTTTCGAAAAATTGAGGTGATGAATTTGATAATCTTTATAATTTCACGTCTCTTAGGTACGGGCTACTTTAGTGTATCGGCTCAAAAAAATCTTTTCTTTTTTCATTTTTTATAGAAGAATTTTTCGAAATTCACCTTGAAGAAATTCGTACAAATTCGTCCGAGAACTACTTTTTTCCAGTTTTGTGCCTATCATTCAACCCATTCAAGCAACAAAGTTTAATTTTTGTGTGCAGCATCAGCGCACCTCTTACAAGGAATTTTGGAAAAATACAAGGTTGAAAAAATTTGCTTTATCGCACCCAAACAATTCTTAAATATATTTCAGATATAAACCCATAAAATAAACAAGACAATAATTTTATTTACAGTTTTTTCGAAGCAATCCCCATCACTACTCTCGTTGGAAAACAACTCCTTAATTAAGCGAATCACAGTTGATTTGCGAGCAATAAAATTTAATATCATAAGTTTTATATTTATCGAAAGACAACGATTTCTCACGCTTGTGAGGTTAAGGTGTTGGACTTAAGAGATCAACAGTAGTCATCCAAAATTCTTTAAGATCTTTATTCTTTAACTTTATTGATCGTTCGGATACATGAACTTATTTAATACTCCTCAATTTTTAATTTGTGGTCTATCAAAAATATTTGTAGAAATCAATTTTTTAAGATTAATTAGATTTTCATGAATTTTCCCAGGAATATCGAATCTTTAAATATTTCATGCATAATTCGTTTTTACTTGTCAAATATTTCCTCTTCAATGATTGCAGCTTCTCGTATATGGTAAGGAATATTTGGAAGCAGTGTGACCTTCTCTGCACGTAGTATACGTACCGCGGGCACTAAGTCATTGCCACGAAAATGCTTCCACCTTAAGCTCTATCACCTTGAAGTCACAATTCTTAGTGACTTTTTTCCCGCTGGCGTGGCCGCTCTAATTAAATTGATCATATTTCAGGCACATTTTATCTGTTCCAAAAAAACCTCGATCGCATGTCTTAAAGCTTGTGTCAGAATTACTTTAGGTCTTAAAAAATTATGAGAAGAGGCAAAAAACAGGAAAAAAATTATACGGCTTAAACTTGACACCGAGCCATTCGGAGGGTCAATCATTGCACAATTGCCTTTAGTTTTCCTTCATTTCTCCGCAGGTCTCGCAGCACGTTACAATTAGCCCGGACAAAGAGTTTTTGAACTTAAAATGGATGAGTCTGCTCTGTGTAACTACTCCAACTGCAGATGAATGAAAAACGAGTTTGTGACAGGTTTTCGTTTTAACTGCCAAAAATGTAACCATCTATCACATTTTGAATAATAGCTCTGCAACTAGAGTTTCTAATAATATAAAAATTCTGCTATAAAATTTAAAAATGTTAAGCAATTTGTGTTGACTACTTTGACCAGAAAAAATGCAAAACAAAAAATAAATGGTGGAAAGAGGCCCATAAAAATATATGGATCTTCACAAACAGTTAAAGGTTCATTGCTAAATCTTAAATTAAGAAATGGAAAAATATTTTTAACTTTTAGAATAGGTCAAAACAATTTTATTTTGAGGAATGCAGAGGCCAAAGAAGTAAAAAGCATTTAATAAAAATACATTAAATACCGTTGGCGTCACCTTGAACTTGTACATTTCGTCTAATCTTGGAATCTTTCTCGATTTTTAAAGGCACGAGCTAAGTAATAGAGGTATGATGGACAACGACAGGTAGCGATAACGCATTGTTGGAGCAAAATATTTCCAACAATCAGAAGTCTTAAGTCTTTAATAGGTCTTTGTTAAATCCACTGTTTCTATTAGATTTGAAAAGATTCATCAGCATTTTATTCATATTCTTATTTAAAATAATATAAGATGATTTGAACAATCGTAACATTTAATTAGTTATTTGTCATCTAGTAGAATTAAAAAGCTGCTTCGGGGCGGTTTTTAAAGAAACATGAATGGCGCGACCCAGAAAGCCGATTCGACTGCAGATTGCCTTATCAAGCTTCAAATCTGACATAAATAAAACTTTTTACTTAAGGATGTCCTCCGTCATTTACAGAACTGACGAATACGTTAAAAATAAATATTTTTTTTTCTAGAACATTTAAAATTCATTTTTTATTTTGCAACTAAATGAAGTAGCTTTATCATTCTAGAAAATATATTTAATTTATTTTTTGTTAGTTGTATTTCCTATAGCTACATTCGTTTTTGTGTACGTACTTAGGGAAGTACGTAACTATTTCATAGAAATAAAAGTTAAACAAAAAAAAAAAAATACAAATGTATAAGAATTGTTACGGTGGTTTAATAACAACTACAAACATTAATGAGTTTTAGTTAAAGTAATATGTATAAAGACCTTTTACATTCTATAGAAACTACCACGAGATTATTTTTAAATTTAGACTGTAAGCTCATTAATAGACGATTCGAAAAGACGTTCTCGTATAACAAATAATGTTGTATCTTTTGCAGATACGAGTTCCTTTCGATGTGAAATTCAACTTGCGGGCCAAGGATGTAGTCGTGAATATCGGAAAGAAATCTCTAAAGGTTGGTTTGAAAGGACACCCACCTGTTATCGATGGTGAGCTGTGTGCAGAGGTTAAACTGGAGGAATCTGTTTGGGTAATTCAGGACAACAAAACAGTCGTACTTACTTTGGAAAAGGTAAAAAAACATTACATTTTATTTTCCAATTCAAATTTTTTAATGGTTTTGTTTTGAATTTGAAGATCAACCAAATGTCATGGTGGGATCGCCTTGTGAAGACGGATCCTCCGATTTCGACTCGCAAAATCAATCCAGAACCTTCCAAATTGTCTGATTTAGATGGTGAAACAAGAAGTCTCGTTGAAAAAATGATGTATGATCAACGGCAAAAGGAGCTTGGATTACCGACTAGTGAAGACCAGAAAAAACAAGATATTTTGAAAAAGTATAACAAGTTAAAGAAATTCTTGAGAATTTAGACTACAATGTATTTTATTTTTAGGTTCATGGAACAGCATCCGGAAATGGACTTTTCAAAATGTAAATTCAATTGATGCGTTAACAGTCAATTCGCATGGAAAAGTTTAGCAATTATGGAACAACCAGAGATATTTTAAGGTTTTTCTTTTTTTGTATTAAGAATTTTGCTTAATTCTTTATTAAATAATTTACAAAGGAATATAAATTGATTTGCATTATTTTCCCCCATGCGAGCATAACTTTCTCTTAATGTGTGTAATGCGTTCCACTTTTACGAAAAGTTGTGTAAACAAAAATAATCGCCTATTATTGCGTCACGGTCAAGTTTTAGTCTTTAAGATGAAACATCATCTTCGTAACACACTTCAATTATTCGATGACGCAAAAAGCCTAAAGCTTGACCGCAGAAGCACTCATTACGTCAAATGTGGCCCTTGGCTCGATATCTGCTGCTGAGGTACTTCTCAGATCGAGTGGATCAAGAGCACGGCTTGGGAAGGTAAAAACAAGAACAAGTAGGTGTCACTCGTAAATAAACTAGTAAGGTGGTACGCAATTATATCTGCAGTATTGATTAATCATTGGGGAGACAGGAAGCATTTAAAAACAATGGAAGTTTTTTCGTAGATCTTACGCACAATCGGAATTTGATTTCTGATTTTTATGTGAGTTGGCGGATTTAATGAAAAAAAAATTGTTTAGCTGCAGACACGCCTATACTTCGAATAACCTTTTAATAAGTGAAGTGTATTTTTTTCATTAAAATAAAAGCAAATGTTTATAAGGTAAAAAACGTTAAATTATAACACGGGGAGAATTTTATTTTTAAAAAATGGGACATTAAAAACTTTTACTTTGTAAACAAAACATGGGAGGATAAAAATGTTTCTATATTATTTTTTTTTTTAAATATTTTAAGTGTTGTTCATAAATTTGAATTTTCATGTACTTTAAAGTCTATTACTTTTTAGAATAATGATTTTTGAAGAAGGTTCTACAGCATTTCCTAAAAGATATTCTTAAAAGCTTGTGTCCCTATTTCAAAATAAACTGTGGGAAGAACAGATTAATTTCCACACACTTTTCTTATCTTAAGGTCATGTGCCGTTAATGTGTAAAGTTGATGTAGTGGAAATAGTTCTAATTGAAGATACCAGCTTTCATCTCTTGGGAGGATAGAGTCAATGCTCGATACTTTTCCTTATCGTTTCAGTATTATAAATTTTGTGCAAAAATTGTTTTCTTTGAAAGTGATTTGCATCTACTTAATATGCTAAAAGTTCGATTGTTAGAAAATTAAATTCATTCTTGCACACCTCGTTAATTTTTAATGATATTCCCGTTAATTCCTAATATTAATAAAAATCGAATTTATTTATTTTGTTAATTTTTTGATTTTATTTTTTGATATTTTTTATCACTTCCAGACGTGAATAATAAATGGGCACCGAATTAAAATTCCGAATTCAATCCCTCATTAAAAAATTACTAACGATTTTTTTCAGCTTAGTTTTGAAAAACAAAGTGTTTTTAAGATCTGCCATTCCCTTCTTGTTCTAAAACACAACCAATGACGGGTCAATGCCTTGATAGAGACATATATTAGAAGTTATGTAATCATAGATAAATTATCACGTGAAACTACTTGCGAAATTCCATCGATTCCGCAATATCTAGACCTTCGACCCGAAATTGCAAGAATCGACGACTAATGAAGCTCACCGTGATTCCAGCTATTCTTTGCAAATCCATTTCAGCTGGCCAGGGATTCACGCTTTACATTATTATATAATGCAAACACAACATGACGAGGTGTAAAAAGCTTTGCATGCATAATTAAGTCGTGCTGTTGACACGTAGCTAGTTCAAGTTGGGCTGGTCGGAAACCACGTCCATTTCAATTACAAAACTGGTCGTCGATTGTTAGCGCTACAAACACCGCGCGCAATGCCAAAAGAAAGTGCTTTTTGCATTCGATGCGCCTAGCACTTAAAGAGATGAGTTTCTCAACAATCGAAGGTGTTTTCACCAGGTCCAATGTCATCATCACGTAACATGCTGAAGTCCAAAGTTAGAATTTCCGTTTAAACACACTCCTCGCATGTAACTCAAAGAACTTGAAATATTAAGACGAAGGGATGAAGCGATACCATCACTAAGACACTTTTATTGAAGATAAGGGAACAATTTCAAAACTTGTCTTGCGCTAATTGTTACGTCTATCTTTTAAATAAAACAAGGACATTTTCTGCAGGTTTTAATTTTCCTAGGTAAATGAAAAATTTGGAATGAATTTGAAAATTGTAATTGTAGCTATGTCTAATCGATATTCATGGTATGCAGAACATGAATCTATGGTGGTGCATAAATCCAAAATATTTGTTTTATTACAAGCAATTTATTTTTTATCCCTTTATTTTTCTATATTTAATATACAATGGGATAAGCTAATAGATAAGATAATAATTAACAATAATAATTAATATCCACAAAACAAGATTTTATTAGTTATTGTGTATTGTATTGTATTAGTTATAGAGTTATTGTCATTCATATTTTATCAGTCTTTTAACTTTCATACTTTAATTATAACTTTTTTTGTAAAACAGTGGCAAGACGTGTTATCCTATAACTGAAACAATAAAGTAAATAATACAAGTTATATTAAGTAATTTTTACCTTAGTGTTAATTTATGTTTATGGCATGTTTTAATCACAATTTTACTCCACTTCGTTCCTACATAGGCATAAGTACACAGTAATGAAGTAACAGCCGTTATGAGTAGGTCTAGTGTGAGCAATTAACTAAGAACTAATGGGTTTGTTACGCAAGAGGCAAGCACAAGCGACGCAGCCTCTCGTGTTTGCATATCTCTACAAGATCAACATCTTGCAAGATGTAGCCAGTCTCCGAGATCACATCGGGGACTGGAAGTTTCCGAAAATTGGACTCCGTTTGAAGGAAGGCGTTTGCTGATCACTAGCACGAGTGGCATAAGTGGAGTTACGCTCATGCGTTTGTCCAATGTTCTGGGCTTGGTCGGCATTCACCAGGTTGGCGAGCCGTATGACTGGAAAACGCGAATTACACGCGTCCGATTGCATCAGGTCGATATCCAGGAACACGTCGAAGTCGGGCTCATTTGAATGCATGTGGCCAATAATTATCCATCGATTTCTTTTTCAAGGGCTTCAGTTGAGCGGACATGACACCGGATCAGATCTCGGCGGACTGTCTTGTCTTGGCTTGTTACTCATTCAAGAGGCATGGCTAGATCCGTTTCGAATTAGATTTGGCGCCAGCAGTCCCATTTACGTAAGTACTGCAAAAGCCGATGAAAGTCACCCGCGGGCGTGATGGATGTTGCTATCAACGTAGCCGCAAGAGTATTGTCCGATGCTAGTCTAGACTGCCTTGGAAAAAATGCTAAAAAACCTCTTTGGATTTTGAACTATTCTTTATGCAGCTCCAAAATATTTAGCACAAACAGCCTGGCAACCTGATTTTCATCTTTTTACCTTTTAGTTAATGCGATTGACTAGAATTAGAAGAATTCTGCAACTCTTATCAATGGGCGCCGTCAAAGAATTTATTTATGCTTTTCCTGTTGTGCTCATGCAAAATGAAAAATTGCTACTGAATTTCAAGCTCGGGCTGGTTTCTGGTCCCAGCAGGGCTGTTAGGTGTCGAATCAGGTTCACTCCACACTTCTATTTATGAACAGCTTAGTATCGCTTCGGAGGTAATGCGCAAACGACTCGTTTAGCGCGTTTCACTTTCACTTGATATTCAGGAAATATAAAAAAAATCTGAACATCCAAGAAAATTTATTAGACATTATTTATAGCCACTATTCAACTGTTTATAGTCAATAGACAATCAGATAAACTTAGAGGGCGATTTTTTATTCTAAGATTTTCCGTTTCCCATAAAATTAATATTATTGACAATGCGCCCAAAGTAGAATAGATATAGACGATATTCTTTAGCTCGTAAAAAGTAAATATTATTTTTAGGTGATATTTCCACATTCCAATTCTATGAATCTAATACTGCATGACGATAAAATTGTTGATCATCTATCTGATCTTTTGTTGCATATTCAACGAAATTAGTCAATGGCACTTAGAGACGATTTCATCAATGATAGTAGGATTTCAGAAAACTCAAAAAGTAGTCGGTTATTTAGCTACACAAATATTAATATATAATCTCATTCGTTTTGGAACTTTTCTCAGAAATATTTGCCAAAACCCCTAATAAATATTTGTAAACCATTACTAAGAAAATATTTTGTTTTATTTAACAAGAATGATTTTATTATTCCTGTTTAGACAAGTTATTGTTTCGCTAATTACGAGTCTATTTTTTTCGGAAGTTAAAATATACAACATATCAAGTATTATTCCGTGTTAAATTGACATCAGTAGTAAATATACGAGATTATAATTTTTGATTGAATTTTATCGTAAAAATAATTTTGATTTTTTTAAAATCTTGTAATGGACTTTTGTATCATAAACGTTTCATATAAAAAATTATTGTATAAAAAACATACCAAATGATTTTGTAATTATGACTTCTACAAAACGATTTTTTTATATTTACAGAGGCAGTCAAAATATCGATTCTTCTTTTTTACCTTCAAAGGGTTCACAAATTCTACAATGCATTTTTGAAAAGTGTCCAAAAAAATTTGACAAATAAATTTTTTGTTTGATGGACATATTTGTTTCTTTTTTTTGAAACTTTTAAAAAATGTTAGTCATGCTATAACAACAATTTATTATTTCTTCTTTTTTTTAGATCAGAAAATGTAAATTAATTATTACAATCATTTTGTCACACTTCATCATGAATTAATTCAGCAATTTATATTTTTTAATAAAAATTTTTATACACTTTCTTTAAAATGTTTTACAGAAAAAACCCAAACCTTCATACGATTTTTCGACCTCGCAAAGGAAAATAAACCTTAAAGTTCAAACGCCAAAACCCTAGAGGGAATAAAAAGAAAATCAAAGACAATTTAGCACACACATCGAGTAAGAAAACGAAGGAAGGTCATCGCAGTTTCATCAACTCTTTGATGGGAGAATTCGTCGGTTGAAAGAACAACGAACTCATACCTCTTAATTACGGTGACTAAATTTCAAGTCAAGACCCTCGTTGTAGTTGTATTGTTGTATTGAACTGTAAAGGTGTAACCTTCTACCAGGATGTGAAGCTGGTGAAGCTCTCCGTGCTGTCGACCAGGTGCGGCCTTCCTAGTTCCACCTTACACAAATTTATTTATACTTTTTATAAACGACCCATTCGGAGGATCCTTATTTGTGCACTTTTTTAGCAGTAGCCTTATATAATCTGTTTTAGAAGATTTCTCTGAAAACCGCCTTTTTTCGTTGTCTTCTTATCCGATTGAAACTGGTCCGTACCCAAATTCGTTGGCTTTGATTAATTAGTTGTTTAATTTAACCCAAAAAAAAACTAATTAAAATAAAATGTGCTTATCAGAAAATATTGTACGAGATTTTAATAGCCGTAAGAGAAAAAAATCCGAGATTTTCTCATAAAAAGAACCTGATCAACTTTTTCAATGATTTTCCTTTCAAGTCTGATAATAACAGAAAAAAAGATCTTTGATTGTCGCCTAGACTTGAGAAAATTAGCAAACTCGTTAAGTGATTTTTTTAATAACAAATGGGAATTCCGCTTGGGATCGATGGCGTCAACCGTTTCTTGTACTACAGTTTCTATGGCCTCTGGGCTTATACTCAGAATCTGTTAATTACTCTCAGGCAACACCTTACCGAATCATTAGTATTTTTAGGAATTTTTACTTATGGGTATCTTCCTATTCGAATGTTCTAAGATTCGTGCTTTTCTTTTTAACGAAGAAATGTATCTTTTCTTCCACTTTCTCTCTTTCATTTGAAAATTGGAGACAATTCTATTTGATATAGGATTTTATATTTATTATTATATTATATTATATATTTATATTTTAGATATAATAATTGTACAATTTATACAGTAAAAATATTAATAATTTGTAAGAACATATTTGGCTTGAGTTACGATTTCTCGCTGTTTGAGAAACGATCTTTCGATGGAAATATTTATTTTTTCGGGAGTTATGTGTACAGACTATAAATCACTTGTTAGTCCACGCGCATGTTTCAAAATATGTAGATTAAAAAAGTCTTATACAATCTGGAGACAGAGTTTCCATACGTTTGAAATATTGGCGAAGATAGCTCGTGAACAATGTCAGCGTGGTGTTTTTCGGCGGTAGACTCTTATTGGTACATAAAACAAATGGTGTCTGATGCGCAAAACTAGCCAAGCTAAAAGCGACCGTTGAGCTGTGTTTTTTTGGCAAAGATGCTTTTTACGAGTTTCCATGTTCAAGGCCCTCCGGTCCGCTCGATGAGATGAACCAGTGAAGATTCCATAAAAATATCTGGATCAACGTAAAACGTCGAGACAGACAATTGTATCTTACTATTAGAAACCAGAATTTAAGAGTTAGAAGTGGTTTTTAACCTCTTTTGAGGTCAATTCGTCTTTTCTAGCCGGATTGATCTGAAAGAACGTTTCATGTGTCGCGGCGTGAGTGTAAAAATTAATCACAGTTTTCGAGAATGACGGATTAATGCAAACGAACAGAGAAAGTGCAAATTTATGCAAGTCTTCGTTCTGTAGAAGTCGGCCGTAAAAAATGGCATCGTTTTCGGGCCCAAGGAAGTAATGAATACTTTTTAGATAAAGATCGTTAGTAAACATGAATTTTTTATTATAGATAACGGAGAAGAGACGATCATCATCTTTTATCTCGGCAAAAAATACCTGCCGTCTGGGGGTTTTCTTAGCAAATCTCCCGACGGTGGCTTACATTATTTCAATGGTTTCGGTTTTATTATTCAAATTTGGAGGAGTACCTCTGACTCACGCCGATTGTATTTAACAAGATGTTGAATCATTAAAATATTTCGAAAGTGTATAGGTACCTTTTCTTTTTACTATTAATTCAACCATAAGTGCATTCACCTCTTCCTATGCTAGTTCATTTTTTATGCTTTTCAACGCTGGATCTGAAAAATTCACACTTTTCAGAGGTTTTTAAACCCTTTAAATTTTTATAGGAGGAGGGCCTATTGTTTATCTAACTTGATCATACTCTTTTGAATTGGAAATATATGTACATATAAATAGGTATAAAGCAAGAAATATCTGAATATTAGGGAAATGAAATTGGAAATCATACCGGCACCATTAAAATTTTCACAGGTTCTATTTTTTCAAAAAGTCAAATTTGGCATTTTAGTGTACATCAAATGATCTAAAAAGTTAACCATTAACAAATATAAAAATAACAAAATTATCCTTGATTAAAATTCCTTGTTGGTAAATTTTAAACCTCGAGCAACATTTTTAATATTGTTCAATTTATAACTTATATTTTTCCCACCTCCGATTTGCCAGAGAAAAGTTTTCATTGAAAACACAGATTGGTTATGGCAAATATTTTATTTTAATTAATAATAAGCAAATTATATTTCGTAAATTTAAAATCTTAAGAATGTCTATGCGTTAAATGAACCCTGAAACCGTAAAAATTGGGGATAGTTTTTGTCGCCTTATAGTACGATTAAGCTACAGTCTATACAAATCTAATGCGAGTGAGCTGTGTGCAAACATTTCCTTCAATTTACTTCTATCTTATTCTTGCACATAATGAAATTCGACAGGTGAAAAAACAAGATGCTAGTTTGCTAAGAAAAACATCTTAGTTTTGTTCTAGAGCAGGTGCTTTTATGTTTGCTCTAATCTATAAGCACTCAGGTCTAATTAAGCATGTCATCCATCTTTCAAAAATTAATTAACCGCTGTAAGGTTTTCAAAAAGACCAATCAAGAAAGCTCCGCTAGTACCATTCACCTCCATTGCGTGGACATGGACATTCACCTATAACAGTTAAATCATTCTATGTCTAGAATCATGTCACCATCTTTCCGGTCTGTTGCTAATGCACAGGTCAGTTTAAAGGTCTACCGCGGCTTAACGCGCCGGACCGTCATTAGATTAAAAATATAGCAAACAACGGGCGTATCATCAGCAAATCAATCGAGTGATTAATAGCAAGACCATTCCTGGACCTCCAGTCTCAGAGTCGCGCAGATGTTTTGACTGTTTTATTGTTATAGTAGTCATCGTATATTCCTCACCTTGACCCGCATACGTCCGGGTCTAAAACTAAGATTCAGTTTGAGCCTCTTTTTTGTATGTTTTTCCCCGTTTATTAATTTTTTTTTCCATGTTGATTAGCCGAAACTATGATACCTACCACGAGAAATTATCAGTGATTAATAGTTCTGATCGTTGAAAAATTTGGAATGTTTTAATAACAGTTTGTCGGTTGCTGAAAACCTCTCCATTGTTTATCTAATCGTAAGACAAAATTAATAAAGCCTTGGTAAAATTTTAATGACGGAAGTCGAGAAATTTAGGACAGCGATGTCTTAATTACAAAATACCTTAATCTCCCAAATTTCTTGAAGAATTATACTGTCATGGACTTGCCCACCTTTCTCTATTTAGAAAAAAAGAACGACATTGTTTTTTGCTTGAATAACAGTGGGCGACTTCAAGGGCTGAAAGTGTTATTAATGAAGTAATTTTCCAAATCTCCTAGAAGAACCACTGCGCAAAGAATTCACGCTCCAGATAAAGATGACATAACTATCGTGCGGGGGAAGCTCTTAAGAATTTTTTAAATGCCATGAAAAAATTGTGTTGTTTCGATTTTTAACTCATACGACGCATACACAAATATTAAAAAAATTGATTAGAATAACCGGATTCCTTCTGTCTAACTCGTGGTTGTGGTAGATCACTGAACTATGTAGGTTTAAGCATGTTGATAAACATTAAATTGGATAAATTTGTTTTATTTTGCAATTAAGACGGACTACTGCTCAATAACCATTGCTTATTAATGGTTCTGTTTATCAACAGTTCGTATATAATGCGATTTTGTGGAATAGATAAAATCGATATCTACGGCGATTGCCAATTATAAATAAAAGAATTATATTTAAAGAACCAACTATCAAATTTCAATAGAGTAGAAGATTTATGAATTTATTTATTTTTCTATAAGACTATATTTTTTCAGGTTGTTTTGCACATGCACATGGATTTTTTCGAATGAAACTCGTTCGCAATGCTGTGATGATATTATTTATTACACGTTTTTAAAAAAAAATGATTTTTCCATTTATATTTATTACTTTTGTCACAATTTATTACTATAACTTGTATACAACTTATTATATAATATTACCTATTAACACAAGGATTTCTTCTGAATCAAGGTTGTGGTTAGTAATTCAAATTTATAACTCACGGGAAGAACAGAGAAAATTAAAAATTTAAGTGCACTGTAAAATTGAAATTATTATATCTATTGTTCTTTTCCCCTTGTGTTAATATCACTTTCATTAAAAGGAAAATGAGGTCATAAATAGTAGATGTGTGTTCTTTTACATGGAAACGCAAGAAAATTTCAATCCTTTTGCAGCAGTGTGCAACGTATTTAATTAATTAACAGCCAACCGTATTTGCTTCCTTTGTTCAAGATCAGATCCACCGGAACGTCTCATTCCGGCCAATTATGATACGATCTTTCTTGGATACCTTTGTTAATGAAAACCTTCAATTAAGACAAGATTTTCCGCATGGCTCATCCCTACTTGGTTAAGGTCAAGTTTCAATGTCGGCACCTTGTGGTCACTTAAATTGCTGACCGTGGATTTCAACTATGGGTCATTCTAAGTTAAATCAACTCCATTACTGACAATTCAAAAATTAATAGGATCTATAATTTTTTTAAAGAAATATTTACAATTACTTCTAAATTACAATTTAAAGAAATAACTAAGTGAAGTGACTACATCGAAGTCAACGCAAAAAAATCTATAATATGATGTAAAACAAGAAGATACAATGATGTAACTAACGATCTCTTTTATCGATTTTTATTAATAATTGCCTGCAGCTCATGACTAGTAATCTACTAATACATACAAAAATGCTTAATATACTTTTTATGTGTGACATGATTAGCTGCTTTTAAAAGAAAACCCACTCTAAGCTTTGGTGCGATACCTATACAGCTCCTAATTTTCATTCAGAACAACTGACTATCTACAACGAAGTCTGAGAGAGCACCTGGCTGTTGTTGACATCATATTAATTTAGGAGATTTTTCTTAATGGAATTTGGAAACAACTTCATTTTCTTTCTAGCTTCACACTTTTGTTACGTTCATCTCATCTTATTATCTCTTTGTGATATTAGATAGCATGTTAGGAAGTATAGAAGATAATCACTTTATATACAGGTTTATTCAAAATTAGCAAAGCTAAGTTTAAACATGCTAGTTGTAACTATTATACTAATCAGTACATCCTACGATTTTTTTTAGTAAAGACGAAAGAGATTTGTAATTTTCAAGGCATCTTTCCAGGTCAGTGTGCAGCATAAATCTCAGCCTTCTTTTGCCGATCAATGAGTATTGTCATACACCGAGTGTCTAAGATCTAAGTCTAAATTCAGTCGTCTAACTCTATTGTTAAAATTCTTGTAAGATCCAACGGGTGACTGCACCTGTGTTCGAGAGCAGTTTATGCAAACGCGATCTGGCTGCACCGCACACCAGCGGATCGGCCGCCGAACGCGGGCTATGTGACGGGAATAGATGAATACAAAGTAATCGCACGTCACAAGATAAAAAGCTATCGCGCTTGTAAGGTTGCATAATTATGTCAAGGTCTTGGCCACCGAGATAATACAGCGAACTTCACTCCCCGCGCCCGAACAGGTGCATTTACCTGAATTTGAGAAAATGTTCTGCTTGCAGTCCGCTCGAATACCAGTAGCAGAATCGCCGTCCACGATGGGAACCCGCTTGAATTATGCGATTTCTAATTTGCATGAAAAAGCGAAAGAGGTCGTCAATTTTGAATGAAATTAAGTTAGTAGCTAGACGAAGAAAAAGAAGACGGCTAATTGCATTCTAGTTTCCATCTAGATCGTGATTGTACAAATGATCTCGACGCGATCGGGGATTCTTCCGAAAATTATACCTTTCTCATCTGGTTAGGAATGTTTGTTAAAACCTTTAAGTCTGTCCACGAGCTACAACATGACTGATTGGAGTCGTTTACATTTTAATGTTTTCAAAATGTCAAAAGACTCATATTGGCGAGTGGCAGCCATTGGACTTTTCCTCGTTTATAGCTGCACAAAATGGGTTAAGAAAATCATTTATTTACTAAGAGAGGCGCAGCAATATTTCTGCGGGATTTTACCTGTAACTTGCGAAATCAATTGGCACCTTTATGCCAGTCCGCAAATTGAATCAAGTACCAACCAAAGACTCTTTTGTTTGCTTAAGAATTCAACTGAAATGTGTTGAAGAAACTTTAACTGATCAAGCCATTTGCTGACAGAGTCAATTTCAGATATAAAAGATTTCTTCTAAAGTTTTGGTATAAAGTTTTGGTATATAAAAGGAACAAATTAATTTATTTAAGTTTAGATAGTTAATCCATCAAGGACCAATTTTACCTTATATTCCGTAGGATTAAGCAGCAACAAAAAGCAAAACAAACCCTATCCAGAGTTTATATACACATAAATTCCATATTATTAAATTTATGAAATATTTGTATATACGTTATTTGTTTCAATCCTTTCTAGACATAAGTATTTTAGATTTACTTGCAATTAGAAAGAAAAATAGTTATCAGACATAAATCTCTAAACTAATGCAATTAAATAAACTTAGTATATAATTTGAACAGTTTGCCAAACCAAAAGATGAAAACTTTGGAATTTGCAAAAACATATCGCACTTAAAATAGGAAGTTACAGTGGATAATAGAACTCCACTGTCAAGGTTCTTCGGAATGTACTGAATTTTTTTAGTTCACTTAACAAATTAAATGAATTTTCATAGCTAATGTGTTGCACAAATGGACTTCTGGCGCAATTTGTAGAGAAAATTGTGAAATTACTTACCATTCTATAATTTTGCCATTAGTGGAAGGTTATTGAGGTTTCCAGGCAATTTTCGTTTTATGCTAGAATAAATCTGATTTGTTATTAGCTCATTGTGCTTTGCTACTGGCATAATTACTTTAATTTTGTCATTTCCTAAAATTGTTTTAGCGTAAATGGTTATTATATTTACCAGATTGATTTTAATTAGAAACCTACAAGTCGTTTAACATAAAATGAATAGAATTTGTTTTTTGTTCATTGCTGTTGAAGAGAAACATAAGAAACTATGAAAAAATAGTTAAATTTCTCAGGCTTTATTTCTACTCTAATGTACCATATTACAAATGTAATATATTTTTAAATTATTTTCTTTTACTTTATTATAGCATTAACGAAAAAACCTAAACGAATAGAAAATTTAAAAAAATATAATTAATGGGCTATAATACGGTTTTGAATGTTGTTTTTTTATAATATAATAATGTTATTTTCGGTAATGCTAGAATCAAGTCCAATAATGGTACCATTAACACTTTTTTGGATAAGAGACTTAAGGATGCCTGTATTTAAAGACGTTTCCATTAGAAAGACTTCTTAACCCACTTTATTAAGGTATTAATTGAAATGAAATGAAAGAATCAACCATTTCAAATTTATTGATGTAATGTTGTAGACAATAAACCCAATTATGATTTCAGTGTAAATAAGAAGCCAATAGAAATCCTTCCTCTATTAGTGACAAAGAAGATTTCGCATTACCAGGATAACGCGTTTTCTAAAAGGTCTCTTATCCATCAATCTGACTTAAAATTGCTTCCTAGACCAGCTTCTACCCTACACAATCTTATTTCAATTTTTCTTAAAAAGTAAGCCATATTTGGAACCATATTCAGCACTAACTCTACGTTATTTGACTTGTTACATGGGTGAAAAATGAAATGTATTGTCAATGATAAATAAATAATTTGTCGTTTTTGATTTGGTTCCTCGCAGTATTTCCATAACATTACTCATTCAACATCTAAATATGATTGTGTAATAAATTTCACTGGCTTTTATTTACTTTTAATTGCTTCCTTTTGGAAAAGATCGCATCGTTATGGAGCTTCACTCAAAAAAGCGAAAAACTCAAAGAATGAAAAAAAAGCTTTTTTATCGCAATATTTCGAGCCGACCTGCTGACATCGACTAGCACTAGTGACGCATGATTGGTTGCTACTAATTTCCTGGCCATTCAGTCAAGATTTATAGCATACGTTCAGAAGAGGTTCGGCATTTCGAAAAATCACGAAAAGCCATTATGTAAGTACTTTATGTTACTGATCGGTCTCAGACCTACCTGGAGCGGTAGATGGATTGTCAATTGGACCACTTATTAGTTTTGACAGGGATCGACAAAATTTGCAATGGTTGGCAAGTGGGAACGATTCGGATTCATGGACATGGCTTGTAAACATACCAACATTCTATTCCGATAGTAAAGAGTTATGGGTGCGGTGTCAGCATCACAAAGGAATCAATTAAACGTGGAATGCGCAATGAGCCGGTCAACGAAAAGACCTTTCCGATAGTTCTGACCGTAATTAATTTTTTTATCATCTGTCATCGATAGCGTTAAGTACTCACTTCGATTTAACCTCAATTACGCCGGGATTGTGTCAAAATTTATCGCCATAAAGCGTGCAATTCCAGTTCTTAACGATGGTCGTCCATTGTACCGCAAAGGCAGTCGTCTTGAACACGGCGCACGCGTTGCGAGCTGAACCCATTGCGCATGTGCCGATCGCTGAATAGGTCCGTCATCTAATGATCGGCCGGCCAAGAGTACCGGACACCTTTCTAGTGATAGGTGCCATTTGTCTAATCCAGATGAAGCAAAACTGGAGCAACGTGTTTTTCCCTCTAATTTACGAGGTACTCGTATAATTAGATCTAGCGTCTGTCGTCTTAACGACTGCACTCCGCGGATCAATGTCGTGCGAGGAATGGTCGCTCCGACGCAGGAGAATGGGCTTAGTCCGCAGCAATTGGGGTGTGAGGTCGGCGGTAATAGAACCCCAGCAACCTTACTTTTATTGCAATCGCAGAGGAAACGCAATTTGCATTTTGTTGAATAGTAAAGCATTTTCAGATTGCGTTCTGTATGTAGACGACATGACTTTCCCACACCAGAAGGCTGAATTTAAATTACTTAGGTGTGCGAATTTGCACACTCACCCGTAGCTAAATTTTTCAAAGGTCAGCTCGAGTATGGAAGTAACTTTTATTTTAAGAATAGAACAGCGTAGTATTTTAGAGGATTTCATATTTGTCTTGCCATTCCCCGGTCTTTTAGCTGTGCTCATAAACTTAACCTTATTTTTAGTTCTTTATTTTAACTAAAGTTTTGTAAATCACTCTCTCATATAAAGTCACAGTCTCGGCATTCGCGATTTTTCTTCTGAAACCTGATTTTACAACATAGTAAACTTTTCGTGAGAAACCTATACTGAAATTGTATATTTTCGAGATTTTCTATAAGGGAGCTTTAAATAACTTACCAGGCACCTAATGGTTGAAAATCATAAGTTCTAAGATATGCTTGATTCTATTTACATATATATTTAAAATGTCTTTTTGTAAGCTAAGCAGTTTTAAAATGAAAGCTTAGAGATAAAAAATCACATCCCTTTTCTCTACAAGTCTCTATAGGTCTAGAGTCATTAACTTCTACTTAACAACTGCAACAATTGCTCCTTTTCGAGAAGAGTTCTCTTATACAACAATAGATTAAATTCAGGAATTTAAAGCAACCGACAGCTTACCCAAAAGAACTATAGTAACAGTTGTGACTGGCATAACGCGGCACAAAAGAAGAAAATCATATTACACTTCTTTGGCAATAAGACCTTCACCCCAAAAAGGAAAGAACTGCAGCGGTCCGACGGCGTCGTTCCATGGTTCAAGAGGTGCACAAGAAGCGCTAAGAAAGGCCAAGAACCCGGATCTAAGTCAGCACTGCCGCTTCTGACTTGCGGTTACGTCTTTCGCAGTAATTATAGCCCTGTCGAACCGCTGCAAGACGCCCGTCACCGCCGCGGGCTGGAGGTTTTAGAACCCGATTCCATACAGCAACAGCAGGTTATCGGTTA
The DNA here is from genome assembly GCA_001932985.1 of Proctacanthus coquilletti. Taxonomy (NCBI): domain Eukaryota; kingdom Metazoa; phylum Arthropoda; class Insecta; order Diptera; family Asilidae; genus Proctacanthus; species Proctacanthus coquilletti. The sequence continues at coordinate 179,635 of MNCL01000066.1, forward strand.
CTAAAAAGGTGCAAGAGGTTGCCGGTTCGATTCTTCGATCCTTCTCGCTGGTATTCACTTGGAACTCTGAAAAGGAGACAAAAGGAGCCAGACCTGTTGATAACTGGCCAGTTCCCCTGCGGTCCCCATGCTTCTTTACTTTTTTTCACGGCATGTTTCAGATGATTGTCGCGACCAGTGGATTTAAGATAGTTGGGGTGCTTCGCGCTATTGCGCTACTTCTTACCTACCACTTGCCACTTCCTCGTCGCTGGCAATGAAGGTTTAATTCAGATTTTCGCCCGCAGCTCGGATCTAAAGCTCCGTCCGAGTCTCCTTTTGTTCTTAGCCGATGGGTGTTGCAATGGCATTTGTCCAAGTCCACAATGGACTAATGAATTATGTGAGCTTTTCGAACGAGACCCTAACAAGACATTGCAAAATTGTCGGAAGTGACTTGTTTTCGACTCTCTCGGATCTTTTTGTACGCTCCGTCGTTTAATTGAATTGGATTGATTGAGCTGGCCGTCGCGAATCGCCGTGATCAAGCACGCTGATATAATTTCACCTCTTTATTGTGTGCGATTTGCGAAACGTGAAGAATTTGACGTATTATACTTTTTCAGTTAGCGCAGACGGAAATGGTATTTAACTCTAACAGGGATAAAAACTGGTGTAAATCTTTTTTTTTATGGTTATTTAAATTAAAACAGTGCCTGATAAAAATACTGCTCTAGCGAGCTACAATTATCGTTAGAATTTCGATTGCTTCCATTTTAGTACTTTAAAACTTGTATACACTTATTATATACTTGTATAACATTATGAATTTCAATTACGTTTACTAACAAAGAAAACTAAATCTAAGTTTTTTGAGATTCTTTCTTTAATTTCCCATAAAATTACAAATTTCAAAGAACTAAGGGCTAAGAATCGTACTGAGAAGCTTATATTTTTAATCACAGGTTTCTATAGATATTTGTATATGTGCAAAAACAACTCTTTTAAAATAAAGGAAATCCACAAAAAATATAATTCGTTCAGAAATTAACACTGATATTGTTGAACACATTCGGAGCTAGATCGAAGAAAGTTAGTGACTTTAACAAATGTTCTGTAGAAAAAACAAGATTTTTCAAATTTCGAGATAGATGTAGTAAATTAAGCACTTTCTCGATTAAACTGTGGAATTAACAGATTCAACAAATATCCCATTTTACCAATCTCATTATAGTGTACATTTTTGTATTTGCATGCACTTTAATTGTTGATTAGATTATATTAAAAGTATTTATTTTTAAGCGCATATGAAGCCATCTTTGTTACAAAAACTACTTTAAGAATACCGAAACTAATAACAAGCAATGATACGCAAGTATCACATTTATACACGTGCCTTAAAAGGTGTCTTGTTATACATGCCTTGTTTTTGGCACATGTCCACGTGCTTGCCCCCAATTAGCAATATTATATCTTAATTAGATGAACTAAATTCCACCTACTCATTTTTCTTCAAAATCTTGAATGGGGCTTAGAACGACAAAAAAAAACAAAAGATCGTGACCAGCATCCAGTTTAAATTCACTTGAATTGGATTTTTCACCATGTCGCCAACCTTACGCTGAAAAGCTAATCATCTCAAGACGTCTGACCTTTCTTCTTGAGAATTCTAAGCGCCCGGTGCAAGAAGTGAAACTCATCTCGATCAATGTCCGAGTATTTCGTGTTCCACGGTTAATGAACCAGTTCAAACAATAGAAATTTCACTCAAGTTTCAAAATTCTGTCACAATCTGTGATATGGTAGTGATTGAGCGATTATGCCAGTTGGCCGGAACTCAATAGATACCGCATTCTGACCTTGGTCACTGGATTAAGCTTGATCGATTCGTTTTTTCACCTTTAAAGTGGAATTATTTTTTCAACATTCAGTGGATCAATTGCTAGAATAACACTTTAATAGGCAGGAAATTGAGTGGATTATGGCAAAAAGGCAGTGAACGCTTCTGGGTCTGCACGCACCTGACGACTTCGGTACAAAAAACACACGTGGCAGACTAATCATAACGTTAACGCCTTGGAGCACACAATTAATTGACTAATGATTGGAGGCATGCACATCGCATATTACACGCTGTAGCAGCTTATGCCGAAAGCTCCTCAAATTCTTTCGATTGCTATTAGCAATTGTTGCGTCATTAAGCCGTGAATAGGATTAATGCAATAAAAACCACACATTAATTTCAAATATCCTAACCTGCATAGTTACCCTAACGCAGGTAAATTAATAGTTGGGTGGGTAGAAATTTCCAATCGGCACTGTCCCCTTAAATGACAATGTTTAACTCTACCGGCGTTGGTAATTTACGCACGTGTTTAGGCTTATTACGAAATACCTGTTAACTGCACCGACGTTTGATCAGATTTTTTCGACAGGTAACAAACACATTGTGCGCGAGATTGTTGGTTTTTGTTTTGTATTGTGTTACATGAGCAATTACCGTGTTCCTTACCCAGGTAATGCACGAATTCATTCGCTTAGATAGTTTTTCCTCTTCGCACTTTTATGCATGAGCTGGCAGATCAAAAAATGAAAGTTGCGGATTATCGCTGCAAAATACGAGTATAAACTTCTGTTTTGATGGACCTATTCGGGAGCTGGGAAGGTGCGTTATCTCATTCTTACTGTTTTGTTACGCCTATGGAAATAGAATTCAAATTTACAAAGCTCACACAGAGTAAGTGTTTTCAAAATCGTTGTGATATTAAGTTTGATAGGGTCTCTGGTAGTGGAGATTATAAAAATATTTTGAATACATTTTAAAAAAATAATTTAAAAGGTCATTATTAAAATTAACAAGAATATTTGGAGGGGATTTGAAAGTTCCATGAGTAAATTTTGGTACTATTTATTATACTTTAGTAATTCAACATTTTATACCTGTTTACTCGATAGAAAACTTGACCAGTAAGAAACTACAAATTTTCACCTTTGAAGTGCTGAAAAATTTGTCTAGGAATAGACGACAAACGATTATTACAAAGATTATTTGAAATCGATGTGTATCACCAAAATGTTACGTTTTCTAGTGTCATATAACATTCCAAAATAAAAGCCTTAAATTTTGGAATTCTACTCCAGTTGTTTTAATGACTATGGCAATGCTAATGCTTGAAGGGTAAAATAAAAATTTATTATGGATTCTTTAATTGTATTACTAATTTAAGGGGTATTTTAGAATAGTAATTTAGACCTACTAAGATCATATTATGAAAAACAAAAATATTTTCTAAATTAAAGTTCTTTTTGACTCAAATTTGGCTGAAAACTTTGAATACATCGGAAAATGCGGATGACTAAATATTTTATAAAATTTCTGTTGAAAGAAATCCAGAAAACAAAATGAGAAAACGGTTTCTTTTACTAAAATGCCCTGATTCTGATAAGATAGAATGTTTTGTAAATTATAGTCTTTCACCTCTAGAAAAAAGAAGCTTAAGTTGCCTATTTTAGTACAGCTATATTGAAACTTTAATCCTACTATAGGATAATAATGGCAACTTCTCTTATAAAGAATTCAATCCCCATAAAGCATGTCTGATATATGAATAATAAAATTTACATATAAAATATAAAATGAACTCATCTGCAGTTCACTGACCGTTTCTTCTATTTATGACTTCATCTGAATATGACGATATTAAAATTTTCCGGACACGATTCAAGTACCCACAACACTTGAATTTCGCTCGGTAGCAGTTCAGTTAAGACTGTTTCTAACTCAAGGGTTATATTGCTTTCGCTTTATAAAAAAAAAAAAAATTATGCTTTTGATTAAGTCGAGAGCCGGCGATAAACACTTAAAATTTTTAGAGGACCATCCATGTATTTTTTGACCTCGCAAAAATTGCACACCGGACCAAAAAAATTTTACGAGCGTTCTTTTCTCACCTGGACTCGTATCCGCAATGGGCGTTTTTAATTAATATCGATTTAGATTAGCACCTGCATATTATTTATAAGCTATTTGCATATATCATTTGACTATCTAGGCACATTGTTGCTGAAATACGACATTAATAGTCCTAGTCTTTAAGCTCGATAGTTGGAAATAATGCGGGTGACTTTATTGAAATTAACTGCAAACCAAAATAGAGAAAAAAATTTAGATTACGATGGGACTGGTCCGTAATAGGTAAGAGCGTCCAGCACGCCAGTTCCGCACTAATTCCGATATTTTGGTTACTTTTACGCCTTTTTTGTCTTACTACGATACTAGTGCACAGGTAGTTTTCCCATTTGGAATTACCGGTCTTTCTTGGAAGGAAGGTGGCTTCAATGGTCCGACCAAGTTCAGATGTTTACAATTTTCTTCGCCGGCGTGCGCGACCACATTTTACGTAATTCGCGATGCATAGAGTGACATCATGGGACTGCAGAGTTTCCCAGCAGTAGTTACGTAACAACGTAATCGACGCCTCACGGCGGCCGTACACTGGGAGGTCAAAAGCAGCGAAGATATTATGAAATATGAGGGCGGGCCCCGCGATGAGTTAACTCTATGATTTTGTTGTCCTAATTTTTGGTAAAATTTGGGTAAATGGGATGATGCTAATTTTGCAGTCTTACAGCAAATCGGTTGAGTTATATTATAGGAAATATAAATCTTGGAATATTTACAGCGGACCGAGATCAGCATCTGCAGACGAAAATATTTCATTGGTGGAAATGAGACTATTTTTTGCGTGCGAATTTGAGATTCGATAAATTATTAGAAATTTTTTGCCTTATAGTCCGTCTTGCTTGCCTGTTTTTATTTTTCTATATATTTTTTACTCGCGGTCGTAATATCAGACACCAGCTGTGAAGAAATTGGCCTTCTTTGAGTTTATTAGAGTCAGCAATCGGATTATCTCCTCTATCAGGCGTTTCGCAGCAGTGAAAGTGAACTTCATTTCTACGTGGAATGAGGATTACAATGAATGAAACCTAAAGGAGCAATTTAGAAATGACAGAGGATGTTCAGAAAGGTGCAACTGGTCTATTACATGATTGGTGCGAAGATTTACTTTGCATGTAAACTTTATATAAGCAAGTTCTAGATAATGAGAAGTAATCTGAAGTAAGAAATAAGTGCAGTATGAATAGGAACTCAGTCGCTTTACTGAAAACGTTACAGGTTTATTATTTTTCCTTATTATGCAACATCATCGATTTAGTTTTATTTATTTTTTTTTCTACAATTTTAATGTCATATATTTCTTATATACGTTTTATTTTCAGTTAATAGTTCCTTTTAATCTACACCTAATTAGCTATAGTAAAATTGTTTATTGATTGTAATTGAATTTTATTATACTAATTAAAGACGAAGTAATTTGCTATTTCAGTGCACTTGAACCATTTTGCAAGTATAGTTAAGATTTATAATATCTTGAAAATATTTAAAGCTTTAAAAATAATTAAATTTAAAACAACAAGTGTAAGTACATTAAATTTATATTAACATCTATTATTTTTTGTTTAAAGCCAATTTTTTATTAGGAAATGAATAAGAATAAATAGATACTAGGGATGAACAAATTAAAAAGAAAATATTACAATAAAACCACAAACTGTTACAAACCAATCATTAAAATTTACACGGCATTCTGAATAGTTGCAGAGCTTCATAAAAAATTGCTAAAAAACTCATTGCCTCAAGGATAGATTATGACAACATTTGGTCATATATCAAAATCTTCACGTACGTCAGATTTTCGAAATTTTGCATCAAAATTAACTTTGTTTACAAAGTGGATACCTCACAAGCGCTTTCTTTGCGGACTTATAAATTGATGAATCAAAAATAAATTTCATAATCTCTGATACCTATTTCTAAAATATTGTCTGCATGAAATATCATTCCAGTTTTCTTTTCCTATTACCAGTCGATGATTTTTTAATACAATCGCTTTTTTTATATAATTCTCTGTTTTGTGTTTCTATCGTAAATGAAGTAGCTTCAATATCCCCAAGATAAATCGCTGGTGTCTACCTGACCCTTAACATGCACATAGTTCAAATGCACGAGATCATTGCTTAATTCCAAAATATCTGTTGTATGACGCATTATTGCATTTTACCTGCATGTTATTGGCATCATTGTGCTGGTTCAAATCCATATCGGCAGACTTCCTCGTTTTCTCAAAACAAAGTCAGCCAAGGTAAACAAAATCAAAGTGCGTGCGCCGTACACAGAGTTGTTAATCAGGTGAAAATAAAAAAATTCATTAAACTTTCAGCACATAGGCAACGACTGCCCCTCAATTAGGGCGAATTCGTCAAAAATTTTGCAATAAATCTCACAACTGCACGCTATTATTAATTTTGTCACAATTTGCACTTTTTTCTCTGTCCACCTTGCGAAAAGGCTACCGCTGTTATTCAACTCTCGTCATGCGTGGAATATTAGACCAGTTGCGTTCTGCGGTCACTCGATCGCTTTTAGGACACAAGGATCTCGTGATTTTCTAGACTTCTAATTAAGAGGTCTTAGGGTAATTTTTTTAGGAATATTTTTTTTGAAACGTTTTTTTTTCACAAAACACACAGCAAATCTCCCTCAGTCCAACGACACGATATTTTTTCTGTGCACACTCCAATGAGGCTGTGCTTGGACTAACTGGCAACAGGTTAACACCGGGAAGGTATATAAAAGAAAGAAAATTTTCAAATCCAATGCACCAAAGAAAGAAAATTCGCTCCTTAAGAGAAGCATGGGTCGCTGAAAGAGTTTCCATTAAGAGCGAATCGGTAACAAAGACGTTGGGTCGCGAACATGAATCGCGCACCTTACCGGGCATTAATCGCCTAAAGACAGCTGGCCGGTATGCCTGGAGTGACTTTGCGTCGCCTTGGGTGCTGTCACAGCAGCCATCGCGGCTAGCTCGCGAGCCCAGGAGCCCAAGAGAAAAACTGCATAATGGGCAACGGTCCCAGCGCGGTACCTGAGCGATTTCGCGTACAGACCCGAAAGCTCCGGCTAAGACGCTAGCCAAGTCATGTGCGGCTAGAAGTTGGGTGGTTATGCTCGAAAGTGTGTCACTATGTCTCTGGGATGAGTCTTTAATGGAAGACGACAAGCAAACCCATGATTGACTACCTTTGGCGCACCTTTTCTTCAGAACACATCTTAGCTGATTGCTGGGTGTTACAGCTCCGAACCTTTTATGGCTGACAAGGCATTTTGAGGCAAGTACAGAATGCGCTTAACTGAACATACAACTACTTTAAGATCAGAAGGCCGCATGAAACGCGACTTTACTATGCGGATGTGTAACATCACGACAATTCCTGTCACACCTTCCCTAGAAACATGACATCAATTCTTTACAGCGTTTGAATCATTCAGCGGAACTGTGTCCCAAAGTTATTTTAAAATTCATTTTTTACCGAAGCATCATCTTCAAAGCCTTAAGATCGGATCCAACGGTTCTTGCCACAGTCTGTAGTTATTTACGTAGGTATCAAGATGAACGCGACAGAATTTCTTCTTTATAGTTGTTTATTTAAGTCGCTCATATCAGAGGCGGTCAGGACATTACACCTGCCATTAATTTTTGCAAGAGGTGTGCTGGCAATATTAAAAAGAATAGCGTTATTCTTGAATGGGACAATAAACGCATCAAGATGCGAAATATTTTAAGAATGTGAAGGTAATGAAAGACTTGTCGAAAACAAAAAGCATATTATTTTGAAATACCTGCAAGAATTATTTTTTATCCTATTGCAGAATTTTTCCGCAGCGATAATGACGTCGCTCTGATCTCGTAAATGTATACATTTAAGATTTTTTTGGTGTCAACGAGTTTTATATCATTAAAATGTATTAAATATAGATAAGGAAGATAAAATAAAACTCCCCTAATTCCGGGTAATAATTTATGCAATCTTATTAAATAACTTTTCATATGTGTTTTAGTGGAAATATTATAGCATAATATACAAATATTGGTGATTACTTTCTATAAGGAACAGGTCGTGAAATGCAAAATAGTATTAATAGTACTATGGTTAAATTCACCTTTTTATGTTAAGAGAATTACTTTAAAGACAGAATTCAAATTAAATGCAGCTAAAAGCCTTTTCTGCTAAAGGCGTTAACATGAGAGATGTCAAATACTTGATGAATGCGACGAAAATGTATTGCTTGTTTTATACTTTACAAAATTAATAAACCCCTGTTTAATACTTTTCTGCTGTCAGGTTTTTAACCCCAAACCACCAAAATGGAATTTTTATAGTATTAAAGCCTGGGCGCGGTCACTCTGTCCGCTGAAATGTAAGGAAATTGTCATAATAAATTCCGAGGAAGTTGCAACAAAAGCGCAGCCAAATTCTGACACCTTAAATTTTTATTATGCACTAGTAATAAGAAAAGAGCTTTATGTAAAAAGGTAAGATTTTTTTTTAATACGAAAATATTATTTGCGTGTTACTTAAATTGATTCATTACTTTCTGAAATCAACTCGAAAAAACTAATAAAAAACTCTCTAATATAAGATGAAAAAAGCAACGAGGTTGATGAAAAAAACAAAACTATTTTGTTTATGGTACAAATTATATGAAAAGTGGAGTAATAGATAATTTCGAAAAAGACGTAACCTTCTTGCGGTAGTTATTGCAACTTTGATTTAAGTAGAGTGTAAAGTATATAAAAAGAAAAAAATTATATGGGAAACAGTGGTAAATTTTTGATAGTTCTCAAGCTAGCCTTACCTTTACATTTTTAAGTTTATTTTAATGGCTTACCTTGCCGTAGAGTATAAAAGCTACTGTAGAAATAGGAAAATCACAAACTTTTACAATTTTTAAGGAAAAAAATGGAATTAATTCAATAAATCTAATTTCTTTTTTCAATAGTCTTGCATAGTATGTAATTAAAAATAAAAGATTGATTAAATAGTAAAGTAGAAATTATCGTGTCAAATTAATTAAATTATTTATTTTAAAAGAAATATAATATACTGGAATTTCTTGGAAAAACAAATTGTAATTGAGCTTAAAATATTTATGGCATGTGCAAAAGAAAGAAGTAAATACTAAAATTGTTTAGAATTATTCCTTTGCTTAAAATAAAATGAATCCAAGCCTACTGTTTTAATAAATTTCAGTGTTTAGTGTTAATTCGTTTTCCTTCCTTATTGTTAAACCGTTCTCGTGGCAGTTCACAATATTCTTCATTTAAATGATTTTAGAGCTTATGAAATCCATTAGTTTTTTTTTAAAGATCATCTTCACCATAAAAACACCATCTTTCGTAACATTATCCTTGACAGTCGGTAAGTAATTCCCACGCATAAATGCAGTGAGATATCGTTATTATAATCTGCTCAACATCAAAACGTTCCCGCAAGTGTTTTAATTATTTTTGCAATTCCACAATAATTAAGGACAATTTTAAAGTCATATAAAAGCCACAAGCTCTGGTTTACGCCTAGTTATAATACAGGTAGCCCACCTGTTCGTTAATTACACCATGCCTAATTAGAGGTGAGAGCTTATGACCACTGTAATAGCAGCCTTAGATCGACGAGTTACAATCTCTCATGCGGTAAGTTTTTTTTTGTGACGGAAGCAGCGCAATTAAATAATCCATAAGGTGGCTAAGGTAGTTATGGTCCATGCGTTATGAAACATTCAGTGATCCGTGATCCGTCTTCGAACTCATCTGTCCAAACATGTGTTTCACCTGGAATTGTTACTGGCACTAAGGGGACTGGTGGACATTAGAAAAATTGATAGGAGCTATGACAAGTTTTAATATGAAAATAAATTACGGCAATCATCCATTGCGGCCTGATTTAATGACTATTTGCAATTGAGATGATTTTAGCTCCACGAGGAACGCCGTGCTTAATGCATTCCTCCATAACAACGCTAATTTCTCGCGAATTCATTTATAATTGACTGCCAAGTTCTAGGTGAACAGGTGGCAAGAGTATGACAATGTTGGGCTCAAGTTAGGAAAGATATTCAACTTTTTGTTGAGTTATCGGATGATTTCATTATTTTCATATATATAAATATACAGGCTATTATTTAAGAAGTAATTAAAATATTTTTGCAATTGGATTACATTAACTTTGCACCTATACAAATTCATTGGCGCATTTATTTTCCTTTCATTTTCATTAATTCCTACTAATAAATCATCTAATTTTGAGTTAGTTTTATAATAGATTCAATGTGTATTGAACAATAATAACAATATGAACAATTTAAAACGTTTTACTTTTAAATTATCCACAGAATGTTTACGTCCACTTTAAATAATTTTCAAAACATTTAAAAAAATCCCCATTTTTACCAACTTCTTGATGAAACCACAAATCATCCCTTGAGTGTTGTGCAAATATGCTGACATTTATTCTGCAATCTTCTTCCGAAACGCGAAAAAGAAAAATTGCAAGCCAGCAAAAATCTCCAAGATGATGAGATTTAGATTATCCTTCCTTTTTCAGCACAATCAGCAATTTTGATTGGGTTGATTGACCTTCCTGTCCGTCACATCATCGCCAAGATCCCCAATTCATCATAAGACGGCGGAGAATTCTTCGTCTACAGCTCAGGCAGCTGCGGGTCGCATTCCGTACCATAAACTGCGCAAGAATTCAAAATCATGCCTAATACAGAGACGGAGCAATGCAAAATTTTCTAATTTTGCATAATTCTGTGTTTCGAAATGCGCTGCCTACATGACCGCAGAATATTGTTGAGTCACTTCGCTCCCCAATTGTTCGGAATGTTTTTCGCAGGCGTGATTTCTCCTCGAAATTATGTTCTGCAATTCCCGGGTATGTGGGTTGCAGCTCTCCGCTGCACGTGAGCATTTTTAGTAAAAATCGGTCAAAAAAGCAAATGGATAAATAATACGAAAAATTGCCCTGTCTACCTGAACTCTATCCGGACAGAGCAACAGCGACGGCAAACGAAAGATTTAAGCGACGAACCTGTTTTATGTTTGCAGTTTTTGCCGGGGAATTTTGTCCTATCAGGGGCTTACGGAAAACTATGCTGTCGAGAGGCTTAGGTACTCACGGTTTTCGGGAGTGCGAGAATGGCGTTTTGCGCTTGAATTAATGTGCACTTTCTAAATGCATAAGCTAAGTACATTGAACGTAAGCATTTTATGCCCAATTGATTTTAGAATGCAACGCGATGCATTTGTTCCGAAATGTTCTGTCGAAAATTGCTTAATGTGGTTGCAACGTCTTGCCAAATCTTGTTCTAGCATCCAAACGAAAATTCTATTAATGTACTTATTGCTTGCTTGAATGTCCATTAAAGAAGTACAAAAGATCTAAATTAATTTTGTAGTAATCGCATGTAATCTAAGTCTTATCACTCGCGCGTTAAGAAAGTGTCATTCTATTAAATCATACCAAATTAATATTCAAGCAAGACTACATAATTTTAGCATATGCCCTACTCTTTTATATTTGATGTTTTTGTAAACGATTTCGAGACAGAGCGCAAACACTCCCACCTCAAAGTCCCGAGTCCAAACCCACTATTAAAATTTCATTTTTACTTATTGTTTACCATTTTACAATAAAATATATGAATCATACATTTTTTATATTTGTAATGATAATCAATTTAAGAAAGTATATTAATTGGTTTATACAAGAGGATTAAAAAGTATTTAACGTTTTTTTTCCTTTAATAAAACAGGAAATAAATTTCTAAGCTGCTATAAGCTCAAAAAAAAAAAACAAAGTGCTGCCCAGAAGATGTTATACTACGAATTATATTCTCCATCGGTATTTATAAATAAAACTATATTTATACACAGACCTAAACATATTCTTTTCACGGATTACGAGTGAACAAATCATCAATCTATTCTAAGAAAATAATCCCTCGATATGTGTAATTATATGCCTACTAATTTTATGCTTTGTTCCTAATCCCTAAGGTTCGATTTCAACTTATTTTCTTATGAAAAATTTCAAAAATTTTGTTCATAATTGCTTAAAACAAAAAACCTTTTGCGTTTAAGAAACACAATAAAAAAACTTAACAACTCAAAATTGACTAAAATGATGATTAATGTAAAGCATACAATCCAACGATGTCAATGAACAGTTAAATCTTTATTTCATTAAAGCTTAGGGGCATTAAGAATTACAATTTTCTTCTATTTCACATCAACTTGATCGTGAATCTTAAAGTTTATTGCTCTTTGAGATTGTTCTTTTTGTTTATTTTAATTTCTTTGGAATTGGGTAATACAAAAAGATCGGACATTTTGAAATCTTCTCACGTACACTAATAGATCGAAAAATCAAAACAAGCCGAGTTGAATGCTTCACTAGATAGATTCCTTTTGGCAATTGTTAAAAGTCAAAGAACTAATAAATTTCAACGGACCGAACCGGACAATACTTTGACTATCATCGATCGTATGTCAGCCGCTTTCCGCCAATTTTCTCCTTTAATATCGCTAAATTAATATCGAAATTATAAGCCAGTTATCACATTCCGAAAGTGTTTAATTAACGATTTATCAGTAGACGGCACAACGTTCAATGATCACTATCTGGGGGCTGATTAGCCGCGGGACAGTGATTTGGAAGCCTGCTCATAAATCAATAAAACTTATCGAACTCAATTTTCCCTTGCGCGGCGAGGGTAATCAATAAAACTCATCGCTCGAAATAAATCGGCGCACGTAACGTGAGGCTGAACAGCGCGAGTCGGTAGTGGGATACCTTCCGGCGCTTTAGAGCTGCTTCATTTTCGCAAAAGTCTATCATTTATCATCGGCGGGAACATTATACCTTGCCGCATTATCGACCTCCGGCGGACGGAGGATTTTGAGAAACTTCGCGTGGAAATAGAAGAGTCCAGAGGTGTGATGATTTTAGCGACGTTAGTTGTGCAACAGGTGGAAGTGTGTTAAATTCTATCACTATTCGCAAATTATGTAATTGATATCCATTAAACCAAGAAATCACTATCGCCATTTTTGATTAGTCAGACCTCTTTGATGTCCATTTACACCAGCACCTTTGGAAATTTGATTCCACGAAATCGTTCCTTACTTTCTGAATTTTATCTGGTGTATTGGAATGAATTTAAATAGATACAAAGAAGTGTGATATTTTAATAACACATTATAATGCAATATTGTTGCAAACCAGCCATAAGATATATTTCAAAGATGTATTAGGTAATGTATTTAAACCAACAGAATTAGGAATGTTGATTAATGAGTTAATAAGTGAAGAAACTAGTTCGTTCCATTAAATACAAATAAATAAATTTTTATCTAAAAAAATATCTGAAATTTTTGATGGATGCTTTTCCAAATTAGTTTGAATTTATAAAGCAAAATATTCAATTAGTTTAGGTTTGTTAGGAAATGAAAGAACAAAAATGTAAATGCTAAAAACAAGTAATGTAATATAAACATCGAATATAAAATATTATAATAAAATAAAAAGATTCGCATACGTTTTTAAGTCTTTCAAAATCTGAATACTGAAGAATTTGGTTTACAAAAAAACATTACAAATCGTTTTCAAAAAATATTTAGCAAAGCAGCGAATATTTATATAAATATATACATATGTATTTTTTTGATTCTAAGTTTGTGTTCATTTTTTTTTTCAAAAACTGCAATAATTAACCACAAACTTCAGGAAAAACCTTTTAAAATTAATTAATATAATTACGAAAAGAAGTCATTTTTTGTACTTGTTGAAATTTGTAAATTTGTGTAGCTTTTAACATTTTAAACTAAAATTTAACGAAATCCATATTTCAATTTCAGTTTTTGGACACTAAAAATTAAAAAAGATTTTTATTTATCTCTATGGATCTTCCATTGTGCTAAGTCTAATGGTAGTTTACGAATCTCTAACGCTAATGTCAATAAATTTCCAGTCACGAACATGAGCACAGACTTTTAATAGTCTGTTTGACAGAAACCCTATCTTAATGTAATATCTTTATAGCGGTCGTAAAAGACAATTAAACAATTAGCAACTTGAAATCAAGCCACGGTTGCACACACAATTTAATTTGGCAAAAAGAGGGAGCCCAAAATCTAAGTCTTACTCAATGGAGTGCCTTCTAAGAATGGCTCTAGCGTCATTGAGGCCACAGTCGGAACTTCCGGAACGAATCTGAGAAAGCGGGAAGTCGATTAAGCGAAAAATCGAGGAAAAATTCGGTTCTCAACGGTCGATAAAAAAATAGAGCAGTATCTATAACAGCCAAAAAAAGATTTCCGCGTTTAACTTACTCCCAAGCAGTCAAAGAAGGCAATTCTGCAGTAGCTTTTATCTGCATGCGACCTTCAACCTGAGACCGACTTATTCTTCCCAAAAATGATTTGAACAGCTTCTTGCCGATTTCTTCACGCATAATAAAGCCTGGCTTACCCCACTGCCAGATTCGCCTAGGCGGACAGGAGGCCAACCTTCACATTTCCATGAATTTAATTCTTGCGTTACGTTACACATCTGCAGCAGCTGAGATTGTGGCTTGTCTTATGATCGAGTACGACTCTATCAAGATTGATAGCGCCATTAACAGGCTTTGAAAGCCTCCGGCGCTTCTTAGTCCAATTAGCGAAATTCTCGGGATGCCTCATTTTGCTAGAGATGGCCTACACTTGCACTTGTGAGCGTCTAATGCCACTGCAATCTTACATCAGGCCTTACATCGGTCGTTAATGACTCGGGGTCATCTCGAGACTCTTTGGCGAAACAATTCCTGGTGGCCGCAATGAGCTGCGATTAACAATCTTAGTAATCCGGTCGAGAGGTGCCAAGGTGCCAATGTGGAAGACTCGAGATGATCGGAGTTGTGTTGGCCGCTAATTGATTTCCGATTGATTTTTTTCTTTTGAGGCTAAAAGTACACTCGGTTGCACGTTTCAGGCTTACGAGTTGATAGACTCCTTGCAGAAAATCATCAAAAGCAAGCAATTACAGTCAAGATTCAATATGAGGCTGATGTGCAAGAAAATCGGGACTTGGAATTGAAGTTCCCGATCGGAAAGTGGTAAACGGACGATCCTCAATCTTAATTTTCATCTTCGTGTAAGACCCGGTCTTCTTAAGCACGACCCAATACCGAGAATGTCGGTGACCTTCACTACGAGGCTCTGAAAACTTTCGAGAGGTACCTTTACAGAATATCGATTGAGTTCTTCTTACTTTAAAGCTCACATTATACTTTATTTTGAAACAGCTGTTTAAACAATAATCCGGCGGAGGCTGGTTTTTATTTAGATGCTAATTGAAGGTTTAATGCAGCTTAATTGATAGCACTATTTGTCAGGTAATTTTGGTAAGTTTCCGCTATGTACCCTTTCAGTCAAACAGGACTGGCTCAAGGCGAATTATATGCAATGAAAATAAATTATTGCATTCCATCAGAAAATGGGACACTAATGAATTTTTTATTAAATAAAAAGCAGAAAGAAACTCGAGAAATCTATAAAATAAAAGAGGACGAATACTAAAAATAAGCTCAAATATTCAACAGCATAGGAAGACTTTTTGTGTACTAAAAAAAGGGTGATGATGTAATTGATACAACTTTCAAATCATATCAAATTTATACCACAGTATTGTTTTTTTAAATGAAGGCTTGAAGCGATATTAACTTTATGTGATCTAGGATTATATACTAAAGGGATTAAAATATCACAAATAACATCCAAAATGATGTTTAAAACATTAATGGTCAATGTAAATATCAAAAGATTCTATTGGTTTTGAAATAATATAATTTTTCTGGTAACAGATTTGAGGACTTTATTATATTTATTAATTGGAGACTTATTATAATTCTGTACTCAACTTTTGGAAAATTACTGAAATTTTTATTCCAAAGGAAGGTGAAAAATATTTTGCACTTCATAATTACATTTATACTATTAAAAGAATTCAGCTGACCTAAAATTTTGTATACTGAAAGGCATTATTATGAAAATTAATAGCAGCAAACACGTCAATTACAAAATTACATGGACAAACAACCAGCACGTACCAAAACCAAATTCATGTTATATTAGTTCTATAAAGCAAAAAGTTGGAATAAACAATGTTTGTATCCCATCAAATATTCATACTCAGAATTTTAATTAAATTTATACGTAAGATTCCAATTCCGAATATGGAAACGAACGTTTTTCATTACGTAAGTTGTTTTAGAAAAATACAGGTCAGAACAGAGAGAACAGGTATAGGTACATAACTTTTATTAGCTATTTGAATAAAACAGCCGTTTTTCTAATTTTGTGCTTATGGTTTCATATTAAGCCCTACGCCTTGTAGTACTCTCCATTATTGTTGTAAAAATTAATTAAACTGCAAACGTTCAAAAGGTTAAGCTCCGAACCTAAGCTGGAGATGACATTTTTTACTTGTTAGTGATATTGCTAGGGTAACATCCGAAGCAAATATCAGTGCTGTCACCAAATAAAGTCGCCAAACAATGATATTATTTATATTTTCAAAAGAGGTTCAGGATTGTTAAAGTTATCAGCCTTAGGCTGATATCATTACAAAGGAGAAAAAATATTAGAGATTTTGAAACTCTTTATTTTTTCTTTTTATTTTATGATTGCATACAAACCTATAATATTCTCAAAATAATTTCGTTACGTATAAATAAATTTAAAATTTTCCTGGACTTATTATGTTTACTATACAGACCCTGCTCTTTCACGTGAGTAATGCCACTATTTTTTTATATATAAACTTCAATTTTTTTGAACCAAATTTAACTTACTTTCTACCACACAAACATTTTTTATACCTATTTTAAAGTTACTTATATTATCACATTTGGTATCACAAACAAGTGAGAATTGAATGAAGACAATTTTTTTTTCTTTTTAAATATTTGCCGAAATCATGTGACTTTGAATTGACGGGCATATATTATTAGATTATTCTTTAGAAGAAAGTAGATGTACTACCAAAAGAAATTAAATAATAGTGGTGGACATTACACCTACCTTTAGTTTAAGTGTACGAACTTGAATACCGAAGAGGTAGAAAACATTAACTTGTATAAAACAAGTTAAGCGTGACAAGCCACAGTAAAATTCTTAAAAATGTATTTTATCACTTCACAAAACGTTTTTAGTTGTTGTTAAAACTTCGCAAGTGTTTAAATCCTCGTTTTCGTCACTTTAGACACAGCCAGCCACTCATTCTCGAGAAGCCGTCTTGAAGGAGTTTCTTAAAGACCGTACACTTTCTTATCGAAAATTTTCTTGGACATGGTCCAGAAAGGTGTTGCACAGATAAGACATTCGAACCTCATTAGTATGAAAAAATCGACGGTGGTCCTTTGCCTCCAGATAGCAATAAAATCTTTGATCGACTACCAGAGCCGCCATTCACGAGCGCCCCGGAACGGATGAGGAGGAGGCTGTTGTGGTCGTCAAGCACTTTGTTTTGCTGCTTTTCGGGTTACAGGTATTTTATTATTGGCACGTCTCATGTTGACGCGATCGAGTGCCGCTCAAAACAATTGCTCACATGACAATGTCCCATCCAGCACTTGAATATCAATCGCAGGCCGAGTGGAGGCTCCGAGGCTTCCTTGACATAGCCTCAATATGGCGATGGGGTGTGAGCACGCTGCCATCTTTTCTCCGATTCCAAATCGGGGATTCTTAACCTTAAGTAATTGGGAATTAACCGGTGGGCCAAAGTAGTCACCGTCATTTAGCAGCAGTATAAGATCCCCGAAATGAGATTGGAATGCAGAGTGCTCATTGGTTAGAGGTTGCGAATGGGCCGAACTTAATGAGCGACGGATGTACATTATGTAGAATGTCGACTTGAAACGTGTTTTTACCTCAGATTACTACTGATTTTCGTTCCAGCTAAGTAAGTTTCATAAGACAATGTATTATTCGATTTACATGGTTTTCTTCCAGTGGCCCTCAATACAGACCAAATAGTTATCGACGTTTTAATCCGCCTTGGTCCCAAAAAATCAACGTTCACGAAAACTAAAACTAACTATCATAATAGCTAAATTAAAAAAATCTCCAGAGCTAGTCTTCTAACTAAAGCATATGTCATGACTTTAAGCACATTAGACTCAGAATTTTTCAGCCATTCCTTGCATTTTATTTTAAAATTAATTAAAAGGACATCACAATAATGAACTACAACAAAGTTAAGAAAATTAATATTTACGCGCATAATAATATATAAGTGTGTACAGCCTTAGTTTCTAACATTTGCTAATTTCCTTATCTTTAAAATCTAATCAGTATCCCTTTCTTAATACATTTTTTACAAAATATTTAATAATTCAGAGTAGTTAAAGTTCGCTGTACTTAAGACAGTTGTTTAGCCTTTCAACATTTTTTACACTACATATAGATAATTCCTTTTCCTTTTGCATTTTGCAAATAGAAGTTATTGTATAAAATAAGATCAATACCAACTAACGAAATTCTAAACTTTACAGTCCAATAAAAGCAATACTAAAACTTTTTGTGAAAAGCTAACCGAATATATCTAAAAATACGTGAACTACCGGCAATCCCAGCTGAAACTATTTTGAGAAATGTACAAGGCATGACTCGGTTGTATTTTGCAATCAAAGTCAAAATCCTATTACGTGTCCAATGCAAAACGTGTCACGTCTCCAATGATAAACCGACAAGCAGGAGCTGCGTGTATTTGTCATACGGTGAACGTACGTCACTGATTCACTCGAACAAATTGACCTCTAATAATCGAGAGGCTGAAGTGAGCAACTATTTACAACAGTACAGATATTCACTATGCCAGTTCCATTTATTACTTACAGGTAATAAGTATGCACATCACGTACTTCTCCACGACACTTCAACTCCAAAGATTCCGAAGCGAAGTCGCAACCGAAAAGGTTACGCCTCAACCGAGCTACACGTTAACCCTACTCGTCACTGTCTATAGTACCCAGGTGGATAAGACCTCCGTAAGAAATAGTTGTCCAATTCAGCAGGTGTATGCCTTTGCGGTTTAGTCGGTGCTACTGAATTAATTTTGCTTAAATAGCCGTATTGTGGTTTCAGTACTGCACATTGCATTAAATAAATAAATCCGGAGATGGTAAAATTCACACCGCATAACAAAAAAACCGGGTTCACATCCTTTAAATTAACCCAATTTCCGTGAGTAAACAAAGAACACGTCGGCGGGAATAATTCTCGCGGATTATCCTCAAAGTGAAGTCGGCATCGGTGACGCATTGCGCAACAGACTTGTTATATAATTTATGGACGATCTCGTCGATCTGATAAACATTTCAATTTAATCGCGATTAGATCAGCTTTAGGTCGCTCAATTAGGTGCAGAAACGGAATCGCATTACCCCTGGGTTTTCTGTTTTCATTTGCATTCCATGCTCATTCCCGTCAGGTTGTTGACCACAAGCGCAGCTTTTTCTTGGACGAATTGCGGACGAATTTAAATGCACTTTTCGACGCCGGACTAGCGCCAAAGGAATTTAAAGGGAGCTGATATTGTTTATTTTTCTAAGCCAGACCAGGTAATAGACATCGAAATTTTGAATATTTTTATACGCGCATGTATCATACGAGTCTTCTTATGAAAGAAAATAACGATCAAAGTTTAAGAACCAAATGATAATGAGCATATTTCCACAGTTTCTATAATATTAGAACTAATTGTTACAGAAAATATCAGTATATCTTAAAAGCAGTATAATTGTCATGAAGAAATTTCAAATAAAATACAAGTTACAAGTATATTCTTATACAATAATCTATTGATGGTATAAATTGTAATATGTTAACATTTAGTATTTTGTTAACGTTTAGTATTTTCCTACTGAAAATTGCAGATATTTGAAGGTAGAATTATACCTGCTCTGAGATCACTGAAGCTGTAGAATTAGAAGTTCACGAAGTTACCTTATAATTCATTCAATTCAATCAAATATATTATTGAAAAGTAATGCGGGAATATGCATAAGAAAAATACGAATAACTTGTAAATGTCCTTCTTTTCAATCGGTAGAAAAATAAATAATGTGGCAGAAATAATTTCTGAAAAATGTTTCAAGAACTGCATAGTACAAAATACATGACTGCAACAAACTGCTGTAAATCAAAAGTAAGTCGTAGCAGACATGCAGAAAACCAAGAATCTGAAGATAATCAGGTGCACCAAGGAAACACATAAAAAGTCTCGTTTGATTACAAGTTATGAAATGCGCGACCTCCAACGTGAGCTCGTTGGGGCTCCAAGTAATTGACCCCCATTGGACTTTGCTAAAGCGGCGTAAAATGCCACAATTAGTTCGGAAGCTATTCCAGTGTGTGATCCGAAACTTGTCATTATCCAAATTAGATAAACTTGGTATACTTGGCTTTTAAACAGCTGCACCCGAAGGCAGAATACCTGAGCCGTTTTTAATAATTTTGATGTAATCTCTGTTTTTAACAAATAAATTTTCTCTAGCAATTTAGCCAAGTAATAGTGTATATGGATTTTGAACCCAGTCGTACTGAGATGTCTTAGAGATACATTTAGAATTGTCGGTATTTTTCACATTTAAAGGTGGTTACATAGCAGAGTTAGAAACAGCTCAGGTAGGCTCAAAATTCTACCGATGTTATTATATTCATGAAAAATATAATTTATTTCAAAACTCAAAGTTTAAGTATTCCAAGACTTTGTATATAAAATCTTATGGTCGAAATATATTTAGTTTTGACTTTACCTGAACTTTGAGAGGTCATCCCTCCTCTCTAGGAGGAACTCACAACATATTATTGCAGTTAGTACGGAAAAAGTGTAAATAGTGTGAAATTAATCGTATGTCCTAAATACTCTAGTGAGTGAATCCTTTTTGTTTAAAATGAATTCAATATACTTTTTCTCTAAATTACAAGAAAGTTCGTAAATTAATTTTTTATATATTTAAAATTAAGTTAATGTAATCTTTTATAAATTGAGGCAAACGTTTTCGCTTAAAACGAAGCTATTATAATTATCACTGCAATAAAAAAAATTTTCGAGAAATTATGTGTTTTTATTCAGCAACTTAAAAAGTTATCTTTTTTTCCTACATGAGACACATCGTGGTACGATTAATAAGAAAACAAAAAAACGCGTTACGATTAGGGCTAAGATTGTTACACCTAAGACTTACCGGTCCAATCGGCTAGCTAATAATTTAATATTTACGATCGATCTCGGCTGGTTTGTCTTGAGAAATTGGGTTTCTGGAATCGTTCGAGACCGGCGATTGCGGCGAGACTGGGGGCCTTCGCACAGAAATGCCTCGTTTCATCGAGCCACCTCGACAATGGGAAAAATGTTAATTGGCATCGCTTGCATAACGCCACCAGAGGGCCCTGTTTGTTTAATAGACGACACAGCAAAATCCAACCTCAGCACGCTGAAGACGATCTTCCCCAGAGGCCAATGGAGCTCGTCAAGGCATCTGACAATGTAGACTTTATTGGCTTCATATGGTGGGCTTACAGCTAATGACACCTATTTTGGAAAATTTATAGCGAGATGAATACCCATAAAATAGAGGAGAACTTCCTAAGTGTAGTTTAACTTACAATGAATTAGTAATATTAAATAATAACCATCGTCTCATTTAGTAGTTTGAAATAACCAAATTACAAAGTACGTCAAGTATAGAAATTCGTTTAATTTCTGAACAAGAGCTGAGGTATCTTCAAATAGCTTTGTTTTGACCTGAAATATCTTTAAAAATTATTTTCATCGAACTAATTATGATTGTACTATAAACTGCTTACTTTAAGCAGCCAAATATGTCTATTTAAAATAAATAGAAAATAAAAAGTTTCTAAGATATAGAACTTCAATTAATTTAGACTTCATATGCGACCACTTTAATTTTACGAGAGTAGCTGAAGTAAAATCGAAATACTTTTAAGAAAAAATCCAAAATTTAGTTTTAAAAATTACTAAACTATAAAAATGTGTTGTCATGTTAACTCATTTTATTTTCTATTAGTCTGCATAATTTTTAATTTATATTTGAAGGCTATGTCTTTAAACCTACATGACAAACCTAACATTGGACAAGATATCGCCAATGTGCAGACGATCATTTGAGGACTTGAGTTTTATGATTGGAAATCTTAAATTATTTTCTTAAGGATGCCTTAAGAAAGATGCAGCAATAAACTGCATTAGCTGAACAGATCTTCATCTGTTTTGGCTTAAGTATTCCCAGTCATTCAGTCATAAATTTCAAACCCTTAATAAAATGAAAGAAAAATAAAAATGAAATATAACTAAATAAGTCAAATAATGAAGATTTATTTTCGTACTTTCTCAACATTAACTTTCCTAATTTTATTTATTGTCCGGGCTTTCTACTTTTAAATCCTAAGCTCAAAAATAGACATACATACAAAAACTGGGTATTTGTACATATTCCCTATTATTTTATTTCATGTTTCCATTAACATTATAAATTATTTTAAAAAATTTATAGAAATCATCTGCTGAATTTCTTCTGTTGGTAAAATTCATCATTTTGCAATTTCCGCCTACCCTTTCAAATACAACATTGAATTAGTGAACTGATTGCGAGTTAAGCGTGAGATATGTGAGTTTAAGCAAGTAGGATACTTGCAAATGCGAAAAAAAAATCAATTGTTCGCAATTTAGCGACCTTCCGCGTAATGACCAGACAGAACTTGGTACGCCCATTAATCCCAAATTACAATCTTAACTGGTCCGATTTAAAAGCGTAATTGGCGATAATTTAGTAATCGTTCTGGACAGGAAAAACACTTAGCATG
This sequence comes from Proctacanthus coquilletti, assembly GCA_001932985.1. Classification (NCBI taxonomy): domain Eukaryota; kingdom Metazoa; phylum Arthropoda; class Insecta; order Diptera; family Asilidae; genus Proctacanthus; species Proctacanthus coquilletti. The sequence goes on from MNCL01000066.1 coordinate 202,452, forward strand.
TCCCCGAAAAGACAGCCATCTTAAACACTTTAAGTGGCCCTTTCCCTGAAAGTACTTCTGAATTTCTTATGTGTACCTTTTTGCAGCTCGTCAAGTTCCGAGAGCCTTGATCGTTTTGTTTAACAACATCACGTGCCAAAAGGGCATCATTCCATTCGTTTCGCGAGTAGCCCGATTACCGTCACAGATCACCGTCACCGATCACTGATCAGGGATCAAACACTGGACCATAAATCCTGGCTGATATGCTAATTCCATGTCCGGCGTCAGATAATTAATTTCCTTCGACTTCATTTGCGTCAGTTTTTCTTCTCCGAATAGCTGCGACAGTTTCAAGGGTCATCGAGAGGCTGAGCTCCTTAAGACAGACCTCAAGACAGTATAAATCTTAGCTGCTCCCTGGGCTAATTGAATCTGAATGCCTTATGAACATTCAACTGCGTTGCCGTTTTGCTCTTACTTACCTTTGCGGTAAATCCGCCCCGGATTCCATCGATGAAACCGTGAAATGATAAATTATGTGCAAGGCATTCCTCGACAAAGCAGCTGCCTTACGCTGCTAATGCTCTCTTGCATCTTAAGACTCCATGTGAATGCTGATTGGCTAAGGAATTGCGCACAAAGATTTTTCGGTGAATGCATTTTAAGAAGATGGCGTGGCTCTTTGTCGCGAAATTAATGACATGACTTCGTTTGTGACATGTTAATTCTTCACCAATGCAGAATACCGTCCTCTGAGCTCGAGGTTACATTTAAGCAACCGATGGTAAAGACAGAATTGATCATCCTTTGTAGCAACTAAGAAGCCCATTTTTTAGGACATTCGTTGGTCATGTCACAAAAGTTTTTGTATCCTTCTTAAGTCTATAACATTCTTTATTTGCTATTCTATAATTTTTTTTCAGAAAAGCATCATAAATGTGTATATGTAATTCTTGAATGTATCTATAATGTCTACGATGTAATCTTACCTTGAAATATTATTTAAACGGTTTTCTCAACTCACAAAATTTCCAATTTATTGGACAGAGTAAAATAAGTTAGAGAACAAAAATGTTTAGGCAGGAAGAATTATTTTAAGCAGAATTTGCTGGGCAGCAAAGTTTGTTAAACGTTGAAGAATGTTGGACAGTAAATGTTGCTAGACAATAGTAAGGTGGTTGCACGTGCTGGAGGTAGATGTTGTTGAATGGTAGTCCAGCGTCCTACCTTCACATGATAGACCAGTGTACTTGGGCAGAAAATTTATATACACAGTCAGATATAGCAAAAGGTAACAAAATCAAATCTAGCAAAATTGACTGGAGCATTATTTCTCACACATTGAATGTTGGACAGCAATATTTGTGGGGCAAAAATTTGCTGGTCAAAAAAAAAAATTCTAGACAACAAGATTTGCTAGATAGTCAGACAAACAGCGTTCTTTGGAAGATAAATACTAAAGAATGAAAATATGAGAACTTGAAAGTTTAGTTTTAAGTTTTTTGAAATATTTCTTTTTAGATATTTTTTGATAAATTTGTATAAGGGGCGGAATTCTTAATACACGAGTATAGCTCCTACTTTAATCTGTTCTTAATCCACATCAAGATCCACCACAATAACGTTCGTGAAATCTAGCAAGTGGCTTTTATGGAATAAAAATTTATTACTATTATTTATTTCTTTTGGAGCAAGTAACGCCACAAGTTTTGATGCAAGTACTGCTAATCACGATAGTTTTTGAATACCCGTGCGTTGTTCCCTGATCTCATTACTTAGCGTCATACCGCCGTTCGTATTTATTTTTACCTCAAAAATATGAAATACAAATTACTCAAGAACGCAGCTTATTGTGGAACCATACCTACACGCGCCAAGCATTGTAAGAATCAAAGAGCTCATTAAGATCTTGATAGCGACTTAAGAAAAAACAAAACAAAGCCTTCACTGCCGAAAATTTCATTGAGTAGTTTCCCATTCGGAATTTCCATTTGTTCGACTTTTGATAAGTTCCCGGATTATGCGTAATTCTGTTCGCGGCCTTGTCGACAGTGTGTGTAATTCGCCAGAAGCATGGTAAGTGCATGGCACCATGAAAGACTGCGTTAAGGTTTGGAAAGGCAATACCCCTGACCATCTGAGCGACCTTAGCACGGCCCATCGCCTGACCAGCTGACCACCTGCGGTTCAGTCTTTATCAGTGCCACTGGTCAAAATTCATGTGTCTTCCATTAATAACCAGCGAGCCTTGTCCAGGTGAGCGAACCTTGCCTAGGTGAGCTATGACACGGCCGATTCGACGGAATGCATGCTAAAATGTGTTCGACCACTAGGTAGGCAATCAAAGAGCTCCAATTGACCAAATAGCCCGTGAGTTTTCCTCGCATAGTCATGCATGTCGATTGGAAATCGCTGAACGCACAGGTAAACAGCGCTTAAGTATTCCGTGGACGTCCGACCTTCAATGGCCTTGACTCAGTTGTAATTCGGCTTTGAGCCAAGAAAAGATCTAAGCCCGCCCGCCTCTTAAAAACACTCCAACGCACGGGGGCTGGGATTTCTGTATGGATTTAAGACACTCTACACCTCGGAAATGCTCAGGAAACCATCAGAGCGCTTAAGTCCAGCTAAGTGTTCTTTAATGGTACTCTTCTAGGACTGCAATTTTAAGCACTTTTGGCCACCAAAACGGCTTTGCTAAGATCTGAAGGAGCACGTACCTGCTAGCGGGCGGTTTACTGACCGTAGTTCTAAAAATAGAGGAATTGCACATCGTTAGAGAATTGAACCTGGGCTGTCCAAGATCCGTCTGTAGACCAGCAGGATCTAGCTCGACTCAAGAATAAAATTTCCTAAACATTGCTGATTAACATAAGAAATTCCTCGCAAAAAGATTAGCTGGTGCTATGGTCGAAACAAGAATTTTTCTGGCAGTTCAATGAATTCGCCTTGACCAGGTGAGCCGCAATTACCTGTTCGCTAAACGTAGGTATGATTTTGCCGCAAAAATTGCTATGTGTGCGGCTTTATCGTTTACGCAATTTTGGTAATAAGCAGAATGAACGGCTCGGAGACCATGGACTGCAAAAAGTTCTGTTCGACCTCTAGTAATTTTCAATGCTAGAAAACATCAGGCAGGACAACAGCAAGAAAGATTGAGTTTAGTTTCTTAACCTTTTTGTTTACCTTTAAGGCGGCGGATTGATTGCCAATATTATGAAATCGAAATGTTGTTATTGCTAATTATAGCGGTTATGAAAGGCAGGGTCAGATGCATAGGTGCAATAGATTATTCCACAAGGCATAGCACGTAAGCAGTTTTTATTTTCTGAACTCTTTCCTTTTTTATTTATTAATTGTATAATTTAAACTAGATTTTGAAATGTTTCAGGTTAAGAAAGAAGACGATGGGACTTTATCGCGCGTTTCGATGTTTTAGTTTTTATTAGTTTATTAAAAAAATGAAAAATTTTTTTGAAAAGAATATGATGTTATATCACTGTGTATACAAGATTTTGCTTTAGACAAAAGTATGGTTCGTAAAAAAAAGGTATGAATAATAAGACTAGTTGTGGCTATAACAAACCAGGAAGAAAAAAGTAAAATTTATATAAAATAAAAGCGTTATTCCCGAAAAAGTATATTTTTTTGGTTACTAGAAATTTAGAAATTTAGTTGAGAAAAATGCCATCATAATTTTATTTTAAATTATATACAGTATGAAACATTTGAAATAGCAAAGCTGTTATTTCTAAACAATTTTTTGTTGATATGCTTTTAAGTACAATATACAAATTTCAGGAAATTTATAAAAAGATCAGAGAAGTTTGTGAAAACAAGAAAAAATAACACAAAATAAAATAGAGTTTTGAAAATATTACTTTTAAAATTTACAAACTCTTATATTATATAAGCATGTTCAAACTTTATGCTACATATTTCACTCGAAATCTTCTCGAAATTCTAATTTATATTTAATAATACCTTTTAGTTTAATCAAACAACCATCAAAATTAGCCTATAACTGCAAAGCAGAATATAAAAATTATTCAATGAGACTAGCATTGTATTCGTCTGGGCATCGTGAGAGCTCACGAATAGTAGAATAAAATTGAATAAACTCTGTTGTGTGGGAAAAAACCCACTCACCAAAACTACCTCCATATTTTGGGAAGTAATTCAATTTTTATTGAAAATTCTTATCTTTAAATCGAAATGGCATCAAATGACCCTGTCCCTGTGCGCTATTGTGGCAATCCTCACCAGCAAAAAATCGAATATTTGCTTATATGGCGCAGAGCAGGCTCAGGGAGATTCGATTAGAGCAGCGATTGGGATCTCGCCGAATGTTTTGTAAATATTTAGGACAAGTTCAAATCACAACCAGCTATAAGTCACGTTTTAATCACTTTGTTCTGGCCGAGCCCGAGTTAAGGTGAATAATGCAAATTAAAACATGATGGGGCACTACTGCGCACTTATGCATATTAGAGCAATTCTCCAAAGTCCTTAGAATCGGTTGAAAGACTATTGCTTCAATGGATGACCTAGTGGATTTACGCGATCTGTGAAAGCTATTGAAAAATTGAAAGCATTTTAATTCCGCAAAACAACTAAGTTTGACCTTTCTTTCCCATACCTGTGGATCTATGCATTCTTCGCCACTTTAGAGACATTGGGCAAACTTTGCATCTGACTACACAATCTCAGCAGCAGTGTAATCAAGTCGAAGTCGTAGAAATCAAACATTGACCACATGTGCCCGATGCTTACTGACCGGAACGAGTACGTGCGGCATGCGCCTCGTTCTCACGGACAAGTTAAGATTTTACATTCGGCGATGACGACTCGATACGTAGCACAGTAGTTCAATCTTTCATTATGCTTTCCGTCTTGAAATTTACTTTTAATTACTGTACCTCCGTGAATAAGATCATCATGTTCGAAATTGATCAGCCACGGCACACAGTGATCGAAATTCTCTGGGTTTTAATTAATTGAGGTGATCTCTACAGTACCGGGTCTGAATGAATTGATACTTTATAAGACTATGATGGATACATTAATTTTTAGGGGCCATGCGGATAAGGGTGAACTGGTAAATCGAATGTTCGGAATCTAGACCGATGAGAATGAATTGGGCCGTGTTTCGTGCAATTGAGCCATAATTACTGATCGTGACAAGTTATAGAGGTCAATATGATTCCGCCGCCTTATTTGAATTGCTACAAAATCTTTTTCGTAATCAGTATCATTTTCACATCCTGCCGTTTATTTTTATATGTTGCTATTTTGATGTAGCCCATGGCTGTCTGTTGTAAAAGTTTAGAGGTCGTATTCTACTTTTTTAAGTAAAAAAAAACAAGAGCAAGGTACTTTGTAATTCCTTTCACAATATGAGATTGTGTTAAAGAAAAAGGATTGTAGTCATTGAGATTTTCTTTTGAAATTAAAACGGAAGGAAAAGCGGTGATAGGAAGTCATATTTAATTAAAAGGCAGTTGAATCTAAGATAGAAGATATAGTTTGTAGCTCTTAGGTCCTATTTAATAATATTCAGGTTTCTTTACTGAACGTTACAAAAAAATTACATATAACCATTTATCATTCTTAAAATTTGCTCTGATTTAAGAGTGGCTTCGTAAAATGAAATTTTAAGAATTATATAAAACAGTATTTATTTGTTACTTATATTTTTTTGATACTATCAAATTAATACTAGTAGTTTTCAGTAATATTAATTCGCCTGCCTGAGGGCTTTGGTGCTTCTTGATTCTCTAACGCCTCGTTAATTTGTATGCAATTAGGAAAACCAGCAACTGATAAGATCTTTCTGGTAGTAAATCAATAAATTAATCAATTGCAGTTGGAAATTAATTGCCTCTACCTCTAAAAATCACAGAGGCGCAATACGAAGTATTTCTTGGGCGACAGCCATCATCTGATAGGAACAGTAGAGGACAAAGTTAGGCGCCACTTGAACCGTAGGAGGACCGATGTCACCTTCGCCTATGCGTCTTAGGTATTCTATCAATTTTCTTTATCATTTGTAATTGAACGAAACGACTTAGGCCTGAAGTCTAAAAAGATTTAATAAGTACATGCAGTTGACAACCGGTTGACCAAACCGACTAAATTCAATTATACAAGTTTCTGGTGACTTTTAAAATGATAAATTTCCGCGACTTTGACCTATATAAGATGATTCGACATAGAATCCAAATGAGGCATTCCATCGTCGTGTTAAACGAAACTGAATAAGGTCAAGTACTTCAGCTCAACGGTGTAGAACATTTCCCGAGATTATCCAACAAATGGATACAATCCATAGTCAATCTCGATTCAGAGAAGTTGACGGCCGAAGGAAATGTTCGGAAAAAGGCAAACAAAATTGCACGCGAGTAGGTAGACGGTCACGATCTCCTATCGACATTAGACAGAAGACATAGTGCCTAATGCCGGAGATGAAGTGCAAATAGAATCATTTGTGTAGCTGCCTTTGAAAATCGTCTTACCTTTTTCTTATTTGTTCTCTTTTCTCTTTTGATTGGCGGCGGATGCCCGGCTCTTCATGCGATTAAATTGTTCCCAAGATATGTTCCAAGATCAAGCGGTGGACACTTTATTATGGTCGGTGTGTTGATCGTAGGCGGAAAATTGCACCTACTTAAAGACCATTTTGCGATGCCAACAGAAAATTATCTTGTTTCAATGAGGTCCATCAGACATTGGATGTTTTTGATGGATGACCTTTATGGATATCCTATTTAGGAAGCATGAAAAATGACATCTATTTGTTACATCGGCGAATAGATAACATTCCAAGAGATCTCAATGTCTTATTGTTTTAATGAGGCTTTGAAATATCGCACTTAATTCTTTTAAGTACATATTTATTGTGCTCGCTGTAATTATTGCACGGGAAGTCATCTTCAGTAACTAGCAGAGGTGGCGAAGTATTTTTTTTAAAAGGATAAACGACGATCGTGATTGCGTTAGTGGGTACATTTTAACAGATTCAGAAAAACCGTCTCTTTTTATTCTTAAAATAGGCGATTTCGGAATTGTTTACAAAATTTCACGTTATCATTCCAGATTTAAGAGAAGTTAATTTAAGATTTGATGGATGCAAAAATTCGGAAAGTAATCATCGCATCAAATAAATTTATGCCCGAACTTTTTTGTAACATTTTAACACTGGCCGCTTTTTTTCATTATTTTGAAAAACGCGATTGACATAAAGATAAACATTTCACTTGAGCGTTAATATTGCCGAATTTAAAAAGAAAAAAGAATAGAATAAAAGTAGAAAATAAACAGAAAAATACAAAACAAGATTATCTCAAATAAAAATTCGATGAAGCGTAGTTCAAAGTGAAAGCTATAATTTTACGATTTACGACCCGCTTGTGCTTCATTAAGTTACGTAAAAAAATTACAAAAGAGTTTTCTTAGCGGGAAATGTGTGCTACCGTAAAAATCCAATATACTTCCATGTAGAGCTTAGAAAATTTAAAGAATTTGCGTTCTTGTTTAATACTCGAGGAACGGCTAAAGAGTTCTGGACTCAACGTACTCATATGTAGTACCTATGCAAATTCTTTAACGAAGGTGCTAAGTGAATGTTGCAACAGCACTGACTAACGTGCAGCTTGAGAATTCAGCGCTACTAGAAGTATGTACTTTAGGTTTAAGACTTTCCAGTCGCTCCCATAACACGGTACCAACCCCAAATCAAAAGAAGCTACTTATTTGTTAGTACATTAAATATATCTGTTTTATTTGTTTTCGTTGGTGTCGAACTGCTTTCGTCTTTTATTATCAAATAAAATTTTTCTTAACAGCAAACTGTCCACACATACGAAATACATGTAACGTAATACTGTACGCATATTACGCAAGCTATATCTACATATTGTATTGATGTTTGGCGACTTAACTAATTGTCCAATAAAATAAATCACTATTATGCAATATCTAGAACAAGCAATAAAATTTGGACATCCGGTTTTTATGTAAACATATGCGAATCCCCGTAAAAATGAAAACAAAAGTGACGAGCCTCCGAAGCACGCGGTCACAGAAAACAGAAGGTGTCTTCTGCTGCGCAATTCTGCCGACTTTTACCGGTTTATCAAATCGACCTTATTAATCAAATAAATTAGTAACGAACTCCCGAGGAGGCAAAAAACCGAGGCACTCAATTTTTACAATCACAGAAGAATTTTACGCTAGATTCGCTTAGATCTTCAAGGGGATTTCTCATCTTGGCCGCCACTTCGTTCCACTTAATTGAGTGCGACTGGGGAATCTTGAACCTGGACGTGGGTGGACGGAGGCGCGCAGTTATTTGGACACAAATTAGCAAAGTGGTAAGTACTCTCTTGTGATGATTTTTCCGACATGGGAAAAAAAGTCAAAGATTTGTTTTTCGAGATGGGTGGCGATAATAATTTGCATAATTTGGGATTACGGGCAATTTGTTTCACGTCTCCTACGCGCGCTAATCCGCATGAGAAATTTCGAACTCGTTTTTCAGGCTTAATCCATTCGCAAAAGGAGCTAATCGCCATTGGAGGAATTAGAGACGCAATTGAGATCTTCTGCATTAATTACGAGTCATTCTCGCGCCGTAGCCAAAACGCATTTATGACATCATCAGAAACCAACTGTTTTATGTTTACCACATCGTTAATAAATGTGTATGAAATCAAGGACGAATCATAAACAAAAGTATCTGAATTAAAAATTGGTACTAAAAAACTCTATAAACACTTTAACGAATCGAATTGAGCCTTTTTTAAATTTCTTCTCGAACAGTTTTAAAATAGCCGATCTAATCGGATATTGAACGATTCATAAAACGTTTCTTTTTTCAACTAATAAAATTAAGTACAACATGAAATTTGGCTTAATGTGTTTGAAAAAGAAAAACAAAAAATACATAACACAATTACGTTAAAGTTTGTTTTATTACGACCTAGATTTTACTCGCAATTACCTTCGTTTTAGCTTTGCTGTGTATTTATTATTTAGCGATTAAAATCGCGGTATTTTATGGGTATATAAACAAGAGTTTTTTAATAGCTTTTATTGGAATAATCAGCTTATTTAATTTATTACTTTAAATTTTAAATAGGGGAATAAAAGCAAAATTACTAAGCCTACTGAGAAAAATAGTTTAATATAAGAACTCCGCTTTCGTCTCTTTTTTCTTGTGATACAAATCAAATAGACGTGTAAAAAGTCAAGTTCGTTTATTGTTTACAAAAGGTTAAGATAATTGAAGCATTCATTCAGCAGCTATGCATAATCCAAAATATGTATAAATCTATCTGTTAGTATGATTATTTAATTTGTGCATATGATTACAACTTTTATTTATATCTCTGCATATCTGTTCGTCTGGCTGATGGCGGATGGCGGGATATATTCGACCACATTTCTATCAGTCCATAGTTTAGTGACCTAAGACCAAAGTGGGGTAGGTATCATTTTGCGACAGTATCAGAGACCAGAAAAAGTAGCTTTTGCACAGTTGCTTTTGATAAAGAAGTTAAAACAAAACGAACTTTTTAAAGATTTTCCGATTTCGCTTAAAAATTTGGAAGATTTTACTTGTTTGCGTCTTCTTTTTGCAAATTTAAAGCGCTATTCTAAACTGTAAAACAAATGAAACAAATATTTCTCTGCAAATCCAAACTTGAAAAATTTTAATATCGTGTATGAATGAATCATTTCTCTAGTATTTTATTATTCCTTCTTTCGAACGGTCAAGTTGGAGAAACTAGTTTTCGAGAACTTTGAAGAAGTCATATAGTGCACAGTAACCAAAAAAGAAAACAATATTGTTTTTCTTCCTTGCTTGTTGTTTCCGTGCCGAGAAACAAAACTATTTTTACCAATTTATTTTTATATACACGTGTAAAGAAAATAAAACAAAAATAATTCCAAATCATTTTTGCTAAGGCAATTTCTGTATAAATGCCGTTTAAGCAAATATTGGATACCAAAAGTAAGCATTTCTTGAAATATTTTTATTCTTGTGAGAAGTGTTTAATTTGTCATGTCGTTTTACCTTCATATCGTTCTAGCTGCCATATAAATATAAACTATAAATACAACTTTATTTAATTTAATAAATTACTTAGCAGAAAACTAGTTTTAAATGAAGACTACAAAACTAGGGTCAAGGTAAGACTTGAATTCACAGCCTCCGAAATAGACTTATTTAAAATGAGGAAGTTCTTAAAATTAGTAAAAAATTCTCATGAAAGGAACGCATGAAAAAAAAATTACCAATATGAGGCATATGCAACTTCCTATTGCTGCTATAAGGTAAAATGTTGAATTTGCATTTGAAAATTTATTAAAAATTGTAAAGACGTAACTCAAAACTGTATACGTTCTATAAAGTTTCACTAAATATTTAAAAGAATCCGTAAATAAAAAATACGGAAAACAAGAAATAAATGTTTTTAAATAAGATACGAAAGACTTAAAATTAATTTCCGACTACTCTCGTTTTAGCAAAAAAATTAGCCATTTGCGATAGTGTACAATGGTTGTATATAATGGAGTTAACTAGCAATAAAACTTTTCGCCAAATTTGCATAAAAGTAGCGCTTAAGAATGGCTGAGTCAGCAGTCGTCTAGCAAAACATCTATCGAAATTCGAATCTGGGTCATACTGTCAGGGTTAGTGGGTTGCTACAGCTATGGCCGAAACATCTCACTCCTAAATCTGGGACCGTAGACCTTTCGGGGAAACCCACTGATCGTACGTTAAATAGCTGAAGATTCCTCTCGTAACCAGCTACGAGAGTTGTAAAGAGTTTGTGGATCATTGAAACACAGAAAAAGTCGTAGACCCAAAAAAAAAATTCGGCCAAAGAATAAAGATACAAACGCAGCCAACTGTATCGGCACGGCGATAGTAGGTGGTCTAGAAGGGGATTAGAAAAGATTAATTGCCTCCTCGGATCTTTGTTAGATATGGATCCGATGGATGATTCAATAACCGTATTCCTCAAGGAATTCAGTTTGTTACGCAAAAAGGCCAGTTCTTACTAATAACGTCTTCATTCAGCGCACAATGAGATTTATTATTATTTTCAATTAAAAGTCACTAGGGGCAAATATCACGATCCTAGGTGATCAGCTAAACAAGCAACCATTAGGGATACCAAACGACGACTAGAAGATAAAATCCTCTGCGACCAATCTAGCCATTGCAAAGATTCCAGAATTTAGTTTGATTAAATCATCTCAAACTAGAATTAATTTCAATTATGCAATTGAGTTCCAATTGTTAGATAACCGCCGCGAAGCCGAGGAGCAGCGCAGAACCGTGCGCACGTTCGTGCTCGAGGTGTGCACGAGCTGCATTCGCGATAAGCCGCGAGTGCGCATCTGGCTGTGATGCACCGGCCGACCACCTAATTAGATACTTCGGATTTATCTAGCGACATGCAATAATAATTTACCCATTTATCACGAATCCGCGGACTGGCTGCCTCGCGATCCGATCGCGATCTTCAAAAGATGTCTCGGGCGCTGAGTGGGATTATGGGGCCCCCTGCTGGGCCCAGAGACAAATTGGGTCCGCCTAACACTTTTTTACCTGATTCCTCATTAATTTCCGTTTTATGGACGATTCGTGTCTTGCATCGCTACGAGGTGTACTTGAATTTTTGATCGAGCCACACGAGCTGATTAATCGAAATGGGTGATCGGCGCGATCGCGACTGCGGCATTGAGTGTGCACGTTATCGGCCAATATCGGAGTTGGACATTATGCAACAGAAACAGATGAATAGACTTCTCAATTGTTCTCGAATATCAATATATTTTCGACGAGAAAATCAATATTTTTAAAATCCATTGAATTTTTATTAAATTACATGACTCTAAAATATAGGTCGTTTCTGGCCATGGGATAGTGATATTAATAGTGAATAAATCTATCGTAAATTCAAATCTATAAATGATTTTATTTTACTGAGTCAAATTGTAGGAAAAAATATTTATGTAAGACCTAGGATATATGGCATTATGCACTATGAACAAACCTCACTCTCTACGAGTTAGATGACAAGGAAAATCTAGTATTGCTACTAAATAATACATTAAAAATATAAAGTGGTTTTTTTCTTTCTTGAATCTTTTTATATTTAATATATTCGTAATTCTGACGCTTTCGTGCATTTTACAAGTTTATCAACCATCAATAACTACATTAAAACATAAAATTTGCCTTAAAAAGAAATTCTGAAAATGTCAAATGTGTTAAAGTTGTTGTTTATTAAATATTTTTAAATTGGGTTTATTAGTTCGATTAAAGTTTAAAAAAAAACCTTTTTTCTAAATAATAAGATTAACAAAATTTACTTTCTTTTAAGCACACTCTCCACTTTAGTCAACCATTTTCTAATATCAAAAATATTTTGTTTAAAATTTTCCGCTCTGAATAGTTATTTGAAATATAAGTAGAAAATATGTTCTAGAATAGTCCTGTTACAAAATATTTAATACTTACCTAAAAATGTTTAATCAGTTGACTTGAAAATGTATTTGAAACACAAAATATTTTTATTTATGTATTTTAATGCTTTGGTGAAAAATATCTGACTTGGTTTCACTTTTGTGCATTGGTATATCTTTAAAATTGTAGCATTAAGCGGACCAATCTAGTAATAATTTCCTTTCCTCAAAACAGGTTACTTGAAAAATTAAAATGATAAAACATAATGTACTTACTGAAAAAAATACATTAATTAGAAATGATTTGTTAATCGACATATCCTGATAAAAATTGGACTGAACTTGTTTCTACACTTTCTTTGTCTGAGCACTGAATTACTTCCATTCAGTAAGTGATTTTCCACAGGTATTCACAATTTTCGCCGTAATTATTCATCCCCTTTAATATGTAGGTAATTTAAGTCTGAAATGAAGCAACGATTCCACGTATAAAGAGCGCCATTATTTTATTTAAATTCACATTGTACAGTATAGCAATAGACAATTATAAGACCTGTAGAAGCTCCGGTAAAAAATAAAAATACAAAAAATATCCTCATAATTCATTAGAAATTATCGAAGGAGGAAATGCAGTGCAACGGATGCAATAACAACCATAAGTGCTACAACAATGCCTATAACATACATATACCAGGTAATTTCGTTGAATGTTTTCTTGCCTTTGATTGTGTTTGGTATTATTATACCCGAGATAGATTCTTCGAAATCAGGCACACCCTCTGAATCCATCAGAACGTCTTCTGGGTCTATATCTAGATCTAGAATTTCCTTGGCCTGTTCGCATGCGACTTCGGGTGTTTCATTGCGAAATAGGTACTCGCAACATTGAATACCGCCGTATTCAGATACCATGAAGAATACCCGTCGCGGTGGCTCGCTGACCAGCGTTTCTTTGCTAGAAGTGGCACTCGACAGACTATCCAAATAGATTTGTGTCCTTGCAGCTATAGACCGTAAGATATCGTTTCTGATGAATGCTTCGATTTCTTTGAATGAGTTTTTCGGATGGCACCATATTCGCGACAAAACTGTGCCCTGGAACTTAATGTTTCCTTCAAATTTTACCAATTTCGGTGGCTCGGCATGGGATATCAGTTCACGGAGAAAAATGTTCGCCTTTAGAGGTCCATGCTCCTCAGCTTTGCCTTTTTTATTTCTCAAGTACGTCTCTAATATCATTTCATTGTCCACTTTTTCGTTTTGGATGAAAATCTCGCTGTTCTCCACGCAGAGCGTAATGTTTTCCAGAGCGAGCTGTAGTTAATTTAAAAACAAATAACCACAAATGGACGAGGATATAGAGAAATTTAAGCTTACGGAGAAATTATTTTCTAGGTTTATGCCTTCTGCAGTCTGCGTGAGTGGGAACACATCGTCGAACTCATAACTTGATTCAATAAGATGCCAGTCTACAGAACTCTTTACAAACTTCCACTCCACTGGGGAAAATTTGTCAGCCCTAAAAGCAATAAGAGTTTGGTTTAGATAATAGCATTAGATTCAAAATCCTTACTTTATACTATAGCTTTTACAAACAGGCGTTCTTGTCGTGGACGAATAGAAAAGAACAAGATAATCATCGAAATATTGTGGCAAACCCTGTGCCACGTTATATTTAACCTTCTTTAGAGTTCTGGAAGAAACGACCGTGAGACCATTTCGAATAACCAATAACACACAACGACTACTTGCTGCAAATCCGAAGGGCCTTCTTCAAGGGATCCGTGCACGCGTTTGCCGTGAAGATGTCCTCGTTATGGACAACAAACAAGCCTAATGCATCAAAAATACACTTGATTACGCAATGATGCCATGAGAATTCAGAACTTAGTACCTAAGACGAAGAACGATCCGGGGACCATCCGAGTCGCGCTGAGCCAATGATGGGCCACGGCCTGATGTCCTATTGCTTCGGTGCAATCCGCAGTCTGTTTTCCCTCTTCTTCTGGTTCCTTTATGCAGACGCTATCGTTGCTGGTCTCTGCAAAGTGGATCACGTAGTCTTTCTTCTCGGAGGAGGGCTATAAGACCAAATTTAGAGAAACAGCAATGGAATGAGGGCTTTACGATTTCTACCTGTCCAAAGATTAGTCCGTGCGAGAGTTTACCGGTCTCTGCACACCTATCCAAGTATCTTCGCAATGATTCGTTAACGATTACTGAGCGTGTCATGTTTTATTTCAATTATTTTTAGAATCTGCGGCAAAACTGAAACACAGCGAATTGTTGCGCGATGACACATGGGAACTGTCAAAGTTTTGTTTGCGTGTTGCCTACTTATCTTGGAGGTACAAGTGGAAATAGAGATGGCTACCAGGTGTGGAACTGTTTCTAGGGTGAACATCTTGATGTAAACAAATTATGGGAGTTCGTTTCCATCGTTTAATATTCTGAACTGGGGACTACTTTACTATAGATTCTTTTAGAAAATTCTATGCATTAACACTTTCTAATTCTCCATTATTAAAATATTTGCTAATAAGTTTTCATATCAGTTTGGAAGGGTTGAGTTATTTACACAAAATGCCGAGCTGGAACAAAAAATGCGGTCTAATATACAAAATAGTTTTATTAATGGATTTTTTGATTCTTTTTGAGTTAGTTTCTTTTTCACTTACTTATGCCTCTTCTAAAATTGGTTTACAACTTTTAATATCCTAGGATGAGATTTTCTATATTTTCCTGTACATGCATCAGAACATAGAAACGGTGTGAATCACGGGCTTGAGTTGTACCCACTGATGCGCCGAAGTGTAGAAATATATAACCGTAAAGAATTTCACTGAAACTCTAAATTTTATATATTTAAATAAAGAAAAAATGATAACATATACATCTTTTTCTGTGCCCCAAATGTTGACATCCTGAATGCAAGTTAAAGCAGAGGAAATATTTTCCTCCTGCCGTTTTAAATAACTTCGACAGTATTAACTTATTTTAACTTAGTTACAGATTTCTATTCTACGCCACAGAAAAATGCCACTACAGCCAAGAATTTTGTCCAATATTAATGTTGATTTATGGAATGGGCACTAGTAAACAGAAGCTTCGAACTCACGATTTTAAGAAGCCCCCTTCACCCTTTGCGGCACTGTCCGGTGCTCTAGAGTGCGAGTACAACTCGCAAATTCACACCTAGTTCTTTGCTGCAGGGCGAAGTGTTATAATGATAAAACAGTTATTATAACCCGAAGGTGTGAATAACCCTCGCGCTTTTTCAGTTTTTTATAGTGTGAAGGCGTTAACGAACTTGCACCAACAAGTGGATCAAATAAAGATTATTAATACTCTGTTATGTTACTAATATTCTAATTTTATATTGTTATTTTGTTTACGTGGTGTATCTCAAACACTACGAAATTATATGGTTCTTTTACGACTGGCTATATTTAGCTGTATTTAGTTTATACCTTTTTAGAATCATCTGAAGGTATCTCCACAAAACGGATGTTAATTTTTGATTTTATTTTTATATTTTCTCGCATGTCTCTTAACAAAACTTTATTACCATTTAAGAACTGTATGAGTCCAATAAATAATTATCTAATTTACAACAACAATACACTATGGGATTTTTTAATGTTATTTCAATAATAACAAGGCAAGACAAGGCAAAAGACAGAAGTACACATAAATTTTGCTTTTTATGAATTTTATAACTTTATTTAACAATGTAAATAACCACCGGGTAATGCTAGGGTAAATTCAAGGATCAGTGGATTTTAAAGTATGAATACCATTCTAAACAAAATTAGCAATCTTTTTCATGTGTTTAGTTCAGTATTTTAAAAAATTCTTAGTGGGAGGTTATCATAGTCTTATCCAAATTTCCAACTGTTCAGTCTTAGCAATGACGAATCAATCAGTCCAAGCTACTTATATATTTATATATAAGCTCAAAGAACAGAAAATGTCATAATTTTATTATAAATTAATAAAAAAACACAGGAGTTCTTCGCTCAATCAAATTAATGCAAGACCAGTAGCAAGTTCAATTTATTTGAGAACCAATTAAATTTTGTTTGGTGTCCGTGTGGATTAAATACCTTTTAAAATCAATTACAACGTGATAAAGATCGGATCTCTTCCTGGAACGACAATAAATTGCTACCCATGGTCAACAGCCAACTTCTTGCGAATTGTTCGTAAATCATTCCATGACTCAGTCCATCAACGAAAATGAGAAAACTTATAGTCCAATCGTTTTAATCCAAGTACGTGCCTCGATTTATAAGAGCCGTCGTCGATTATCCCAAGATTAAGCAATTTGCAAGTTCGCCTCGTCCATAACAATAGACACCGAAAGGTGAGCCAGATCTCGGGGGCACCTCTTCCTTACCTGGAGACCGATCTGACCTGACTAAGGTGCAATAAGTAAATTGCAGCAAATTAGCGTGTGACTGGCACTTAGGTGCTTATATCATCTATTAGCGTCAGTATTACGGTGCTTGGGAGGCGCTCCGATTGAAGGCCTTCTGATCTTCGAGCGCGGTGCCTACCGCTGCCGTTGGCACAGAAACACGGTTTCACCTGGCACTGGAATCATAATTGGTCATCCGATCGAAGAGCTGTGTTTATCTTTCTGGCACCTGATCCAAAATTGGATATCGTCCAGTTTCGACGAGTAATTGACGCCGCACAATTGGCGCACAGGGTGAGGCATCGAATTACAGTGCCATTTTAGGGATCAATCAAAGTGCCAGACAATCCAGATTGTCGCGCCGCGAAGGCTAAGATACTTACACTGATTACACGATAGCCTGGATTTCGACGATAATGCAAATTTAGGTGTTGGTCGTGAGATATGGCTTCATTCATTTGGATATGACAGCCTGCCAGGCGTTTAGGATAATGCAAATAGCCAACGAGTCCGCGGCTGCCGCTGAGTTATGGGTTACGACTCGTCCCCCGTCTCCTTGGTACACACGTAATTCACTTTTAATGATTTTCTTATGAGTTTATAAGACTCCTGGTGGCCATTGGCTGATGCCATTTGCAGTGACATGCTTACTCCGTGAAATTATTAAACAATCGTAAAATGCCGCAAGGCAAAACAAGGTCAGGGTGATAAGCATTTAAATGTATATGAACGAACACCTGGGTGCCTTTAACCTTTTCTGAGAGAAGAGTTCAATATTAGTCAATTAAAAAAAATATACATTGCCCGAGCAACCAATCAAAGAATTTATTATTGTAAATACAAAGTATGAGCATTAATTTAACTGAAGTTTATATATGAAGATATTAAACAACCAATTTCTGGCTGGGACAGATTGATAAAAAGCTGTTTAATCAAAATTTTAAATTGACCTATAAACTATCTAGCAATGAAAATTCCATATAATTCTGTTCAAACGCTTTAATACGTTAGTACAACAAACAGATAAATAGACATGCATAAAAAGTCATAGCATATAACTAGTAAATAATTCATTTCCTAATCCGTTCCATAATTTTTCGTTGGTAAACTAACAAACAGATAAACGGGAATCGAATTATGTTATCCGCTATTGTGAGAGTTTTATATACGTGTAGTATAGGTTTGATGAACAATTAAAATATAACAACTATTTTCCCAGTCTTTGCAACTACTAAGTTGGCTATAGTATTTAAAGCCTAAAAAATTGTATGTTAAAATATCTTCTTTAAATTTTTTTAATGTTGTTTCTAAATCCATTTGGAAAAAGATTTTTCTTTTCCAAAACTAGTAACCAGAATTTTGTTGAACATTCTTTTAATCTTTCGGTGTAATACACTAAAACTTTTCTAATAAAATTTCTCACGAAGTTTAATTTTTGGAAAATTGTAGGCCATTAGTGTATTCTGTGTGCGTTTTTTTTATCTCACTGAAAAAGGGAATTCAATGACTGATCACGTGTGCATCCCATTTCGGATCAGTAGAACTATCTTCTGATCAATTCCGGTCGAAGACATTCATCAAAATACTTCTCTGGAGCCCATTAGCGTCGCAACAAATGGCTAAGGGTTCCCTTAAGATGTTGAAGTTATGTACGAACCCGACTCAATAGAAGACCATCACGGCGTTGCTCTAGAGTACACCTCCTTCTCCTAGAAGTTAGGAAAACATCCAAAATTAGATCCATCCATAATTGGTGTTAATTTACTCCAGAGTGGTGCAAGTTATGTTCCCAACCCATAAATCTGGAGCGCTCCTGTTGCCACTTTTCCGGTTTTAGAACCCCAAGTCCCGGGCTGCGTCATGTATTTTTCTAATTGGGAGTCATAATCCAGGTCCCAGTTTACCTGCCAGCCGAATTGGTCTGGCGTACGCCCTGCGTACGCACGTCGCGCACGCATCACGTCGCTGACGGAAATCTAAAAATAGGACCCTATCGCCACCGCCGAACGAACACGCTGGTGCGCCCAAGATGCGTTTTCTTAATTTTGCACTTCTGGAACCTCTCGATGCGAAGACAGAGGTCTTATTTTTAGCTAGGCTATGCCACTCCGCTGGTATGTGCCATGCAGTCTTTGTGTGTATAGTAAACAGAAAATTTATGCCGCGATCCTAGCCAAAGGAACAGGATAATCAGCAATAGTCTAATTGCGTACTAGAAACCATCAGCACCGTAAATAGCCATTAATCCGAGAATTCTGTCTTGAAGACTTTTTCAATTTGCTTTATGAGCCATTTCTTCTTCGGAAGTTTCCGTTCTTAATTTTAGAAATATAACCTCTAAATTTATTAAATATAATTTTTGCAATAAAACCTAGCAAACATAAATACACATATTTTAAAAGTAGTTTATCTTGATGATTCATATATTTTCTATAAACCTATTGATGATGACAAAATAGTTCTTAAGCTTTATAAACGTTTTGATTAACAGCGTAATATTCACATTTTTAGTTTTCAATGCTAAACTTTAATTTCTTATTTATTTGAAAATTGGAATTAGCAGTGATTTTTTACGAGTTTTGAAATTTCATGCGAACTTTTTGGATTAGTAATATGGAGACAAAATACATATCATATCATGATTTAATTTCTTCAGACAATTTTTGAACGACTATAAAATTTATCCGAACATGTAATTTGAAAATAACCTATAAAATGTGTATTTAAAAAATGTTTTCAGAGAACCTAAAATAAACACAGGTAATTGAAAAGCTGTTCGTAAGATAATCAACTATGAAATATGGACAAACAACAGATACTCGGCATGACGGTTTACGGGTTCGAAAACGTAAATAAAGAAAGTAGTCTAAATATTTCATTTTACGACCTATTTACAAAACCATTCAAGAGTTTTTCAGATATTTTGGATGGAACTTAATCCTAAAGATGTCATTCTTTTTATTATGAAGTTTTATTACAGTGAAATTCAAACAGGTTGGCTACAAACATATTTTTAGAGGATATGGAAAATTGCCAATTTTTCCATTTTTTTTACTATTTATTTGTAATCATGTTACGTAAGAAATACTTCATGGATTTTAATGGAACTTTCATTATTAAGTAATCTTTATATTAACTATACAATTTAATAATTTATTTATATATTTGTCATTCAGAAAATACAAATTTTGATAATATTGAAGCTTAAAGTCTAGATGAATGTGAATTGAGACAATCACAGCATACCACATCATGATTCTCTCTTATAACTGAAATTTATATTGTTGCTTAAATAAAGTAAATCTACAACATTTTAAGTGAATATATATCTATGTATAGAATTTTATTGTCTTGCAGTACAAAACTCAAAATATTTTGCAAAAATTAAAGATTTGCGTTCGCTTTTTTTCGTATGTCTTTTACTGTGGTAAAGTGGCAAGGTAAAACAAATCCAATGGCATCTCACTTTACTACTCCGTTTTGACACATATTCTTTTCAAAATAATTGCTACCCTATACTTAGACCATAGTCTACAATTCGAGAAATTAGAGAAAGATGTATCAAACGACATGTTCAAATTACTATCCCTGTCGTCGCCAAAATCCAGCTTGACTTTTGGAATTTGAATTTGGCGTTTCTGAGTGATATGCCTACCACTACCCTTGAAGTCGTTGCAAAAACAATCTTATTTTTAGCCGGTCTGGTTACATGCGTTCGCCACTTTTGTGCATGCAGTAAACAGAAAATTTATGGCGCAATTTCAGTCAAAGGAAAAGGATAATCAGCAATAGTCCGCCTTACACACTAGTCTCCATCAGCGCCTGCTGTTAGTGCTAGTTATCATCAGGCCGCGAACTATAACAATTTTACGACTCATTCAGTGACTACTCTACATATGTTGCCCCTGTGGGTGCCCTGGAGATGCCCCCGGCCACAATATAGTATCCTTCTGGCGCCCAGTGTGGTGCTATCAATTTACGGGCAGAAAATCGTAGATACGATTATCGTTGTGCCTGCACAAATTATCCCATAAAGTTGGAAAATTAAAGAACGTTCACCATGGCCCGCGGGGTGACCGCCTTCGCGCTGTCGCTGCTATCTCGTTAACTGCCCACCTTATGGGCAATTAATTTACCTGCGATGGGATTCGAACTTGGATTATCGAAAAACTGCATGCTCTCAGATACGCCGGGTATATCCGTCAAAGACGGTCGGACTCTAACGTGTCTATTTATCGAGGTGATGACTTAAATGGGAGAATGTTTCCGCCTGTGATTAACTTAATTATGGGTACCGGAGCGAATTTCGTGTTCGCAGATATTTCGACTTATAAGGAAGTTTGACCTTAGATGCTGCGATTAGGGGAACAACGTATCTATCGACTGTGGGTTAATAATTGTTCATATTATTCGTCTAGAACTGGAATTTACTTGCTCGATCGAATATCAAATTAATGTTTCCGGTTTTTTTTGTATTAGTTACATCTCATTGGGTACTGAAGGTTAATAAATAATTACATAAAGAATCTATCTCTTCATGTGTTTTGTTTCACAAATAAGAAATTGTTATAAAATTAAATTTACTTTTAATACACAATCTAATATTATCACAAATACAATAACTTAAGCAGAAAACTCATCTTCTTCATTTCATCCTTCGGGAAGAATTGAATAGATGTTCGTAATGTGCATATTCATTCAACTTACTTCAGTAAGCTCGAGTTTTATATTAAGGGATAATAGCTAAGAACTAAGCCTACCATGACCGGTCGGTCGTAACACGATTCTTATTTTGAGAAAGCCATAGTGTTTTCTTCATTTGCTTTCTAGAGTTCATAAAGTGCTACACATATACGAGTATATATGAATCCAAATTATGCCTTCAACCAACTTTTTTCTGACTAGTCTTTTAATGGATGAATATTAGTACAAACAGACTGTGAGAATTCGGAACCAAATCCTACAATGTATAAAATCCTACATTCAAAATCAATACAGTAGCTGACTTTTCCAGAAAGTTTATCAAATTGTACGGTGAAACAAACGTGAAAATAAAGTACCTTTCAATGATCCTTTACGACAATTAATATTTTTATAATTATAAAGTATGCATATGTGCAATTTTCAAAACGTTCGAGAGAAAATTTAATTTTAGATTGTATGTCTAACGTAGAATATATTTAGTATTCTAGAAATACTTAATTGGACTCGTTTTATGGAGATTGTAGATATAAAAAGATACCAAAAGTGCTTTGAAATTTATGACTGTGCTATTTTCAGAAAATCTGTTATCACATTTATGTAATAAATGAAATAATAAACGGCTTAATCTAACTCCTTTAAAATATAGTACTGAAGACAAAATAAAATAAGAATGTACTAGGAAGTCCAAAATAATTCCTACAACGTAAAACAAAACAGACGATTAAAAAATTAATAACATTTCATATTTGTTTGTTGGCAACTGTTTCAAGAATGTTTTACATATTTTGGGATCAACCTTACATCGTGTTCTATGTTACGTTTTAGTGCTAAAATGAATCATGTAGTCTTAAATTTATATAATATTTTTTTGTACATGTGTTTACATGGAATTATTTTTAGCGACTTTCTGTGGTAAACATGTTTTGTTTTAATCGTGCATAGTTTTATAACCTTGACAAATTATGGTTAAGTTTGCCAGGTATCTCCCACGTATAATACGACGTGCTCCTCAGAATAAATTTGCACCAAAAGATACTAAATGTTATTTATCACCCCGCTAAGCACCTTATAGCTAATGGCCTGCAACTTAAATTTTCCGCCCGAAACAATGAAATTAGCAATTCAATCTGAGTAATGGTCCAATCCCACGGACATCAATGACTTAATTCCCATTCGATTGGTGCTGTCGTCTTAAGAGCAGCGCGGCGGCCATGGACAGCAGGTAACCGGGAAATCTGCGAGGTCTAGATGAAGACCCTCGGGTGACTAATAGAATTTTGCATTTAGTGCCTTTTCTGGATGAACCGATGTCTGCTGCTCCAGACTTTCTTCTGAACGAGTGAATGTCGTCGGGTCAAGGCAGGAAGAGTGCAATCAATTTCTTGCGTTCTACACCTAACAATTGCCGCCTTGCAGACTCAAGACCTTGCGCAGGTTCCGTGTGGGCAAGAGCTGCAATAACGACGTCCACAAAAAGACTCAAGTTTCGAAACCGAGCCCCGAGGCCGAAAACATTTCAACTGTCCGTCTGGGTAGAATCCGGACCCTTTCTAGCCGCAAAGTTCCGCAGGGGACTTCTCGTTCTTGTAGCCAAGATAAATTGCACGTCGCGGAGC
Organism: Proctacanthus coquilletti; assembly: GCA_001932985.1. Taxonomy (NCBI): domain Eukaryota; kingdom Metazoa; phylum Arthropoda; class Insecta; order Diptera; family Asilidae; genus Proctacanthus; species Proctacanthus coquilletti. Next base: position 225,657 of record MNCL01000066.1, read on the forward strand.
GCTCAATCAACGCGAGCAGCTCATGCGCGCGCAGATTGCAAACCCCCAGCTAACCTGATTTATTTCCGCCCTTTGATGTTCCTTGGCGCGCTGCATGCCCCCTGGGAAACACATGCGAACTAGGCGCGTCAGCGGCCGCTCAATTAATGAGGTGTGCAATTTACTGCGAGCGGGCGGGGCGCATCGGCGACAGCTGCCCCAGTGCGAATTTGTATTCTTGCTTCCAGCGCGTTCTAATTAAAAGAGTCCGGGCGCATTTGCGTCTACCTGGGATGGCGTGTTACCTGAGGAACGAAGGCATTTTGGCGGGTGGGAGCCACCTGCCGAATTTTATTGCGATGTTAATTAGATTCGAATGTGCGCGTGGGCCATGATCATAATTAATTTGTATCGATATCAATGAGTCGTCGAAGGCACTCCGCTTGTCGCCCCAACAAATATGGTCTCCCGGAGGAGACGAATTCCTCACTTCTGGCTGTTAGATTTCGACGGGTAGGCGAAAACGAAAGTCGTGGGAATCCGTGATCTCAGCTCGGATTTTATTTTGTGGGAACTTCTGGTTTCCCAACGTTTTTACCTCACTAGTTTTCGAGATTCGGTGGTACGGAGCAGTTTGTCGGAGTTATTGATATGCTACTGCTGATTGCGCTAACGAACATTTTAAAGGTGTGCTTCTTGAATGCACGCTGCAAATATCTGGGATAGTTTTCATTTATTTGCCATTTTGACTATATTGCCCTCTGAAACTTTCCTCGCAATATTGAAATCATAAAATAAACCAATGTAAAGCAATAAAAGCATAGTCTCTAAATCTTTAAACGAACTCGCAAGACACTGAGTGATTTTACTTCTAGGAAACATGTGGTGTATATTATTATATATTTAACTTTTTTTATACTATAGAATTTCTGGTATTACACTTAGTAGACATGAATTGAAAAAAGTTAGCTTTTCAATGTAGATATAGATATGTTTCTTTCTTTGAGAAATTTATAATATTATTAAAATATGTATTGTTTGAACGTAACGTTATAACTTGGTAAATTAAAAAGGCATGCAATAGCGTTACTAGTGTGGGTGGGATCCGGGCGGGTATCGATGCTGTCACCCTATAGGATTTTAAAATTTTTCGCATATGGCATAGGTTTCACTCTTTCAATGGCATCACTTGGGGCGGACGGAATTGCGAAGAATATTTAAGTAGATATGCTATTGAAAAACACTTCTTGTTCCTAGAGTATAAATGGAAGTTAAAAAATTTTTACTTTGTATGTAAGCACAAAACGTAAAATGAGCGTAGCACAGAGCACAGAGGAAATCGATATACTATCTCATAAAAGGTAAAGTTGCATCCAAACATTAAGAATCACTACCTTAAAAGGTTCTAAAAAAGTTGAAACGCTACAATTATAAAACTTTTGAAAACATCATGAAATTAAGTAAATAGAACGTAAATAAACACAATTTAAAATACTCAGTTGTAATGAACTACTTTTTAGTATTACTTGTTAATAAGAACAGAAAGATTATAAATATTAGTCGTTGTTCCCAGCGTACTAAATCTTTATTTCCTTACCTTTTTCCTTGAACATGGAATAAAATAATTATGAATCTTCTTTAATAAAAAGAGTTAAGTTAATATCTTTGAAGATCTATAAAAGACTACTTTGAATATGTCTTATGGTTTATTAAAATATTTACAGATAAATACATTTAAAAATTCACTTTTGAAGCTTATCTACGTATACATGTTGGAGAGAAATAAAAAAGACTACCTTAGAATCGATATTTTACGATAATAGTAGGAAGGATCTAAAATGCATTTCGTTACTTATATTATATATATTTACATCCATCTGGGAGACCATTCTGCCAGAGAAACTTTAAATAAATGAACACTGGAAATGTCACAGGTTAAGAATGTTTCTGCATGCATCTCTCAAAAATTGTTGAGACCCTTAAATGCTCTGTTTACAAAAGTAGTTTGTTTTTAATTTAAACATTTAAATAGAAGCAATCACGTCACTGGATCACCGAGAGCGTGATTATTAGTAAAATTAAGTCCTCTAGAAATCACGTCCTTGCACAAGGCTGCGGTGAGGAGTTAGTATCTGCGCTGCGCGTGCGTTTTGCAATTACCATTGCAGTTGATCACAGACCACACCCAGTCTACATAGTTCGGCACTTTGGCGTATATGCCAAATTTGTTTTTCTTGGCACAGCCGTCGCCGAAACTTGTGATTCCAAATATCGTCCAAGGGTGATTTGGTTTCGTCGTGTCACGGCATAGCAGTGGTCCTCCGGAGTCGCCAGCACACGTGTCTATCCGACCTCGTTTGTGGCCGGCGCAAAACATATTCTTCGTTATCGTGTAGTCGTAGTAGACAGCTTTGCAGTTGTCCATTGGAATAATTGGGACCTCCGCCTGGTGTAAAACGCTGGTCCCAGCCTGATCGCGATTTCGTCTTTTGCCCCATCCGATTACCGTGCACTGAACATTCTTGGGAAGCGGCTGATAAGGTCTTGGCATACAGGAGTAACCGATCCAAGTTGACGCATTAACTGCCTTCGGAAGTCTGTCCAGAAAGATCGTGTGGGTTGTGTTTTTTTTAATTATTATAGACCCTTTTAGAACCTTACTACTTGTAAAATGCTTTAAAAAATCGTTTTATATATTACCTTAAAAGAGCAATATCACTGTCCACTGTCTTCTTGTCATAGCTTGGATGTTTGATACTTTTAATAACTCTGAATTCTAACTCAGTGCCGTCCTGATAGTCCAAATTGTGTTCTCCCAGTCTCACGTATAACACTTTTCGTACACAATGTGCAGCGGTCAGAACCCACCTTGGTGCGATTAAGGTACCCCCACAAAAGGCTTCCTATTTAAAGCGATAAAATTACTCCGATATACAACAAGAAAGATTTGCAGTCTTACCTTAAATCTGTTAAATATCACAACCTGCCATGGCCATTCCCCTTTGCGGGATGGCTTGCCACCAATGATCTTCAGCATGCTATTCAAATTCCTTTTCCCACTACGAATGTTCGGAATACCACACTTAAACTTTATTGGACGATATTCAGGGCCACGGTAACCTTTACCGCTAAGTATAAAATCCGTGGCGACAGAGTTTGGACCAACGATATCTTTACGCCTTGAAGCCATAGGCTTGATATCGCTGGCATGATTCTTTTGAACTTGTCCTTCAAGCCACTGCTGGCAGAAGCTACCTTCGGTATAGCAATAGGCAATTTCTCGTAAAACTTCTTTTCCACAAATGTCCTTCATTCGACATTTTCTGAAAATCAAAATGTATTATTATTATATAACGTACGCAAATTATGACACTACCATACAAAGTGAAAATACCTCCAAAAGTCTATACATTAAGATATTTTTGTCAGAAAACTACTATATTAATATTTGACCAATGCTTTTTATAGATGTAGGGAAATTAAAAAAAGGAAAAGTATGCGGTGGAATATTTTCATTTCATTGTCATATAGTTAAACGGTTAAAGAACTACATCAAAACCCAGTGAATAAAATCTAAAGATAAAAACTAGAGATTTCCTACAACGTACTTGTATCTCCTCGTTGTACACTTCTGCGAACACTTGGTCCACTTACTCCACTTGGTATAAACCCTTCGATACCTTGGCGTCATCTCAAACACTGCACCCCTAGTAGCATTTCTAGGCTCGTACATGTCGCTGTCGTAAATCTCATCCTCCTCATATTCGTCGTCGTAGTCATCATTGTCATTTCGTTTCTGAGGGTATTGTTGATCAGCAGGACCGGTAATATCGTCATAGTCATAGTTCTCTTCCGTCCTACCAAGATTTCTCTTCAGGTTGTGGTCGTAACTGTCGTAGAACTCTTCTTCGTCTTCGGGCACTGTTCGTGTTGGTTTATAATCACTCCGGTTCCAGTACTTCGATCGGTACGCCTTTATATAGTGCTTGTTGAACTCGATCTCAACAGGATCGTACTCCTCCTGCATTTCGTCGTAGTCGTCAACTTCAATGACGATTGGCTTGCGTTTTTTTCGATACCTAGGCCGTTTTTTGATCACAAAGTAGTCCCGACCCTCCTCCTGCGGTTCTCTGATCTCTTGCAAGACTGGCAGGACAAACTTTTGTTGAGTGGTGGGATAAGTGGGAATAGGTTGCGGCATGATTGGAGGAGGATGAACTAAAGGGGGATGAAACGGCGGATGAAGAGGCATTGGAGGAGGATGGGGTGGCGGGTAGACTATAGGGTGTAGTACGGGGGGCGGTGGAGGAGGTGGCACTGAGTTTTGTACTTGCATTGATTGCGAAGAATGCGAACTATGGTGGGGGTTGTGGTGTGTTGAGTGGTGGGAGCTATGATGACTGTGGTGATTATGTGTAAACTGGGAGTTGCTTTCGTAACTCGGACTTGGTGTACAGCTGAAAAATTAGACTTTCAATTAAACTAAACTATTACTTTTAGCCACCTGGGCACTCCTACTCCTTGCAAGCTATCTCCTCTATGTGTTTCGTGTGACCGCATTTCCGCCTCACTTTGCAATACCGCTCTCGGCTTCTAATGCATTGGTGGTCGCACTTGTTCCACCCTGACCAAGGCGTGAAGTACACACCCATTTTTCGTCTGGCACTAAACCTCCGTGGATTTCCCACAGATTTAGACATCTTCATGGCATCCTTCCGCGCCTCTGCGATCTCATGACGAATTTGCGCCTTCGCATTTCTCACGTGGGATGACTGAAATTAGAAGTGAAAAAACAGGGCCTGAGTTAATCTCATGATCATATCGACGTTATCTCTTCATAAGAACACCCAAAAATAACTCCCTCGTCTGCACTATGGTGGCACTACTTGTCTGTCTATTTTATGCTATCATAAATTCCGGCCTGAGTAGACCGGATTTTTTGAGAATTTTCTGCTTCGGTGTTGATTAGTGGAGCAATTTAGCTGAAATGTTAATCCCGCATGGCAAGGCTGCCACAAATATTTTAACATTTGCAAATATTTTTTTCATTGTCGATATTTCGGGGGAGTTCGTTTAACGTAAGACTATTGTGATAGCGATTGTTTGAATTTTAGGCAATTTGCAAGACAATTCGGAGAATGGACGGAATCGTCTATTATGACAAGTGTTGAGGACAAAGATTTCGACTTTAAATAATGACGCTTCGGGACGCGACAGAATTTACGGCTGAGGTGATCTGTCGCATTTATTATAAGAAACAGCTGCGATGGTCTAAAAATAGTCTTAATGGCAGGAACATCTTCCCTGTTCGCTTTCAGGTCAAGAACTTTTACCGATTAATTAGCATTTGTCTTCAAGTCGTTGAATGGTTTTTTCACATTTGCTTTGTGTACGATGACCTCAAGGAGCAGCTTCGTACAACTGCATCAAATTAAAAATTCGAAAAATTTAATAAAATTAAATAGCAATATTTTTGGAATCTTATTTCTGCACTGCTCAACAAAATATATCATTTGATAACTTGTAACTTGATAAACAAATTACATATACTTACATAACATCTTTGAACACATTTTATAAGTAACCTACAACTATAAATATTAAATTGCAAATGCCTTAACTTAGGGTTCTGTAACTTACCCGTAGGTTAACTAAAAGCATATATTTATCTACATATTTCTATAAAATTCTAGCTTTCATTCCCAAGAAATTTTAAAGTAATCGTTCATCCTAAGTTTCCTTTATAGCCATTTGTCCCACTACACTGCTATTTGATTTTGAACGCCAGCAAATTAAAGAACTTATAAAGGTTTAATAACTTGTTTGCACTTCTACACCTTTGGCAACGACTGACGCCTAAATGACCACATATAATACAATAGTTTTCTCGAGGCGATACTTTAAACTTCAGTTTTCCTTGGTATTGTTCAAATGATCGGAAAAAATTAACTGCTGAAACTCTTAAATTATCTGCACAAATGACCTCCTGAAGTCTAGGCAGTATTTCTAAAGGTTACAAACTAAAACTTGTTTACCATAAATCGATTTCAAGTATTCTGTGCGACTTAAAGTCGACTTGATTTATTACAATATTTTCCTTCACTTGATTAATTAGTAAGCTCTGGTTGTTTGGACATGTATGGTAATGAAATTATCTCTAGCTAATAAAATTTTGTGTTTGTCCCTACTTAAAGTGGAAACTGTTTCGCAAGGGTGGCTAATGATGACTTTTTTTATGGTTTAAATTTTAATCTGGAAAATGATTTATTTTCATAAAGGTGAAGTTCAAATCTAATGATAGCATGGAGCATAGATAAGAGCAAATAGCTATGCACTTTATAGTTACGCCACTTTATCGATTTTGTTTTTTAGGTTAGTGCAATCATTTTTCTCCCTGCAAATAATAAATCCTTGAAAACCTAAACAATATATAACAATATGTTCAGAACTTTGGTTCCTTTTAAGACGATTGATTGAGCGATTTTTATACTTATGCGTTTTTCTCGAAACCTTGTTCACAAAATTTTGAAAAAGCTATCAATTCAAAATACTTTTTTTCAGACAACTGGCATTATTTTTTTCTTCGGACTGTAACAACGTCATGTTCGATTGAAACAAAAACTCTTTTTACTTAAAATTTTAACTCTAAATTTAAAACTTTGAATATTTTACTTCTTTTGAGATAATAGAAAGACTTTCTTTAAGGAACGTTTTAAAAGGTATCATATTTATTGTGTTTAAATTTTATATAATTTCAATATTTTGCGAAAAATTGCAGTTTAAAAATTTTATTTACAAATAAAAAAGGAAAATAAATACAAGAACCAATTTTATACCTTTTATTAGAGCTTTTTAACCTCATACAAAATATTGAAATTTGGAGTAGTATATAAAATTATATGTATATGAATGTAGAAATGCTTTTGAAATAAATCATTTAAAGTTAACTAACCAATTTTTTTTATTTAATTCAACTATCAACCTACCCATTTTTATATTTGCATAGAAGCTTTATAAAATCATCAATCCCTGAAGCAGCAGCATGAAGAAATAACACATTCGTTTCTTTTAAATAAGTATGTCTCCTGGACTGTAGGTAGTAGCCAGGAAACAAAAATATTATGATTACAATTCTTATTAACTTTGAAATTTTACTACTTGCATTTGCTGAACCTAAAATTTCAAACTGACTTGACCATCACGTTCCTTTACATATTCAATTAAATAACATAAACAAGCTCCCATCAATTAAGGGGAAATTGTTCCTCTAGTAGCAAAGAGTGAGCACTTTCCGTGACTAAAATATTAAATCGGGGAGAGTCGTTAATTTGTGCTCATATGCCTTAGCACGGATCCCGGGACATAAAAAACAGAAATTTCTGATCATCAAAATTTATGTTGTAATCGAAAAGTCTGTTTAGTATTTTGATACTGGCCGTCCGCAGAGATTTTATTGGACGCATTCAGAAGGTTACTGACAGCACGAACATTGTCTACGTAAGCCCATCCAAATCCATTTAGAAGCTATAAAATTTCCCTCGACAAATAATTTATTCCAAGTGCGTAAACTCAGCACCCATCCATTAGCAGGGATTTCAAAAGAATTGACTCAATACACATCAAGATCGGAGTTCGATCCCTCCAATGACTAAATAAATTTCAAAAACAACCCGCCAGTCGACCGTTTACAGTAGTAAGTCATTCTAATTGATACGATGATTTTATTGACAGCATTATGGGATTATTTAATGCTACTGAATGTCTATAATTCAGTTGCCCTATCCCAGTCCCTATAAATCTTAATTGCTTAAGATCATCAGACGTAGCCTGTTCTGATCCCTATAGGGCCCAGAAATTTAAGGAGTTTAATTGTAAACGGCCGGGCCGTTTAAAAGAAACCATGTGCGGCATATGTGGCCAGAGACCTCAAAGACTACGGAACGATATTTAGGCGATGATCCAATAATATAATATGGTCCGTAGTGGGTGATCTTGGAAGACTTCGCAGTTTATTTGGATTTGAATACGAAATGCGCCAACTCATTACAATTCCGCGCGGTGCCTTCGAGGTTAATGGGAAAACTATGTGACAAGGAAATTGCAATAATTTCTTTAAATTTTGCATTCTTTGGATTCTTTTAAACTTAAATATTGATACCATTCATGTATTATTATTCACTTAATTTATTTTAGGCCGTCTAATTATTTAATACTTCTTTTCCTCCTTTTCATTAGACACAGTCGACAAATTTGCTGCATTCATGTCGTTTTGCATAAATTTTGTTGCACCTTGATCATACAAACGATAAAATATAAAGATGACAAGTTATAGCTACACACAAAATGCATCTCATATAAGCAGCAAAAATTTGCAGTTATTTTCAGTTAAATTTTTGAGGTCAAATTTCGCTTATATTGATATACTTTTTAAGACACGTATTAAAAAATGAATTTTTAACCTTGACAGTGGTAAAAAAAAAAACTTTTAAAAAAAAACCAATATGTTAAAAACAGTTGGAATAAGGAAACTAAATAGGATTAATGTTTAAACTAAATATTCCCCGCACTATATCGTATTTATTTTATTAAACTATCGGAAAGTATAACCATGAATTAGTTGTTTTATATTTTTATAAATGAGAAAAATTGTTTAATAAGTTAAAACACAGTATTTCAAACTCAATCATTTTCAAGTAGTTTTGTTTTAGAAAACTAATAATTTCATTAAAAGTATGTAGACGAAAACATGTACAAATAAACTTTTGAATTAATTTAGACTAGTCGAACTGACCCTATTACCTGGTAAACTATTTGATAAAATCTCAGTATTAATACCTGAATGTGAAAGGAGTATAACTATAAATATCAGAAAGAGGACCGCTTACCCATTAGCACCTTTCCCTTTCAAAAATCCAATGTACACTAATTAACTAAAAATCAAATGTGTGTTTAAGGAAATGGCGAAGTATAAACGATTTCTGTTCATGAAAATTGATAGCTATATTATGCGGATACACCTGGACCTAAACGACAATGTAATAAAGTTAAATGCAAGAAACGATCCTCTGATCACTTGACGACGTTTCAGACTGAACCAGAGATCGTTTAACGTCTTTAACGTTACCGATCGTTTAAGACGCACATCGGTCTGAGCAAATAAAATTTTGCCATAAAATTGTGGTCACATGTTGCGCGCGCATTAAACGCAGATCAAGAGGGATCAGATCGGTGATAGTGACAATTGCAAAATGTACGGAGATTAAGACGTTGGTGTCCGCAGGCTAATGATATGGCTATGTGGTCAACGAAGATCGTTTTAAGATCGTCTTGGCATGGATTTCCCACGACCAGGGCAGGAAGCCGAGGTTTCTTGATGCATTTGAATGAAGCCATCAAAATCCCATTGCGGCTGGAACCCAGTTGACTGCGACTGATCGTGGTATCCGAACAACGTGTTCAGTTTTAGAGTTGTGTTAAAGGTAATTTTAAGGGTCATAAGCTTGCGACCACGCGGTCTGTGTCTATTTTTGTAAGGGTGACCACATGCAGTGAATATAAAAATTAAATATGATGACGATCACCTTAATGTCTGGTGTATTTTTATGACATCATAATGACAAGGTATGATTGAATAGCACCACGTTGTTTATGAGATTCGATCGATTTGGGAACATATTTCTGACCCCAAAGGTGGAGGTGCAGTGAAGTGCATCCGGAGTGCACACAACGCCTCTGTTATTATTTGTAATTTTATGCCCCGGATGATGGATTGTAGAGGCTTTTCTGAACGATGCTGGCGTTTTCGTCGTCATTAATATCCAGGATTTATTACCTTTGTGTTGTAGCTATGCTGTCCGGGGCTCCCAAATTATAATTTTACTGTCTTCTGTGATGTCTGTGACCTAAATTTTAAGATTTTGAGGAGAGGGATGCATGCTTTGTATTGTTTGTTGAACACCAGTGAAGTTCGACATTTGCGCAAATTTATTATAATTGGCTAAGAAAAATAATATTTCTAATAATAAAGTCTCACAACTGTCAGGTGGAATGATTATGTTTTTTTTTTGGGTAAGAGGAAAGTTTCTCTTAAGTATTTTTTTGTATTCTTATCTTAGTTTCGTATATATTTTACAGTATACAATTTTCTTTATATATAGAAGCATCGTTGAATTTTTGAAATGTTGCATGGTTAACAGAATAAGATTTATTTGTATAATTCTATATCTCTTCTTAAGAAATAAGAAATTCATGAAGCCATTGACAAACTTGTTCAAATGCGTGCGGCGATGCATCACTCTGTTAATTGATCACATAAATTCAATCTACCTTGAGATTTTAATTGGTGCATGTGAGCATTATATTGATTAATTACCAAAGCGGCCCGCTTAGAAGCAATAGTTGCACTAGTGCTACTACGGCAACTTTATTTAACGAATATTGCACGAAGGGTGCAAGATGGTATCAACTTGTCCGGTTTTAACGGCCGCGCGTACGAAATTGATTTCTTTAATGAAATTGACCTCAAAGAAGCCGCGATTTTATGACTCTCTTATAGCGCCCTGGGCATGCTCGTAAACCTCGGAGCATTTTTTATGCCATCCTTAAGTGCTTCTGTCGACAAAACCATTTGTGCGACACTATAAAAGCTCCGCTCGAAATTAGATCCATTGTTCGGAATCGAACTGACCTTCCTCCCATTAAAATTGATAAAAGTCGTAAAAGACTCGCGAGGCAATTAAAAGAGGACTCCCGTCGAATTTCAAAGGTTTTACATAAGAGGTAAAGAGGAATAAATATCACGGTGAGTTCCGCGGTGTAATGAGCGACGTGGAATTGTTCTGATTTATTAATTCGATAAGGGCAACAATGGGCATGATTCGATTCAGTTCAACCGTAACTGACAAGGCCAGTTCTCGTCTGGATCTTGTTAAAGAATTTGGTTAGACAACCAGAACGGGAGAGCGGAATTATACACTACCTACACTATTTCGAATTTCAATTTTATTATAAGTACAGTAGTTATATATTAGGTTTTTTTAATTTTTTGAAATTGTTTGCACTGCACTTGGAAACAAGAAATCCTTGCTTCAAATTTAGGTCACTTTGGATTTATAGTAGTATTTTAAATTGTACTGCTTTTTTTTCTAATTCTTAGAATGGCAGGTTTTCTAATATTAAGCAAATATTTTCAAGATTAGTATTTTATAAGGTGCATATAATGTAGAAATTCTTTTAAGGCTTTAAGAATCCATTATGCCACAGAGCAATAAGAACAATGTTTAAGAACACAATAAGAAATTATCAAATCTTCAAAGATAGTTTTTTTCTCGAACGATCACTTGTTATACCTGGCTTCGTGTATTACAAAAGGATTATCGTGTAAATAACTTAAAAATGATAAAAATCTTTTTTAACTCCTGTATTAGTTAGAATTTAATTAATTGAAAAGCAGTATGAACGAACGAATGGTACCAATTATTTGTTCATTAATTCAAGTACTGAAATCCAACACCATAGAGTCTGGAGAATCTCCGATCAGGACCCTCTGGGCTTCTTAGCAGTGCATTCCTCCACAAATTGTCCGGATAATGCCCCAGATCTTGTGTACAGTGCAGTTTATTAATAAGCCCGCCGCGACTCATGATCTGGTCGATTTAGCTGCCCTACAAAGAGGCCAAATCTAAGAGCCGCTGCAAGACGATTTGGCAAAAGGAGAATGACTCCAGCATAACTAATTAATTCGATGTGCATCGTGAGTTCTCTGTCTTAGGTCTTAGGTCTGAGGGAGATCTCATCTTAAGACGAATTAAAGCCTTATAAAAGCGTGAAGACATTCCGAGATGATACCGCGATAAGTTGCGCGGCGCTGCTCGGATGCAGGAAGATGTGTGAGATACTTCTGTAGCCTCAGCTTCTTGGCAACCCTATTTCTTGTTCTTCTGCCAGATCGGTTGGTCTACGAGGATCATTTAACGATCTTCCGTTTGTGAGGTGCTCTTCTAACACTGCTCAATGTAGCGGAGCCATTTAGATACAAGGGATGCTGCTGTCCGTCACTTTAGCCGCATGTCAGCTTTAATTATAGCTGATGAATTAAGAAATCAACAACACGGATGCAGCACGATCAGCAACCGTCTTCTATGTTCTTCAAGAGATTATTCGAACACCTGATTAAATCTACCTTCACCGGCTGTCCGTCCACACGCGTAGTGAACCGTGTGGCGGGACTAATCAAAATTCCCTTAAACCCGAGAACAAAGCTTCCGCCGATGCGGCAATTCATTCGGCTCTTATCCAGAGATTTTTGGGTTAATTGTCACATAATCGGGACAGAAACATCAAAACATACAAGCGACCGCAAGAATTTTATCTTTATGAACTTTATGAATTTTTCTTGAATAAATTAAAAACTACTTAAGAATGTGCAGAGGAATGCCAAGGAAACTCTCCGCGGACATCAATCAAAACATTTAAGCGTAATTGAGAAGGAATATTTCGGAGGACAGCAAATATTTTATTAAGACAAATGGCCCGTTTGTTCTTAATTGAATTTTGTACTGTTGTCGCAACAAGAATTTAAATTTTGGCTCTTGTCACAATATTTCTTTCGATATAAACTATAAATGTCATGGACATTTCACTTGCTATAACATAGAACAACGTCGTTAAATTATTTAAATTAAAATCCTTGCAGATTATTTATAAGGAAGGAAAACAAATATTTTAACCGACAAAATAACAATTCGAAATTAATAAAGCAATTCAAATAAGAATGAAACCGATGTCATGGTGCGGGTGTAGAATTTTGTTGTTCGCCATTGATTTTATTACCTGTGCAGCTATATTTATAAAAATTCTATGAAGACTTCTTTTTATTTACTTCGAGCAACAATGAAAATAGTATCAAAGAAAAAAACATTTCAAAATCTAAAAACAAAAACGAAGCTGACATTTTGCGTGTGTAGCAATAAAAAGATCTACAATTTTTTTTTTTTTTTTCTTCCAAAACTTGCGGTAAGTATCAGTATCTGAATTATATTTTTACCTAAAGCTAACATAACGTGATAAATATTTACTTCATATAATCAATTAAAAATGCAATTATATATAAATATTGATTTGATTAGTTGGCATTCCCTACCTACCAAAATTAAAAGTTTTAATTGATTTTTCCAATTAAGAAAAATTTAATTTACTAACAATTTCCTTACAATATCAGGAATCGGTGTTTTGTCTAGTCTAAGATACTGAACCGTTTTATCTAATCAAAAGTAGTAGAGTACTATCAATATTTTTCATCCTAGTTGAATATTAAATGTTGACTTAGAAAAAGCATGAAATTATAAGGAAACAACAGCTGTCGAAAGGAATGATTTTGAAATGATTTTTTCCAGAATTCTAAGTGCATAAAATAGAATTATTTTTTCAAGACAAATGTATGAAAAATTCCCTTTTTATATTGAAATAAATTCACAACAACTTCTTCGTAAATCCACTATCAAATTTTCCTAATTTTTCTTAAAGTTTTCACAAAAATTGCAAGAATAAGTAGATTCTTGTGTACCATCAAATTAAGACGATTGAAATCTTTAATTTTACGTCAATCTTAACTTGAAAGCTTGTTTTATAAATAAAAATAATTTTACCTGTGCCGCTACCACAATTGGAAGTAATAGCAAAATCTCGATGATCCTCATAACAGGGTCCAAATCCTTTCTATGGATCAGAATGATCGATCATCAGATGGTTTTCGCTGCATTTAAGCTCGTTGTGAATGGCCACGAGTGTCTTTCAGTGGAACACGTATACAAATATTATCTGAAATAAAAAAGAATTTCAAATCAAAACTAACAAAAAAAAAACAAGTGAAATTTTGGAAAAAGCCGGAAACCTGTGAAAACAATCACGTCTATGCCCACCGTTGCGTAAAACTTTACAATTAGTCAGCGAAGCATTGACCATGGTTAGCAGGTTAGCACAAACAAGTTTTTTCGATGTAAACAATGGAACTTGTCGCTTTTTGTTCAGAGAAAAATAAGTTAACAATGCAAATAGGAGAAAGATTCGTTCCCGAACAATTCAGAATGCAGTTCCGAATCAGTAGATTTGGAACATTGGACAATTGGACAAGCGCTCCACAAAAGAAGATGGACCTTTCCGGCGTCTCTTAGCCCAGAAGCGTGAAGAGCAATTTCCACAATTAAATTGGCAAATGACTTGAAGAGCCAAATTTTTCGCACTTAAGAAAGTCGAGACTGCATTAACACGAAGAGGCCTACATCGACAGTTCACGACTGTGTCTACCGTCAAAATCAAGGACAAGTTCGCACAAAGGGCCATTGAACGCATGTGTATGTATAGACGGAGGTATCGCGGTACAGACGAAATGATATCATCGCAGAATCACTCCAATTAGTTTGATTCTGGGTCAATTCGCCGCCGCGCCGTTAACATTCCAAAACGCTTCCGATTGCCGAAAAATGTGAAAATGTTTGGCTCCGGCTATTTCTCCAGTTCATGTTGCAAAGTCTGTATGTATTTTATTTTTAGCCGGCGAAGAAAAACGAACAACGAAAACAATCGAGTCAAAATAAATCATTCCGGCAAACAGAGACCCATTAAATCGATAATGCGAGGAAAATCCACATCCCGCCATCGGTCGGAGCCAGAGTGAATTAAGCACCGAAAATCATAGGAAAAGAATTCAACCGCACCTCTGGTCCGGCTCTGGCGGCCGGTTCGGCCCGAAAGTATTCTTAGTATTCTTAGGATGGCTAAGTGGGTCAATAGGATAACAATTTAACAATTAGCCGCACGACCATTCACGGAGGCGGTTCCGAGCGGCCGTTAACATATCGAACAACACCTGGATTTGCTAGAATGGCTTAATTGATCGCAAATTACTATCGTCTATTGTAAGGATCCTCTTTGGCGGCTCTTTTGCACTGAATTAAACTGCGGAAATAAATAAGTCATAAACGGACTAAACGCTTCGGACTCAAACAGCCGGCCGCCATTAAATGCCCATTTCGGTTCATATGGAGCTCATTAACCAAGTCATTAAAATGGCCAACAAGTGCATTGAACCCCAGAAGAAGCACCAAAACTGTTGACCAATTCACAACCATTAATCTGATACTAATTTTTAGCCCAAGGTGAAGGCTACAAGCACATTTTCGGTTTATCATTGAGATTAATGAAAAATTACAGCGATTTGAAACTAGTTTTTTGATTTCAAATTGAGTCTAATGATTAAGTCATCTTATTCTAACTCTGACAAATTAGATACTTATCTCAGGGCCATTAAGTCACTTCATATATACAAGTGGACAAAAACCAATTTCCAAAAGTAGCCATTATTCATTTATAGAGCAATTCTAATCTATAGTCATCATTTTTAGGCAGTTACATACACTTAGCGGTAGGGAAAATATATTCTAGTTTCTTTATATTTTTCATATACAATTTATTTTCAATATAATTTAAAATATTTAGAAGTGTTATGAGAAAGTGCTAAAAGTTATCTGAAGCAAACTCACAAACTGTTTCACTATAAGGGCTTTAGGTAATTCAATTTATTTATTTACAAAATGATGTAGAAGAACTTATTATAAATAAAAACACACTTTTAAAACATTAGAATTATTTTGTATAGTTTCTAAAAATAAAAGTATGTGTGTCTAGAAACCTTGGTATCGAATTTGAATTACTTGATGTACTTTAGAGTCAACTACATTTTTAGGAAATTTAACAAACAAGGTTTTAGAGATTTCAAGAATTTTCAGTTTATTCTAAAGTATCTAGCGAATGGTTTAGAGTTGTTTTTTAATTTGGAAAGCAATTCTCCAATGGTTTGCTACTCACTAGCTAATTCATTTTTATTACTTTCGATTTTAAGTATATGATAGTCAAAAATTGTATTACTTTATTATTTTTACTTCTAGTTTGTATTGCATCGCAGCTGATTCTATTTGACCTTAGCTTTATCAGTTTTAAATTTTGATCAGCTAGAGATTTCTTAAAGTTTCAATTCCCTTTTGTTTTTTTTCACAATTTATTTTTATTTGAATTAATTATTATTAATTGGCAAAGTGTATTGACACAACAATTGCGAACAGATATAGATTATTTTATTTAGTGGTTAAGAATTTTCTAAATGGTATTTCACATTCCATTTCTGGTGGCACAAAGCCTTGCTTTGAAAATTTAAATCCCACTAATAAAACTTCATGCTTTAAAAGCAGAACTCACTAAGAACCTGGATCAGTAGCAACAAAATAGCAAGTACCCTATCATCCAGCGAAATAAAATATTTCAGAAGGAATCCAGTCGAATAAGAAACCACAGTTCGAGTCCAAATGGAAAAGAATAAGATTGCAAAAAGCCGCAAATCGCCCAAAGAAGGAGCGGAGCGTACGCATAAATTTCACTCAAATTGGACAAAAAGGCTCAAAGGAGCAGTCCAGACGAAATGAGGCAAGACCAGAAAGAACTGCTCGGCCTATTGTTCGCGAAAAAGCAATTCGCGAGATAATCAAACGGCACCGTACAGAATAATGAGAAGGAAAGGGCCTGCAAGACAGTGCACCTACCACACCGTAGGAGAGTCCGAAATCACTCAAGTCATTTCCTCGATTGAAACCGAGAGGAATCCATCTTGTCGTCTCGTCTTGGCATCGCCACTATGATAGTTTTAACAGAGATGGGATAATTTGAAGGGACTGTCCCAGCCTCGGTCGTTCGCGGTGAAATTGCCCTCGACCTACGATCACTGAACAATAGATATCAAGATACAAGGCACAGGTCTGATGCCTTTGGATTTTTCTCAAGACGCACTGTGCCCGCTAGCGGCAAGATTCCATAAGAGGTAGCGCCAGACCGGGCGCGGAAACCATACCAATTTCGATTGCAATATAGACGACTTGAAGCAGTGTCAATGCTTCCAACGTAAGATATCCACCGAGCCGCCGAAGATGATTGAAGTCTTGAGAATTCCTCAACAACCGGACACAGCAAGAGCCAGCCGCGAACCAGTATCCATTTTAGGTTCGGCAATTTGCTGCCGTTGGCAGGTCTAATCCACATGACGCGACGTATGGTCCAGATCGACGCGAGTTCCGCGGTTTCGGGCCATAAAAACGTAGCCCAGGCGCTGCTAAGATGGAGCCAAAACGCTCGCTAAGTGCTCGCCAATGGCCAGCTAATGCGCGGCGAATGCGCCAGATGCAGATGTTAATCCGATTGGGATTTAGATGCGTTCCTCCGCGGCCAACTGCAATTAGTCATAGTTGTTCAGGCTCTGATTGATTTAAATAGGGGTACTCGTAAGTAAGGCTTGGCCAGACCCTATTTGACCCGGGTGGTATCCGCGTCACATTTTAAGACGCTCCAGTTTCTTGAATGCTCTCTGTAGATAAATGGACTCGCAAATTCGCAATTAAACTAAAAGAAAAAGGCATCTTTTATTCGCTTTCGTGAAAGATCGCCATTTGGCAACCAAAGATAATTGAAACTACCATGAACAAGAGAAAGACCATCGGTCTGTGTAAGATAATTTACTAATTTGCGTAGAGACAGTCAGTAAAAACGATACTAATGGAAATCAACAAAGTGCACGTTGGAAGATGAAGGATTTACTTTTCCTTTGTTAATATTATATTTTGATTATTTTAAAATAGTTCTGAGGAAATTGCTCAACTTATTTTTAGAGTCCGGTACAATCTGCAGGTGATGTGAGTACGTTTTTGATTAGTGGTCACAATGTTTCATTGATTTTACATGAATTTGTTTGTTTACAAAACAAGCAAATTGAATAAAACTTATTTTATGGAATCTATTGAATTTTTCAAATCTATCGAGTCGATTGAATCAATTTAAATTATGTAATATTGCGTTGTATTGAGTTACATTACTCTTTATTTTGGCCGATTGGAAAATATCCATTTCGGGTGCATGTTTATTACGATCAAAATCGAAAAAGTTGTACTTGTTTGGTTTCAAAAATACTAAATTAAATGGTTTATTAAAAATTACTGAACCAAATAAATTTGTAAAAAATATGTTTAATTGTGGTATAATAAATATACAAAATTTGTCTTCGTATGGATGTTCCCAGTTCTGAAGGTTCATGGTCATTCATTTTGGAAATGCTAAGAAAAACAAATATTTTTATCAAACTGATTTTTTTCAATTAATATAAAATTATAAACAAAAACAGTGAACTTAATAAAGCTTCTAATAATCTGACCTTAATGTTAATATTATTTTACACATTGTTCGATGAACCGATTTTTAAGACTTATTTAATAATAAAACTTCATTTGATACTTCACTTAACAGGGTTGAGGTTTTCTTTTGTGGTAATTCTAGAACTTAAAAAAAAACGAAAAAAAAACAATAAATTAAAAGGAAAAATGAGGAAGAATACCAAAATATAAATTTTTTACAAAATTTTTGGTATCTCTGGATTATACGGAATAAAACAACTTTACGTAATTTTGTTATCTAAAAAATTGCCTTTAAATGTTGGAAATGTCTAATTTGCAAAATAAATTTTATATATTTAATATGAATTCTTAAAAATACCCACTATATTTCATTAAAATTAAAAATATTTGTTGCCGAGTAAATTTTTAAAGTCAAACGTTTAGTTTTAGAAGATGCTGTCATTTGGATTTGCTTAAATGTTTTTATTTTTCTATAAAAAATTATATAAAAATATTTATGTTGAAAAAAAACGAATTGAGTAGTCTAATAAATAACGATTGTATTTTACAAAATTATCTGGTTCTAATTATCTGTTCTAATTGTTCTTTTTTTTGCCTAAAGTAATCAAATAAATGTCAAAATATAAAAATACGTTGTAATATCTGAAGCATAAATCGCTGTGTTGTCGTTACTAATATTTTCTAGTTAGAAATAGCAACACATAAAATATTAAAGGAATACTAGAAAATACTTCTAGGAATGCTATTAATTTGGAAAATTTGCCTCTAAAAAATTGTTAATTTCTGCTAATGCTAAATTAGTTATAGCCCAAATCTAATATCTCTTGAGTTTCTAATTATTCCTTCTACTCGACAGAATCGAATGATTCCCTAAATACTATTTCAGTAAGATGCTCCAGCGACCACCGGCCGGAAATATTCTCATATGTAAAAATAAATACATCAGCGTTTTGTCGGCATCAACGATTAAATTCACATTAAAAATCCTAGAAGTGACTAAGCTTTTTAATATTAGAAATTTCCCACTCGAAAGCAATACTCGCTTGAATATCGCGCGTATTATTAGAAACGAAGATAGAAAAATCTAGCCGAAAATTTTTATTGACGACGAAGATGAAAACTCGCCGCAATTAAAAACTTTTGCGACAAGATCAAGTCGAATGTCTGCGACCCTCCGGCCGCTCCATGAGATTAAGAAAATGCAAAACTGTCCGGAATGCGCTGCAGATAAGAAACGCAAATAAATTCTCAGCTAATTTTGTGGATTAACAAATTCACAGCGAACTGCCAACTTTACGATTCGAACGCGTGAGGCCGGCGATTTGAAAGCAATAAAATTAACAAAAATTTGCAAATTTAATTGCCGTAAAACGTTTCTGGCAATTTCATTAAGAAAAACAAACAAACAGGTTCCATTAGTTCAAGTCGCAAGACAATTTACCTATGACGGACTACCTGCCGCAGGCTCCATCCGACTCAGAATTGGGTCAGTGCTAACACGAGAAAGGTGTCGTTTCTTAAGACGGCGCCGCCGTGTATCGTAAAATATATTCTTACGTCGTCCAGTGGGTCCTTTTCAATTCGATAGAATTTAAATACACTTCGCAACAAAACTTGATTGTAGCGACACTTCCCGAGGAATACCAACGCAAAAGATGTACGATTCGATAAGTCAAGACTGCTACTGCTCGGTGGCAAGTCGATTGGTCACTGTTGTTTGTGTCCATGTAGATTGACACTTTCTCACCATTGTTGGATCGATCAGTCGGGCTAATTCTAATTGAAAACAAATCAAATAGATTTCCTATTGAAAGTGAGCCGTTTACAAATTCCTCAGTATTGTACACCGGTGCAGGCTGCAATTGTTGCGCAAGAGCGCTGCCTGCATGCAATTGACTTTGTTGTGCTTTTGTTTGTTTGGGGCTATTGAAACACTACTATTTTACCTTTGAAGTAAACGTTAATTTTTCCTTGTAAAACGGCTGGAATGGATTGATTAAATAATAAAACTAATGGACAATTTGTTGAATTGATTGCGAAAATAATGATAATACCTGACAAGTATTTATACAGTCTCAATGAGAAAAATACATAGGCATTGTCTCAAAATCAATGGTATATTGTGCAATCACCCAATAACAACTTTAAATAACAAGCGTTTTTTTCGATATATAAATATACACATTTTTATGCATTAATATAAACTAAATAAGTTCGTTTAATAAAATAAAACTATAATACAAAATGTAAATGAAATAAAAATAATATTTGCATATGAAAGTTTCATTACTCAGAAGAAGACATTTTCCTTTTTCTGAAAATTGATGTTCTCGAATTTGAGACTCACATAAATTTTCCTAGTGAAAGCTAATTCGATATTATTTAAACATTTTATTTTCGAAAGTTACTAACAAGGTTGCAATGGCTCGATTTGAATATTATAGAACACATTTACTCGAATATTCAATAAGTAAGTTATTTCGAATAGTATTCTAAAAATGCAGTATACATTTTCATATCTGAAATCAAAAATCGTTTAACTACCCTACGTAAAGACCACTAACTCCTACGTAAGTAAAACATCTACCATATGTACAAATTTAATTATGTACTATAAATGTTTTCTAGTTAAGGACGTTAGTTTTTGATAAATTGAATCTTCAGAACAAAAGTTAAACTCTTAATTAACCACTGGAAGTTACAATATTGAAAAAAAAAAAACGAAAAAGATATTCAAAAATGTGGTTTTCTATTTACAGGCTTTTACAATTTTTTCTAAACATATTTTTAATATATGCAGTTAATAAACAAAAACAAATTAAATAATCAAATCGAAATTTTAACACAAGTTATTATTTACTTTGTACAAATAGTATTTTAGAGAGCAAGTTTTCAAATGCCTTGCTCAGCCCAATTTAGAGAAATTGCACTTCAAGTTGTTATAGTTTTTTATGATTTGCATAATGCTGTCGTTTGGCACATTAATCAATAAATTTTTCGACATAAAGTGTTAAGGCACATAATGGCCGTATTTTGCAGGTATTGACGAGCCAATTGCAAGGCGAAATTATGATCAGTGGCCACTGCGCATACAACGCGGCCTCGAGCGCCGTTTAAGTTCACTGCGGCATTAATTTGGATATTAATTAACAGTGACTTAACCGCCGATCAAGTGGTTAACACGGGTTTTAGCACGCCCAAGCCGTGACCACATCCTCATTCATGTCCCACACATAACGACACGCGCAGGCGAGTAATTTTCGCAAAATATGCAGGTCCTGCAGAGATGTCTATTCTCGGCGATAAATACGGAAGTTTACGCGGATCGGAAGAGCGTGGTCCAGTGCGGCCGCAGCCTCACGCTTGCCTTTCAAGATGATTTTCAGAGGAGCTCCCGGGTTCGTCGACCATAAGAGTTAAAGTGAAAAATTGTGGCGGCCAGCACGTTTTTGATGAAGACGTTCCGTCGCAGGTCGGAGCAGGTTAAGAGACTCTAATTGGGGATTAATGCCGGCGCCCTAAAGGTATCAAAGACGTACCTGGCGATCTCCGATAACATATGTCCAGGTACGCTCAGCGTGAAATCCAAAAGAGAGGCAAATTAGAGGTCTGGCCAACAAATCGAGACGTGTAATCCGATTACGGCGCTGCCGTTGTTTAATTCATTATCCAAGTTGTCGTCGGCGGCGCGGACTCAGGTTCCTATTACGTCGCGATGTACCAGCGGGCGCGATCTCCTCCTCCAGAGTCCGCGGACCTATTTCAATTTTACAGAGACTCGGGTCGTCGATGTTATTATTGTTGACAATTTATAGGGAGATAAGATTTTCATTAATTCGCCATTAAATTAATTAGCGCTGATTCGCCTCGTCTGTTACGTTCCCATTTTCGAAATCGGGAAGCAGCGTTTTATGGACGCCCATAGAAATTCAATTTCACAGCTAATTGAAGACCAAGAGGAAGTTCGGATATTCTCATCCTTGTTTGGACCAACACGATTCTTTTATTCTCCCATTTAACTACTTTAGAATTATATCGCTAGAATTTCCCTTTATGTAAAAACGATAAGCTTGATTAACGACTGTGTAAATTCCAGCCAAGTGCTATTGCCTCAATTCTTTAACCTCTTTTAATTCTTTCTTATTTATTTTATTGATTTTATTACAAGCGACTTTCTTTATTATCTACGCGTACTTCAGGCGTTCGAAACATAATTAACCAGGGATCAATCTCGTTTTTATAAATAATGCTATGTGTTTGGAAAGAAAA
Organism: Proctacanthus coquilletti; assembly: GCA_001932985.1. NCBI lineage: Eukaryota > Metazoa > Arthropoda > Insecta > Diptera > Asilidae > Proctacanthus > Proctacanthus coquilletti. The sequence continues at coordinate 248,132 of MNCL01000066.1, forward strand.
ATTTAATTTCATTTCAAAAATGCGTATTTTTAGTACATTCGCAACAATTTTTAGTACAACTATAATGCAATTTATTTCCTCTTTTGCTTTAAATTTTCTTATAAATGGTTTATTAAAATTTATACGTTTACTACAAATAAAAAAATATGTAAAATAAAATTTCGTGTACAATTACCATATTGTAAAATATTGAAATTTCAAATTAATAAACATAAACCTTATAATGGTAAAAGGACATTTATTAGACAATTTTTAGAAGTGATTATTTCGAAATAAAATTAATAATATTTAAAGACATAATGTTTAACCACTTTTACCAAAATAAGTTTTCAAGGTATAATAATTAGTTGTTTATAAATAATTTTTCGAAATATTGTCCTAAATAATTTATATTAAGGAATGGATGAATGGAAAAGGATTTTATCAAATAATCATAAATCCAAGAATAAGAAACACTTGATCATACAACATGAGAAAATTTTAAAGCATAATTATACATCGTCCTATTCAGGCCCGTTCTTTAATCTGTAAAATGTTCAGACAGAAATAGTTTTTGTTTATAGTTAATGAAAAAAACCTATGATTCCATCGTATAATGCAGTTGGGTTAATACAAGTTATACATTTACTGATTATTAAAATATTCTAAAATAATTTCCCAGATAACAATCATTCTGTTGACCTCAACCAAATGTTTTAATATATTCACATATATTTCGACATAATCCAGGCTGACTCAATGTAAACTTAAATTTTCTGGAAGCTGCTTGGCAATTGAATAATGTAAGTTTTATTGCCCTAATTTAAAGGCTATTTTTATGCATACTTATCAACACCAACTTTCCACTTAGATAGATTTCGGCAAGGTATTCAAAGAATTAATGTTTCTTCCTCAAAGGCATTTATCGGTATTAAGAAAACTCGTAAACACTTTAGCCTTGGGTCTCTGAATAGAGCTAATCAAAGAGATAAAAGGCGTCGCCAGAGAAAGCATACAGAGATTAAACTGCTTACGCAACCTGAACTTGCTGAGCTACTTAATTTTTTCTATTATTCAAAAAAATCCCTGGCCAGTAGCAAAATTGCAAGACGGACGACTATTGGGTGAGGAATGGAATTTTGGCGCAGTATAAAACTTTTACTGGTTGAGAAAGTTTTACTTACTACCCGCGAATGTTTTGCCGATCTAAGAGATACACCCGAAAATCGGTTTTTAACCGAATTCTTTTCACCGGTTATGGATCAGTTTTTAGCCAGCCAGAAATCTCGATCTGAGAAAATTCACCTGGTGAAAACTTCGCGCATAGTTGCACAGTCATGCAAAGTGTTTCTTAACTTTCGGAACAAATCACGGCTTTGAGCGACAAACAGCTGTCGAAATGGGCAATTACAGCGGTGACGCAACCACCCTGCTCGATTCTGGCCGAGTAAGTGAGAAATCCCACAGTAGTCGCTCGACTGATCAAATCGTTGTGCTCTATCTTCGACGGGTCTACTCATCTCCATCTTGGAATCTAGATCCAGATCCAAACATTCTTGACATAGAACCCAGCCGAACTGGAGCAGAACGAACGGATCGACGGATCTTCTGGAAGCTCCAGCTCTGGCGCGTTTTTCTTTGACGATTTCGCGGAATTATTTGTAAATTATTGCGGACAATTAAGAATCAAAATCGACCTCCTCTGACTGATCCAGTTCAGAGCAGCAGTGACTTTAATTGCTATTGCGCGATTTTAATTAACAGTGCATTCGCTGCCCCGACACTCGTTTTTTACGGCGGCCGTAACTTGTACTTCTAGTTTCCTCCATTTAGAAACAGGGATTTGGAGCGTCTACAAAGCATTTGAATTTTCAACGACATCTGTAATTTAATTGAGAATAGTGGGATAAGTTTTTCCTTTTCTAGATCAAGTGACAAACGCAAATTTCGCATGGGCTGGTGCTGACAACATCCACAAATCGCGGAAGTCGGTACTTTGGTTGAGATTGTTCATGTTGAGAGTGATGTATTCTAAGTTTTTAATTTTTCTATCACCAGAATGTAATTTGCTCCTTGGAGTCATTTTCATACTTTGAACTGATAGCGTAAGTTATATATAATAATAATATAATTCATGTGTTCCTATGCATTCCAAATTTGTAGATCACACTTTTGTACTTTTATCTAGGATTAAACTGGGTTAGGTTATCATCTTGATGAGTAAAAATAAATGAGAATCTATAAATTATCTATTTGCTTAAAAAATTTGATGGCGCATATTTTAAGAGCGGTTATAGAGTATAATTCTTTAGACCATGTTTAGCAGATAGAGGCTGTACTGGGGAGTGGACGGTTACTTTTCACCGTACACACATATGATTTAAATATTGGACGGTAATACATCAAGAAACATTAGCTGGTCAGTTATTGTTTAGTATTAAATAAAACAATATTATGACGAATTTGAACAAAATAATATTAGAAATTAATAAGTTACAGGAACGTTATAACCTTTTTAGTTATTTTCCATGCTGAAACGTTTTATGTGAAGATATAGCATTTAACTATTACTGTGTGTTATTAACATAGTGTACCATAAAAAGAGAAAAAGACAGATGCATTTCTCAATGTTCATCGTAAAATAAAGAAACAATGATGGAAATTCATTATAATCGCACCCTTGTGTTACAAACGTTCTTCTGTGTAATATTTGCATGTTTGATAAGTTTTTGAAAACAGCTTGTCGTGCAAGTTTAAGAAAACTTCAAAAAAGTTTAATGGGTTGAAAAATGACTACTCGCTTTACATCGATAAAATATGTAATAATTTATACATAATTAAAAATATGAATGTCTTCATAAATAATGGTTAGATTTATGGAGTAAAAATTATTGTGAATTTGAATTGATTATTTTCGGCTACGGCTTAGATTTCAGAAAAATTTTCGTTCATTTCAGTATAATGTGACTGAATTCTTGTAATGAATTTAAACTCAAATGTTAAGTGTGAATTCAAAGAGTAGAAACAATTGTTTTAAATCATATTATTTAGGCTTTTTTTAAACTAATATTGCGCATATATTTCGCACACAGAAAACAAACAACGGAAAGTGTTACATTAGTTTTATTTCCGCTAATGGAAATAAAAATGATTTTTAAAAAAGTGGAATGTCATATTTAGAGTCAAAGTTTAAGGAAAAGAGAAAAGAAACTAACTTTTTACTTTTGAAGAACAGGTATTTTGGATTCCAATAGAATAATATTATGTAGACAAAATGTAGAAATTGACAAATTTTGTAAGAAACTTCTTGCACAGGCATCTTCAGTAATGTCTTACCTCCATTTCTTAAAGATTTTCAAACATAGTAGAGCAGATATCATCCAAGAACCAATGAAATCCTTTAACTAAAATCACACTATAACTAGCAAAATTGCTGCACTGCTCACGATCACGACTTGACGGATTTGTTATTTGGGAAATTCGCAAAAACTAAGGCTGTGATAATTCGCTGTTTTTCAAACAGAATCAGCTGAGCTCACAATTTTGCATCGACTATCAACACCACTGCGAGGCACCGGAGCCGCGTTATCATTTGACTCCTCGCCGAAATTTGAATTGGCGATCGCCAGCGCTCACAGATCACTTCACTAGCACTAAGGAGTCGTCGCAGAGATCGCCAGGGAATCGCCTAGAACTAAAATTCGCAGAAGGTCGCTGCTAGTCGGCAGCATCACTTAGACGCGGCGAATGCAAACATAACGCACCGACCACGCACTTTTTGAATACGCTCGAGCCGCCAACGAGCCTTTAGCGATCAATCCTCCTCGCGAGATCAGAGACCATAAACGATATCCACTGCGTCTAGGCGTGCGCGGTCCGCTCAGATTTCTGAATGAATTTTGAATTCGCGCCGCGGCGGCCTAGCGTAGTCGGAATCGCTGTGGCTTACGTTGCTAGCAATCTGCTTCTTGTTCCGTAGACCGAGGTCCGATCAGGCGGCAGACGAGAAAATCCAAGACAATAGTAAGAAAGGTTCTCGTAGATGGCCGGTAGAATCTGAAGACGCAGCCTAGTGAGGAACAAGTCTAGCCGGAGTCGAGCTGTACGAACCGCGCGGTCTCAACGTGCAGTCTCAAGTGAACACACCGCTGCGGGACTGGAAGTGAAATACTCGGCGATGGCCTGGCTCTGCCCCGTCGATCGCCGGCAACATGTTGCTGCGGACGACGATGAATGAAATCGGTTTTCCAGCCGTCTCAGAAAATGTTGCTCGCATGCTGGACACAAATGCCTGACTTCTGGACATCGAAGCACCGGCGCGGCGAGGGTCGGAAAACTGACTTTCACGTCGTGACACAATAAATTATTAATAAACCCAATCGGAGCCAGTTTTAAGATGTTGGCAAAAAAATTAATTTGTTATTCTGGGAAAAATGCCTACGTATTGCGATAGTCGAAGTTTGCGGCAGTTTCTTCCTAGGAAGGGTTATCAGAAAGACGCATGGGTCAAGTTCAGATTTATTTGACTAATTAAATAGATAAGCAAGTCTTGTTTGGCTACCGCACGATTAAAAACCCTACTATGATCCGATAAATTATACGTTCTCCAATTTTACGCGATATTAGCTAAACCCGTTAATTGCCATTGTTTACGTTAGATTAGACGCTGGGCCGCACTTCGGGAATGTTGTCCGAGACAAGTTAATTTGCCGAACTATGTCGAGATAACATCTTTGTTAGGACCACTTCGAAATGTGAGGGTTTTTCGTTATATTGTTAAATAGTCGTGGGCCACCCTCAAGGAGTCTCCGATGTTTTATCACTGCTTTGGAAATTAAAATTAAATCAATTTTAATTGTCTTCCAATTAATTAACTTCTAATTTTATGTAGTGTCCCACAATGAGGAAATTTCTCTTAAATTTTATACGCGAAAATTAGATGGAAGCAAAGCACGCGACAATCTAGCGAAATGACGAATTGCATTATTCGACCTTAATATATTTTTCAACTTTATGCGTATGCAAATTTAGTTAGATAAGATTCTCTTGATAAGAGAAGTTTGCATTCTTCTTCCCTGCAAATTCCTACGATAAGCTGGGAGCAAATACGCTTAAGTGTAACCAAAATATTTTTCTGTTTTCCCTACTGAGCCAAACTTAAAGCGATTGAATCTCGGAAGATTTTATGTTTTATATAACGCTTATGTTATGAAAAAATGTAAATATTTTATATGATATATTTTTCCTTTAAAGGCATTGTTTTAAAAGGAAATAAAACGGTTTCTATTTATATAATTCTTTTTTTAGGTCTCATAGTCTACAAAGAAATTGATATATTTTGTATTAAGCTCACTTTCACGCATTTCATATTTAATTAAATATGATTTTAAATAATTTATTATTAGGCTAATATTAATAAGACCTTTAATTTATAACTCATCAGACACACACTTCATCTAACAATTTGATACTTAAAATGCTAAAAATTTGTATTCAAATAAATTGTTTATAATGAGTTTAAATGATTCTAAAATATTTATCTTTTCTAGACAAATTGTATTTCTGTATCTTACGCTATCTAGACTTAAGCACAAGTCTGAATAGTATCTTCATCAAATGAGATAATGGAGTTGGAAATTCCAAAATAAGAACAATAAAGGGATCATGCACTAAACATAGAAATGTTGATCTCTGTAAGAATAAATAAGGAATGAATTTTATTGACTACATCAAAAAATGTACAAATAAAATCCAAAGTAACGTGATAATGAAAGGTTTTTCGTATAAAATAAAAAGGAAAGATTTTTACTAAAAGCAATGCTTCTACAATGTAGTGGTTTCAATAAAAGAACAAGAAATGTTTTTATAAGACCACAGCTTTTGTCTGATTAACCTGCAGTTAAATAACCCTCCCAGAGTCCCTGAAATTTTTGAAAGACTCGCAATATGTACCACAAATTGTGGAGGTTCTGCCTACTTGCATAAGTCTCCCCTTATCGATTCGGGATCTTCCCCGGCAGTGTAATTTTAATTGAGAATCGAAATAAATAATTTTTGGCAGTAAGGCAGTCATTAATTAAAATTAATGAACAGGCCGTGCAAAGCAGCGAATATGAGCGGGTGCACGCGCGGAACAATTAATCAACAAAGAACGCAACCAGAAATCAATTTGCTGGCGTGCTGCTGGGCCGCCGAGGGAAGTCGGCATTGATTTGAACCCGGTTCCCGGCAATTCCCGGGACCTCCCGCCAGGTCTCCTTTGCCGGGATGTCATAATGACAGGCTGTTGCGGCTGTGCTGCATTGCATATGGATGCAGTTTCATACCGCACCTTTCCGGCATTATTCAGCCCTAGCTGCGGGACTTGCCTCTTTGAAAGGGAGGCGTCTCGCCCTGCAGACCTCAGAATGGTGCATATGTCGGATTGGTGAGAACGCCTTTGTTCTTTTCGAAAAATATCACTTTTTCTGGATGAGTTTTTCAAATGAACTTCAATTGCCCGGCACTTCAAGGAATTACTGGGCAATTTCAGGGGTTTATGACTAGTTATTACTTGCGTAAAACTACATCCACGTGACGACAATCACTAATGTAAATAATATGTTTTGGTGAATACATGAACAAATAGTGTTCAGATTTTAATTCTGAGCTTAAGGAGTAAATATGCGGATATAATTTCAGATAAAAACTTGAATCATTTTTTGGAATCCTAAAATACAACACATAACAAAAAATTAGAACTGCTCAACTTTGTGTAGCATAAACCTGTGCCACCGAACTATATTTTAAAAAATTCAAAAGTCTACAAACTAACAACTTGCTTAAATTGCTTAACTTTCGGCTAAAATTAATTTCGAAGGCTTTGATGTTATGTATAGGCATGCTTGGTATTTATACAAAAGTTTATAAAGTGTATCTTACTTGCTAAGTATCTATTGCCATGTAAATGTAACTAGAAACCCAAAATAGTTTCAAGGTTAAAAGCAATCCCAGATATATATTTAAAGAATCTTCCACAAACGCCAATGAGAGACTAATGATCCACTTAAGTCTAAAGTTAGAATTTCTTAACCGAAAATCCCTAAAAGTCATGATTATCGTCATCCGATAATGACTTCGATCTCTAGTATTACTACAATTGCGGCAGTTAATAAAGTCGGAACAAAAATAAACTCATCTTAATGTCTGCTGATATGAAACCCTAAACCACGGAAGATTAAGGAGGATCAAAGTGTCATCACTTAAGGGCCTGATCCCTTTCAACCATTCGCTCCTTTCTGTCTTTCTTGGATGGATAAGCGACTAAAAATATCTTCAAGAAAGACGGACGAAGACACAATTGGGGAAAGGAGTCCCGTGTTCGATCATTTATAAACGGAAAGGGCGAGGATTAGGGCTTACACTCTGACGGGCTACCATGTCACAACATCTTAAAACACGCTCCTTGAAATAAAATTTATTTCGAAGACGGAAATGGGACAATAATTTATATGAAGTTGTGATACATGGTGATCGGTTCGTTCCTCGTAGATGTCGCTGCTTTCCAGTGGTCCAGAGCAGATCCTGTCGCCTGGGGGCTTAGAAGGACCGTTCCCAGCACAAGCTTTTTGCCCATTTTGTTTTTAGTTGCCACTGTGGTTTTTATTGTGATGTTTTGCAGCGTTTTGTCATCGTCTAGAGGGATTTCTATAGTTGAGACTTCTGGATCCCAACGCGTCGACAGTATGGGCAGAAATGTGTTGGACTTCCAAGAGTTGAGCAGTACATTGTGTTCGAGAATAGACGTTTTAACATAAATCAGTCCCGCAGTGGTTTCAAATTCATCTTTCACTTTTATTGAGCATCGCATTTTCGTTGTAGACACTTTTAAACAATAATCTCTTCCGGATTTCGATGATTTTTTACTTGTAATTTTGTTTTTCATTTCCGTTAAACTCCATTGCCGCTTCGACGTTTTTGAATGACCATCGGCTGGATTTATCTCTTCTTTACTGCTGTCGTAAACCTCTAATACAAGTTCAATTTGGCCTTTTGGGGAGGTATTTACCTGAAAGTACATATAAATATATTGAAATCTTTAAATCCGAAATAAAATTTCATTTCTAAAAAATCATGTACAAGAAGAGCAAAATATTTGAAACGATTTTCTTAAAATCTGAATTTGACTTCCAAAAAATTCGAAAGTACATAAGCGCTTAAGAAAATGTACATTACATTTATTTAGTTTTGTAAAACTCAATTCCAACGAATTTGCAAATATATACGTAACTAACTCCACAGAGTAGCGCATTACATACACACATTTGTAAAAATACTTCAGTGCTATATATTTTAAAAAACTAAGAAGATTCAAGATTCCAGTATAACCGGAAGATTGAAATCTTTGACAGAGTGAGTAATTCTTTAAACAAGTCATTATATCAAGTTTAACTGATTCATGCAGTCCAAACATTTTGGTAGTATAAACAAATTGTAAAACTACAAATGTTTGTGTGGGCATTTCCCTCTTGGACGCAAACAGCACCCGTTGCACATTTAAAAGCAGAAAAGACGCTGAAGTTGTTGGAACTAAACAAATACGAAATCTCCTAGAAATAGAATTTTCGAAAAGTCTGCATTGTCCGTCTGCAGATCTTAGAGCACAACAAACAGTTGTCACTTCTAAAAATAGTTAGACGATGCAAGTGGTTCAACGGAACTCATGGAAGCAGGCTCCCGAAGGGAAATTCCTATTTAGTTTGATCCGGGCACAAATGGTTTAATTGAGTCTAGCTGGCGTCTTGCAGAACGTCTCGAAGAACATTTTCTTCTGTAACAATAGACATTCAGCTGAGGTCTGCGAGCCGTACTGATGTAAGAGCACGAAGAAAGTGCGTAATGGCATAATTTGCACGGAAAGCATTAAAATCGAAAGTATTTTCAGTGGTGCCTCCGTGATAAATTTAACTCCACTAAGTGGTCATAAAATTATGAAGTTCGTTTCAAAGCGGCTTGGGCTAAATGAAACGGAAAGTTTTATGGCCAGCTATTTGGTAGCAAGGTGGCCGCGAGGAGCACAGTTGCACTAACTCAAGCCACTTGCGGCTTCTTCATACACGCCCATAGGTCTCAAGATATGCCCAATTCGAAATTTGAAAATTTCATAAATGCACTTAAAATAAATCTCTCTGAGAATGCTATACCGCACCTTAGGGAGCTTGGGGAATTTAGGTGTAATATTTCTCGCACACAAATCGCAGCTATTTTAGGTTTGTACACTTATGTAAAAGACTGAAAGGTTTTACTCAAATTCAAATCCAAAAATGGTACTATTTAGACCTATAGTGTAATAAATGCTGCTGACAATTCGAATTACTCACCTGCGGGATGTAAACAGCTCTGGGACAAATTTACAGCCAATAAAATGGTGTGCCACTATCATAAATTGAAAGTAGGTGGGTAGTTGTTTACAATAAAAAGTAACTTGATTCACTTCACAAATCCAAATAACTTTCTATTAAAATCCAAAGTGATATATGGAGAACGATTTGTATGTACTTTTGAGATCGTAGCCTTTCCCATGTTTAACTGACCTCAAAAAACGAGGTTATTATGTTTTTATGTTTGTCCATTCATACTTTTTTTACTATATTTACAAATTTTGATAATTATTTTCTTCATTAATTAAGTATATTAATATATTTGAAAAATCCTACCATTGTTTCCTTGCAATGAAATTCCTTAAATTTGGCGCAAACTTCAAATATCTCTTTTAAATATTTAAATAAATACTGAAATAGTTAGTTTTGATACATTAAAATTATTTTATAATGTTTAGGATATTTAATTGGCAAAAAATATAATAAATACCAAATTATCCTAAAGTATTTTTTAATAAAAATGTAAAACAAGTTCATATTTACATATAAAATAACATTTGTATTGGCAAATTCGAAAGCTGTTTTATATACTTTCATTTATATTTATTTTGTAAAGTTAAATGTAACGTTTTATATTTTCCATGTATAACGAATTGAAAATTTCAAAGTTCCAAAAACTACACTTATTAATAAATAAATAAACACCTGAGCTCTATTTTCACAAAAAATTATGGGAAAAGTATAAATTTTTTTCATGTGGTCAAAAATCGCAAAAGCAACGAATATTCACATTTCTTAGATTTCTGCAATAGTTTATGACTCAAATTCAGTGCTCTTCTTTATCTACAGAAATTTATAGTCAAAATATCTGTTCCTTGTTTATTTGTAAAATAATATTTGTTTATATTGTCGTTTCAAAAAATAAAATTTTATATACGGATTAAAACTCGTTTACTATAATTTAGTTTTAAAAGAATTATGTGACATGCGAGATAAAAAACGGCATCGTAAAACAGCAGTCGAGCGTGTCGCAGAAAGATGGAAAAAAATGTGTCTTGACCATACTCCACTTAAAAACACTTCACATTTTATTATTTATCTAATTTGTCTCGTTTTCTGCATTCTGATTTTTATCCCCCATATTACCGGGATTTTTATAATCATTAATTTGAAATTTTGCAATAAAACTGAGCTCGGCTTGAAGAGGTTCATTAGTTAATAACAAGTAGCGAAACAAAAAAACATTTTTATGGTACAACGAATGTCGAAGAGCCCAAAGGAAGACAGATATTAAAATAGCAGATAAAATTTTAATCAATACAGTACAATATTCAATTTATGACCTTAAAAATCAATTAAAAATTTGCTGAATATTAAACTTGCAGAAACTCTGCGAAAGTATACGATTTAAAAAATAAACTAATAAAAATTAAAGAAAAAAAAAACCATAAGACCCACGTAAATAACTGTGAAAAAAGTTAAATTTACCCATTTGGCCCAGTAATTTGTTACAAACACATCTTTTACAAAATATAATTCTAAAATCTTAAATTTAAGTCAGATCTACAAGCTAATTATTTTCTCCATAAAATTTAGTATGGGTAATGATAATATAAACATATAAAATTTTGTTGCACTTTAGGCTATAAAAAAAAACGATAATGAATTTCGGGAAGCACCTGAGATTACCGAATACTCCAATAAATGGAAAATGCTGGAAAGAATCCAAAGTTGCACATCGTCTTATGCGAGCATATGCAAAGAAAATTAATGACGAGCTTATAAAACAATTCCAATTTAAATGCAATTAACTGTTGAACGAATTTTAAAATAGTTTTATCGCACGTTTTGCACTTTCATATTATTTTCAACTTCAGCGTACTGACGTACTAAACGGAAGTTCGAAAAACTGACTTCCTTTCTACAATCCCAATGTAAAAAATCCCTAGGCAAGCAAATTTTACAACTCTCCGCTCATGCAGCACACCATGAATTTCACTGGCGGCCAAAAAACAAGCTGCCAAGTCAAAAAACGCCTGAGAATTTTTCACATTTGAATGGGTCCAGAGCGACAATCTCATTACGATCATCAAACCGCGCCTGTCCACAAAAAGCAGGAAAAGACAGTGCGGCTGAGGGGAGTGTATTCCACGGCAATTAGCAGACCCAGTGGGAACCGGTCATTAAAAGGTCCACAAATGGCCACAACAGTCGATCAAGTGGCCGTCAACATGCGTCTAGATCAGACCCACAGGTCAAGTGTAAAGTTTCACTGCGAGCAATTCACGAAATGTATCACATTACGCCATTGCTTTTCACTTTCTTTACTAGACTCTACCTGCGATACCTTAAGATTTATTCCAGAGGAGGAGCAGAAATAGTTTTTAATCATGGTCGACCGTAAGACCTTAGATATATATCTTAAAAGTTATCCCTAAATCTTCCTGTCTCTAAGGCCTTCTAGAACTGACTAGAAGTAAGTAAGTATTAACTTTTTATTTGGAAAAAAAATTTTGCCTCGTTAAAAAATTAATAAGAACTATTAAAATTCCTACCTGTTTTCTCTGTAAATACACGAAATTATCTTATAGACCCTTGAGAGGTTAATACTACTTACGTTATAATTCTTCGATTGAGAGACTGTAATCTCTTTAATAGGTAGCCAAATTTCCTCAGTTAAAAATTGTGGTCCTTTGGGGCTTTTCTTAAAAATCTTTGGTTCTAGGTAACAGGTCACTGACCCTGTAAAAACGAATATTTTTAACTTAAAGTCTTAATTTTAATTTAAAACCTCACCAATGTTTCTCTTGGTTTCACTTTTTGTAAGTTTCACTTCCTCAGCCTTATTTTTACTTTCGTCTTTGTTGTTCTTGGTCGCTTCAGCCTTGGCCTTCAGTAGCGAGACTCCTTTATCACGTAGGGATCGGTAGGTCCCCTTAAATCGATCAAAACTCTAGTTAAAACAAAATTTCTTATTAATAAAAAATAACATAAAGCTCCCGCCTTTCCAAAAGCAAAAGAAATTGTGTACCTGTGCGTAAAGTAAAGTCTATTAAATAATTCAAAAAAATTATTTTTCAAGAAGTTTTATAGTAACATTTGTTCACATACAGTTCAAAAATATTATCACAATCGATAAGGAAAATTTACTTAATCAAACACATGTTTACGTTTCCTAACAAATATTTGTTTTTATGTTTATCCGATAAATTCTTAAAGGGCTTTTTCCAAAAATTACACTTACTCATAAATAAACATTCGCTCTTATTTATAAAATTAATGGAAATAAAATAAGAAAAACAAAATTGTTCAAAAAAATTTTTTTTAATGGAAAATATTCTAAACATTTAAGGTGAAGCACAGAAAGCTTTTGCGACTCCAAAAATTATCCACAATATTAAAAACACATAGAAATAAATTAAAAAAACAGAAATTCCTACTCACCCCTGGAGGAAGTTCCAATAGAGCGTAGACTGTGAACACAACAAAATGACCGGAAAAACATTTTTCTGGCAAAGTTTCATAGGAACTTTTATCTTTAGTATACTTTTTTATTGACGATCTGAAAATTGGGGAACATTACTATGAAACATTTACATGCAAAGTATTTTATTTTATTTTATTTAAATAGTTAAGAAAGGTACTTCGTGATGTGAGGCGTGATTGTACCTTGTTCAGTCATATTCTTTAGTATCCTCCGCTTCTTTGATACACTTGTCTAACGTAATTCAAGTGTGAAGTTAATCAAAATAACAAAAAAATAAGTTTTCTCATTTTCCCTGCAATCTTTCTATTTAATACACTTTATATATTTATTTTAATACACTTTATATATATAAAAATGTAATAATGTTTCAGTTTTGTTGAGCATTAAGGTCTTTTGAATTTGAATTTATATTCCTCTTCTAGGACAAAAACATAAATTGTCAATTTCCTAGGTCTAATTATATGTCTTTTTTAGATAAAACTTGAGTTTTAATTAGATTCAAAGAAAATTAAGAATTGACTTAAGACAATGAATATTCAAAGCCTTACACATAGACGATAACACAAAATTCACAAAATCGCTAACGAAATTGATTTCAAAAAGTTTTCATCACCTAAAAAATCTGAAGCTCAAAATGAACGCAAATCTCAACAAAAAACTGCTTACAAGTATTTTTAAATTTCTTTTTTATTTTAATGAATTCGAAATATTTAAACAGTGAAAAATAAAATTAAAATTATTATTATAAAAGACGTAGTATTTCTTATTATAGCATTATTTATCTATTGGAGACGATTCTAACAAAGACTTAACTATCCGGCTTTCTAGTTCTAGACTCTATACAGGGCTGCAATGTTTTTATAGGTACAGGTTCATTCCTCTTTTTATGCGTTATCTTTTATTGCGTGAAATTAGGTACTCAAACAATAACAATTGCCAAATTTGCATGATTTTTTTAAAAGCATTTATTTTTCAAAGATATACTCACTTCAGTTCAGACCCTAAAGGGAATTTAAAATTTTCATTGAACTTAGGCCAGGAGCACGTCTGAATGGCACTATCAAATTTCGTTGATCCAGGAAATAATTTCACCTGTGCAGAAAAATGTTATTAAAATACCTTCCGATACAGAAGAGGATGTGGATCGCACCTTAACAACATAACCCTGGACACTTTTAAATCCAAAAGTCGACGGTAGATGTCTCGCGGCAATCAAGTGCACATTTAGCTCAGGCACAGATCCGTGATCGCAGCCATTGGCGCTGGCGCCTCCAGTAGAGGATTGTGGTTCAAGGGTCAGTTGGAAGCCCACTTCGGGCTCCAGACTCACGGAATGCCTCTTGCGTGCTTCCTCGGAAGAGTTCTGGCCCGGTATGAGCGATTTCAGCTTGTTCAGCGAAAACGACATGGTGCTGTCGAAATTCTAAACAAATTCGAACCTCGCTATCACCTCACTAGTTGCACTCGGGCTGACCACTGTCCAGTGCATATCACGAACGATGCCGCACGGAACGCTAACTGCAAATCACTAGGTCATTATGACGGATCGGCTGGACGCGCGGTTTCGCTTTGTTCTAGCGTCGAGGCGGAGCGAAAAGACAAGACGACCGATCGAGAGCAATTATTAGTCGCACGCGCGGAATTCCAGTTATTCGCGGTCTTACAGCTCAGCGATTCGATTGTCCGCGCACGCGTAATCAATTGACATCATTCGATCGAGTCGTCGCTTTTAGCCTGCCTGTCGATCGACGACCGTCGCCTGTCCGCCGATGAGTAATAGATCCCCTGCTACGGCTGGAGTCATCGTTGTTTTTAAGACGCCGCTTTTGTTTACGCACTGTGCCGAGAATCTTCTAAGATTCAGCCGGTCCGGAAGAAAGAAAAATGGCAAGAGCTTCCCGGGAGATCTGGACCTTTTCGGAGCAGACTCCAATGGGTGCAACTTAATATGAAGTATGGGAGGACGGACGCGCGGTGGGTTTGAGGTCGCGACTATATTCGGAATAACGTAAAACTATAGCGGACGTGCCGTTATGTAAGGAGCCCCATTGAATGAGATCGCGTCGCTGTAACCTTGGACTGTTATTAACACTTTTCAGATTTCGATGCAGAAACTTTTATAGACAATGGAGATGAGCTCGTAGCGAGAAGGTTTTCATTTTTCATGTCATGCATGTGATGTAAATTCTATTTTAGTAATGTACGTCTACTTGACACAGGGTCTATTGATCATTGCAGGCACTTGTAACAAACTAGTTTTAAAGTAGGGCATGTCAAATGTGCGAACAAAAACTCTTTCAACCATTTTCAACGGTTTACTTTTACATGGGTCATCAAATTAAAATAACTGATCTACATTTTCAGTATAGCAATGCAGCAGAGTAATAAAAAAATGAATTTTATAATTATTTATCTCGGTATATGGATTAAGGTTTTATATAAAATTATTAAATATACACTACTCAGGACTTGTCTTCTAAATCCGAAATAATTTATCAATCAATTTTCAAATTATGTCTTAACTCTTTCCAGACGAAGTGTTAGTCATTAAAAAATTCCAGTAAGAAGCTCATACAAGGCCTACGTACCTATCTAAAACCTTTCTGAAGACAATCCTGAGCAATGAGGTAAATCTTGTTCAAAACAAAACCATCACAAGACGGTTGCGTAATTATTTTTCCATTGATTAATTATCAAAGATGTTATCAATTTTTGAAAACGTTGATATTGCTCAGACCCAATAGATCATTATATCAATTAAAGACGAATTAATAAAATTATAGTTTTCAATTATTAACATGCTTAATAGACCTATGTGATAAATTTCCCTGCGTCTTGTGTGGAGCTTCTGTACCTTGGTGTAATTTTGATGTAGTTAATTTTGTAGAAAATTGTATTACTTAAAAAACATCCTTGCACTCTGCACCAATGGTTTTACTTATATTTAGAATATCCGACAACAAAGGCATGTAACGAAAACCGTCCAGTCTCCCAGGTTACTGAACTTCTACTGGGGCTCAAGTAGGACGATTGGCTATTTAAAACGATCTTGAACTGGCTCCGAAGGAGCTTTGTTTGGCCGTTGATGACGTTATTTTTCGATTTCTCTGAAAACTGGGATTGTAAGCTATGTCTGGCTATTGTGCTGATTGCCTGAGAGACTTCTGGGCTATTGTTCTACGAGACCTAGGCGACCGACTGGAGAGTTGTAATAAATCAAACTACAGGAGCCTTTGAAACCGCACGGTTGTTTTTAGATGTTTTCTATCGTGTTCATAACAACAAAATTTTAAAATTAGCACCACTCAACATGAATAATTGAAGAAAATACTAATTTAAAATTTTCAAAGCTTTACTTTTTTATGGGGTTTAAAAACGAAGCAAACAATACAAAATAAGACCTTAAAGTGATCCAAATAAGTTTTCTTGGTTTCTCGTAATGTTGTTTAAGATTTTAATAATAACACTTTAAATAACGAACTAAAACACTACTACGATTATTGGATGATGTCTATCTAAAATTATATCTGAACTTCATAGAACCGTCGTAGACTTGCGTATAAACATTTTCCTAATCTAGAATTCTTACAACACCTGATTTTAATATAATTTAAGTAGTGGAAACTCTTCAGGATTGGCTTGCTGTTATCATTACTTGGCTCTTTATACGATGATATAAAGCCTATGTTACTTCGGTAGTTATAAAATCTGTTCACTGCTGTCTGAGATTATCTCAAAGAGGCTCGGAATGCTAAACAAATTTTCTTTCTTTATACTATTGCTGTAGAGAGCTTTTAATGTGTGTTTATATCGTTTTACCGATAAACAACGTTCTCCGAAATTTCCTCTAAGCTTTCTTTTGTAAGGAAAGTATTAAAAGTAATTTTCAAAAAGAACGCACACAGGTATTCAATAAAGTACAAGAACATTTTTGTTGATATTTTATTTATCAATAATCGCTGTCACTAATCGACGATCATTTTAATTTTCCATTAATCTCTTAAATATGCGATATTTCTATTCTGGAGATTCCTTCTTAAGTAATTATTTGCCGAATTCATTTCGAATGGAATGTTGTATCGAGAAATTTTGCAGGTATTATTTTAACATTATAGAAGTGTAATATATGTGCTTAACAAATTTTGTGGGAATAATAATTTGTAAGAGGGTCTAGAATTCAACAAATGTATAAAGACTATTTGAAAATCAGTAGCTCTAAATATTCTCATAAAATTTTTTTAGTGAATGTTTTAAATTGTTTTACATTAAAAAATTTCTTTGAAATATTTCAAAAAGTTTTAAACAATTTTTTTGTACCTTCTAGCGTACTGATTGAATGCTGTATTTTCTCAAGTGCAGTTAAAGAAACACGAAATAAAATTTCTTATCTTCTTATTTATACCGTGATATCCATGTCTATAAAAAGAATCCACTAATTGGACACAATATGTTGAATTTCTTATACGTTTTTGAAAACCCACTTGCACATTGCAAAATTCTACTTCGTCAGTATAAGCGGCTAGCACACATTCAACTTTATGACCACAGACAATTCGTTCATAAAGCCTTGCAAAAATTGAAATCTCAGGCAATCTCTCATCGGCGGGCAGACTGAAATCGTTTGTGGCAGTTTAATCCAGCGAGCTAAGTATTAGCACTTAGTTGCTAAAAGAAAACACAACCGATTACACTATGGCTTCATCTTAGTTTTTTCTTGAGGAAAAAACTCGCACAATTCGAGCACATCGTTTACTCACTAAAGGCAAGTTATCGCAAAATTGACGGGAGCCACAGAATTGGCTTGAATTTTTTCAATCACAACGCACGACGGTGACTTAGATGGATCACGTCAGATGTCTACTGGAGCACGAAATTTAGCCAAGAAGCCGCGAAGAACAAGGGAAGCTCCAATTGCCCAGCCCCACTAGCGAGCGAGAGACAGGCAAGTTATCATCGGGTGAGCTCTTTGATAAGATAAAGAATCAAGTGGGCTTTCTTGGAGCAATATTTGATTAGGCGGTGATTCCTTCGTGAGCAACACGGGCTGCATTTGCACAATACACCTATGGACGACAGACGTGGGTGATCAATGACAAAATCTTCGTACCTTGTCAGAACGTACTTATTTCTAACTCCAGACTTGCAAACGTATTTTCCAATAGTTGCGTTTAGTCTGAATTATGTGCATTAATTGCGAAATAATTTTTATGATGAGTCACATAAGAATTTAAACTTGTTTTCAATAAGGCACTTAGGAATGGGTATACGACTCAAGAGTGTAATTTAGGTTGATAAAAATCCAGATAAGCATAGTGAAAGCCTAGTAAGTAGATATTTGTTTTAGAAGAATTTTTGTAAAACTTCTTTATTTTCCCTTTACACAAATTAATAGCTCAAAGAAATACGTGGACTGAAAAAAATTCCACACTTTTATTTTTCGAATATATAGATTTTTTTTAGTATAACTTATTCTCAATTTCGTTCATAAAATAAGAAAAGGACTTTTACCGATGGTAGTTCAACAATTATATCTTCTCAATAATATTTCATAATCAATTTTCAAATTTTTAAAAATGAAATTGGTTAAATGTAGTCTTATGCCAATGTCATCTAGAATCCCAAGAAACTATTCTTAAAACTCCACTCTCTATTTTTTCTGTTTTTATTAACGCACTACAAGAGAGATGTTGAACGAATTTTTAGTGTTTATTTTGTATGTTTTTAAATTTACTATGCAGAGTTTTTGCAAAATATCAATGACCCTTTGGTCTAATCAATGTAATTACAAAAAGTACCTAAAGATACCTTTCACTTCCTCCTTTAAGTAGCAAAGAAGAAATGTGGTGCCAATCTGCTGGGTGTTAAGTGTTGCTGAACTGATAGTCTGCATAGAGCGACTAAAAACACCTTAAGCTTAAATTTTTTCAGCTGTTCCTTCGAGATGATACACCGCAAGCATGTTGCAAATCGACTCCGTATTTTTAAATTTTAAAGTAGAAAAATAATTACAATATAAATCAATACAAGTATATTTATTATTTTATTGACAAACAGTGACTTTTTCTTAAAACTACAGAAATAATCTCATAAGGCTGTCATGCAGGTTAAATAAAATATCAAATCCGAGTACATATTTTTCACTCTTTTATTAATTGAGGCTAAAGGGAGTTTTTGCACAGCCGTATCAGATCGGAATAGGAACAAAGAAGTAATCATATTTATAGAAGTTATATAATACTATAACCTGACTGTAATAGTTTCTTCAACTTGATTGTTTTCGTTAATATTGATGCACTTGACCTCATCATTAAATGTGACACTCGACTTCCTTTTATCTGTTGGTCTCACAAGGTCCATGTCGGGTGTGAAAGCAGACCCTTCTCCCAAAATGTCATGCATTTTGCGAGCAAACCTTTCAATGTCCTCTTCTGATTCCTGCAGCGACGATCGTCGCTTTAAAATCGAACTCTTTTTCTTTTCTTTCAATTTAGCTAAAGAGTCTCTTTTGTGATAAATGTGACTATGGGGAGGAGAGTCATTATTCACATCACCGCTGATTGTAGAAATTGTAGTTTCTGTTGTAGATGGTGTAGACATTCGCTTGTATTTATTCCGACGATTGATAACGCAATGAATGATACCAACTGAAGAACGAATTTTTTTATTAAGTATAACTAATAATGTTTTACATCTTACCAATAATTATAACTGCAATAGCTGAAGTCAAACCCACAGTAACAACAATAATTATAAAGTAGCCATCGTCTTGCTTTTTTGGATTATCTTGAGGCTCATTGGTTTTCGTAATACTTCCTTTATAAGGAGCAACTAAAACTGCGGCAATTTTCCCTGAACATTTTCTAAAGAATGGAGGCATTGGTATTGGTATTAAAGGATTACTAATATAATTTACACTCACTCTATAATTTTTGTGTTTTCAAGTAGTTCCTTATTCTTATCAAAAGCATAAATCCATGCCCTTAGTGTAACACTTTCGGTAGACTCTTCGTTTCTGCTTCGATTTTCTATTCTTGAAGACACAAACCCTTTTCTAAGGATCCTAAAATCTACACCAGTCTTCTTCCGTAAAGCCCTAATGGTCTGATAAACCTTCTCAGGACTTTCTTTTTGCACTGTCAGAAGCACAATGTTCTTGGCTAGCAGTTTTTTCACTAGGATATTTGTAGTTGTTTGCTTTGCATCTTCAGCCCCATCTCTGTCACTTGCAATGACCTTCAAAAGCAGCTTGTCGGTGTTTTTCATCGCATTTGAAGAAGGATAAATTTCACCCGTAATTGGATTAATATTGAAATCGTAGCTTGGATCTATTTTGTAGCGAATCCTTGCATTTATTCCAGCATCATTGTCCTTGGCGGCCACTTTCAACAAATAGTCTAAAAATATTTCTTCGGAAATCGCTGGCTCTGGATACCCGATTTCGAAATCAGTGCGTGGAGGATACGTGAACTGAGGCTTGTTATCATTGACGTCCTCGATGATAATGGTCAACATCGTTCTTCTTGGTAAAAATCCAATGTCGCTTGTTAGCACATAGGATCTGTCTCTAAACTTCGTTGGAAGATCTGCTTTTCTTTCATAGTTTGGATTAAGATCATCAATTGTTTCATACGGGTCAGTATATGGTAAACCTTCGGAGCAATCAAATGTGAGTTGAACTTGAATTTGAGGAACTAACATCTTTGAAAAAGTTCTACTTTCACGATCCAAAGCGATGGATGTGAGCATTTTTGTGTTCCTGTCTATTTTCACATACACTTCAAGGGAAAAACTTTAGATTTACATAAAAATGCAACAGATTATTATACCTTTATCATCCGGTTCCATCATGGCTATATCATATTCACACAGCCCATACTTCATATTTAGAATATTTTTGTGTTCAACACCCTCATTAAGGTGCTTTATGAGCAGAGAGCTATTAACAGTCACAAAATTAGGGCATTTGTTATAGCCAATGACCTCAGGTTTGATATTATCATATTGAAAATTGCCTAAATGCAATAGTAAGTTAGTAAAAGGTCAAACGAAAACAAAATAGGATATTAGTACTAAATTATATTACATAAAAGTAGAGAAAAAGTTGACGACAATTTTGGATGTGATTCTTTTAGATTTTACACACTACTGATAGATTATATTAATTTCAAAACTATTTTAAATATACTAATATAATTCTTTCACAGTTTTATAATATACATAGACAAGTTCTCAAAAAACTTTGATTCGTAAAATAGCAAAAAAATCGACACTAAAACAATTATTAAATATATTAAATTATATTTAACGTGTAATTAAAAAATGATTCTATTGATTGTAATTTTTAAAAATTCTAAAACAAAGATTTAAAATTCGGGTCATATACTGCTAAAATTGATATTGCAAAAAAGCAATAAAATATGTTCATGATTCTACTATCAGCGATTCAAGTATTTTTATTATTTACAATTACTGCCCCTTTTTTTGCAAAACGTGATTAAAGTAATAAATGCCTCAGTAAGAATGCAGTAGTACCTAGAGCATTACAAATAGTCGATAATTTCAGCAAATTTGAATTTAAAAAATGTTTAATATCGTATGGTTTATGGAATTATAAATATAATTTTGGATTTATTTTTTTTTTCTGAATTTCAGAAAATTAAGGAAAATCAAAAAACAATTTTTTTTAAATAGCCACACAAAAAATTAATGATAATTCTATTTTTGGAATTGATTTTCATATAATATACTCACTTTGAGCGATAATGAATTTGGACTTGTAGAGCACAATCACGAGAATCGTCAAATGCCTTATCATTGGAGTATCCCGAAAATCTTTCCATTTTTGTCTTTTTCGAAGCATTTCACAGCGTATTCAGTATTCAACTTCACCCATTGAAAGCCACTCGATTTTTTGGGGGAGTTCACAAAATTTCGTTAGTAAAACAAAACGTCTGCCTCACAGTCGCAAAATCAGATAAGACTAACAAGGTGTTCGGTGTTTCAGTGAAATGCAATAGACTTTGTCTTATCAAAACTGAAAGTGGTTAATATAAAGAAGAACACCTCATGGGATCGGCGGAGCGGGAGGGACAAATGATGAAAACACATGTACTCGATACTTTTATTGTTATTAAAGCGATCAAACTATTTTAGCAATTTAAAGGAATAAACAAAACCACGAAATTTGTATCAATCGTTTCTGTACAAGATGTCAATAGAACTTGTAAACTGATAAGCGTTCGCTTTAATTAATTACTTCGACTAGAGCAGATAAAAACTAATCAGTTTGAAGAAACATCGATATATTTTATTACTATGACTCCGGCACCGGTGCGAATTTTGGAGTTGTCGTTTCCTCAAGCGGCGCCGACTCCGTAGTTTGATTGCCATCTTTCTCAGTGATCACGTACATCTGGACATAGTCGGTGAAATTTTTAGGCTTAGAAAGTTCATTCTTGCGAACAGGGAGACGTGGCGAGAGCGAAAGCATACTAGCCCACTGACCTTCGCAGAGATCGTCGTACCTTAGAAGCCCCACTTCTCCACCACCAAGGTCTCCAGGACCCCTGCACATTGGTTGACCGTCCCAGAGCTTCGTCCTTGAAGCCCTTATCCACCGGGCTAAGTACAGAGCCCGGCAATCACAGTGCCAGGGGTTTTTATCAAGTTTAACTGCCACTAAATTCGGAAGGTTGTCTAACGACCCGCGTGGCAAGAACTGCAGTTTGTTGGAATCAATCCGTCTGAAAAGACATTGATACTAAAACTACTCTTTGGAAATTCGAAATAAATGTTACAGTTTTTCCAATTTTTGAAGAGGTTGGAATACTGCAGCATCAAATGTTTTAATAATGTTATTGTTCAGCGTAAGAATCCTTAGATTTCTTAATCCTAAAAAATTCCCACTTTGAAGAGTTGTAAGATTATTTGAAAATAGCATTAATCTTTGTAAATTTGTTAGATGAATAAAAAGTTCATCTGGGATGAAAGGTAATGCGTTTTGGCCCAAAAATAATTCGTTCAAGCTGAGAAGTTTTGAAAACGCTGAATTTTCAATCTAAAATATATAAAAACACCAAAATATACAAAAATAATCCCCGATGGCAGTGGTCGTCACAAAGGTAAATTCGCAACGACTGATTTTTTTTAAATTTTGAAATATCAAAAATTTAGTTATTTATTTTATTTATATTCAATATATATTTATGTCTTAACTTTATTGCTAGTGGATTTTATTTTATAACTTTCAATTCGTTTATACTTACGGTACAAAACATGAAAGAGTTAATTGTTCTATTATCACCAAACTGTTTTTATTATAAATAAGAAAAATTTTAAACATTTTACTTACCCGAAGAATTCTGTTCATGGTTAAATCCAGTGTTAACAAATCAGTCAAATTTTCAAACAATTTGCCAGGAATAATTGTAATTTTATTATTATGCAGAATTAGAGACTTTAAATTTTTTAAATCTGAGAAAGCATCTTCTGATATGTTAGCTGCAAAAGAAATGCTTTAAAGAAAAACTTCTCACATAAAACTTTTATATACCAATCAAATTTTTCGATAGATCCAACATTTTTAGTATGGATAAGTGTTTGAAACATCCACTTTTAATTTCTTCAAGTTCATTACGTGATATATCCAATTCTTCGAGTTGAGGTTCTTCTCTTAAAAGGTCTGGTGGTAAAATTTTTATTTTGTTATCAGATAGATTTATAACAGTGATCTTATGAACTTGATGAAATATTGTCTCTGGGATTTCTCCAAGTAGATTTTTACTAATGTCTAGCAGATGCAGATTTCTCAAGGTTTGAAATATTCTGTAATCCAAATCTTCTAGTTGATTCTTTTGAAGACGTCTGTAAACACCATTTCAAACGTGTAATTAAATATTCAAAATTAGGGTTATATGTAAGTTTTAATTATTGCTTCTAGCATTATAACAAATACAATCATGCGAATTTTATACCCTTATTCTTATTGATCATTTGTTGTCGCAATGCTGAAATCCAAACATAAAATCTAAAAATTTTATATCCTTTTAAAGGATGAAAAAAAAGAAAATTATTAAAAAGGAATTAAACGGAAAAGCATTCAAGATGAATCAAAAAGGAAAATCAATTATAACTAACTAATAATATTTGAAATTAAATCTTTGAAATAAAGGCAAACAGAGAGAATAATGAAACTGCCCTTGGAATCATATGAAATTTTTTAAATTATATTTCGGTACGTACAATTGGACAAGGCTATCCAGATCCTGAAATATATCGAAAGGCAAAAAATCCAACTTGTTATTAGACAAATCCAACTCCACTAATAGCGTTAAGCCACGAAAACAGTCTTTGTGCAATGTTGTTAGCATATTTCGTGACAAATCACTAAAAATTGAAAATATGATTTGATTTGATATGATTTGATTTTATTGAAAATGTTATCACAAATTTAATTTCCAAAATTAAGTACACAAAAGCACAACTCACATATTAACCATATTCATAGGAATAACCTGCGAAGCAGGCACCGTTTTTAGTCTAGTATTCCAGCAAGCAAAGGACTTAGTGTCTGGCAAACATCTGCACACTCCCGCAGTGCAGTGATTCCACTCCTCATGACTGCCTGGTTTCAACTTCCACACGGGTTGTTCAACAGATCGCAGTCTTTTTTCAACTTGTCGCACTCTTTTTTCCAACTCAAGTTCCAAAGTCAAAGGATCAGTCTTTCCAAGATATCCTTGTTTGGACTTGTCTTGTTCCAGTTTTGCAGCCTTTGTGATCAGAAAGTACTGAGACACAAGTTTCAATGATTCACAAGCATTTATGGGACAGTTTTCAATGTCGGCCAACAGCCGTGGAAGAGGGTGCTTCTTCTTATAGACCTCAATATCCTCGCCCAATATCCGATGAATATTTATCAGAGTCGATAATACTACGACAAACAACATTATTGCTCTGGTCAGTTTGAAGCACGCCAAAAAACTAACAATCTCCCCAGCCAGCCTTTCAAATATTTGCATCCTCATTACTGCTCAACGAAATTATGCAACTAGCTTTCAAGGACGATAAAACTTTTATCGAATTGCTCCCTAATTACTGCACTTACGCAGCAGTTCATTACCGGCTGTTGACTTTGCTTTAGAGCAGCATTATTGAACTTGATGGTATCAGCGCGGTGTGTGGCCATTTGTCTCATTATGTCGTGTAGTTAACAATGAAACTGAACTAGGTGAACCCTGCTTCAACGCGAGCATATTCATTACCTCGCAGTTATGGACAATAAGCTCCATTGCCTCTTATGATTGCATAATTGTATGCAAGAAACGATTATTACTGGTATAGTTAAAGAAGAATCCCTGGAAGAAGTGAATTAAAGAACTGCAGCTTAATCACAAGGAGAATTACAGAATAGATTTATAATTTTGCTTACTTTTATGTCGTACACGATGCTCTCAAGCTCAAATTATAATTCGTTCTTTTATTGCTCACAAAACGAAATAAGTGTCATTATTAATTACTCGTATATTAATGGACTGACTTACTTTACATTGTAATAAAAGATACTCGTAAATGTAAATAATGTTTTTGTTTCATAATTTATTAAAGCTGTTCATTTGTAGAATGGAAAAAATGTGTAATTTAATTTAGTAATTTATTTATTTCTTGTATTGCGTTGGTGTTAAATTAGTGATTCATAAAAACCTTTTTATTATTTATTATATTATGCAAACGCGTTAAGATCTAACGTGCAATAAAATCATATTTCGTTATAAATGTGAATTTAAATAAAATATGCGATATTTACATATGGATGACCCCATCTCAGAATTTAGATGTACCACTATGAAATCCAAACCTCAATAAAAGTAGTATAAAAAGTTTTTCGAGCGATTCGAGGACTTACTTAATGTGAAAAGGTAAAAACACTCTTTAAGTGATGGAAAATTTTATTAACGACAGTGTAAATAAAAATTCAGATATATTTGTGCAAGAAAAGAACTTAACTAAAGCAAAAACTAACTATTTACTAAAAATTAACATCCCATCGAAAAACAGGATCACAGACTTGGTAACTTATTCCACCTAGGCTTGCACAAAATCCACTCTCGTGCAATATAGTACTAATTAATTGTGTAAATCCACTGATTTACTCATCTATGCTAAGTAATTAAGTTAACACAAACATTTTTAACCAAGTTTCTGTAACAAACCTAGCGCTAACCTTTTATACATCTAACGATCATAGAAATTGTATTTTTAGATTGCTTCCAACTACAAATAACAAAACTTGTGATGAATAGGATAAATAAAACATAGACGACGGTAAGCCTAATAGCCCAATCAAAAGGACTGAGTAGCACCTGCTTCGTATCATATCACTTATTTACAAAAACAATCTACAAATGCCTACAGAAGTTATCAAAATATTGTGTAACTTTACCCGTGGAAAAATCTATCGAAGTATATATTGCAACATGCCTGCAAGTTCTCAGACTGTGTATAGTCCGAGTATACCTATAAGTTTTATTCTTTATCAAAATTTTAATATCTAGTTATAAACATATTTGTAAATAAATGCCTGAACAATAAAAGCGCTACTTGTTTTAAGTAGAAAAGAAAACATACAAAGAATGTAAAAATCACCTGTCACTGCACCTAATACTAGCTTTGCGTAAAACGAGCCTAAATATTAAATTAACAAAGTGTCCATGGACGTTTTTGCTTCTTAATCCACTTCAAGCTTTCGGAAACTTCCAACCATTCCCACGTCAATGTCGGTATCCCCATTGTTTACGAAGCTGGCGGATTCCTTGGTGACTTCAATCTGCATATCATCCAGGGCTAAGATAGCTGCACGTCTCTTAAAAAGCTTCTCTTTAAATATAGCGATCATTTCACTTATGGGGATAGTTCCACCATACTCCTTAGGAAGGATAGCAGGGTTTATTTTCGCCTTTAGTTCTTCTATGTTTCGGTGGACCTGAAATATAAACATATAAAAATATGAGATTGTTTTTTAATAAATAACTTTTTAGTGTCTTAGCTATGCGTGATTTTTGCTCTAATAAAATTATAATATGAAATTATCTATAAAATTATCTCTCTACAACTTACTCCAAGTAATGCAACTAGTTAATAATATTACCCTGACAATCGAGATCAAAAGAACATAAAAAATATAAATTTAATACCATTCTTAAAAACCAGAACTTTTATAATTATACATAATTTTTAATTTTTAATTGAAGATATAATTGTAACACTTTATCATTTTCAAATTTAGATTTTCTCCAATTCTACTTAAATTTATCTACATATTTAGTTTTAAAAAACTTGTTTAAGATTGCTTTCAGTTAACAACTTTAAACAACTTGTTTTTAGTTATTTTATAGATTTTCTTCAGCCATAGACCACGAGACAGGGTAGAAGAAAAAACACTACAACATAAAATTCTGCCTCAAACGTGTGTTATAATTTTAGAATTTAGAGCACTTGATGGTTTTATGATCGCATTTAATGTAAAGTTTTATCAAGAGCATGAGATCAAAGTACAAACTGTACACACTGCTTGATCTCGGATTACAATTAGTAATACCCTACGATATCATGATCATGTTCTACATCAAAACATATTTGTTAAGATTTTTGTGAGTTCGTAATCAGTACCAAAAGTTTTTGAAATAGAAGAATAATACGTAGAGTTAAGTAAGTTTGTTGTTTTCTTGTTTTCAAAAGAGGTCGAACCTAAGTTAAAATCTCGTTGAATTTTCTATATAAATTTTATAAATTTGTGAATACTTTTGCAAGCATCAAAAATGATTTCACTACAAAATGTTATAGGTTTTATTATAAGTTATAATTGAAATGGCAAAAATAATAAAAATATGTATACGTGCTCTAAAATTTTGGATTAACTAATGACCGAATCTTATAGCAGATATGTCTTTTGAGGATCTGTTGAAGTAACGAAAATATATTCATATTTAAATCCACTCCTTGCTTAGCTACAGACTAAAAGTATCATATATTTAAATAATAAAAAATGTATATTCTACATCACTAGAACATAGCAACAGTAGTAAAAACT
Source organism: Proctacanthus coquilletti (assembly GCA_001932985.1). Classification (NCBI taxonomy): domain Eukaryota; kingdom Metazoa; phylum Arthropoda; class Insecta; order Diptera; family Asilidae; genus Proctacanthus; species Proctacanthus coquilletti. The sequence goes on from MNCL01000066.1 coordinate 276,045, forward strand.
TCCTTTGTATGTACTTACCAGTACTCTTTTCTTTAATTTATCGCTTAACATTGAAATAGCCAGTTCAATAACTTTACCAGCATAGTTAGGAATATTGATGAAGTGGGTCTCTTTATGCCTCATTGGAGCCGAGTTCTAAAGTATATTAGCTTTAACATTTTATTCAAAAGTATGCAGCAAATTACCAATTTACCTGAACTGACTTAACAATCATCCGCAAATCGGTCAATGACCATAAGCTAACGAATCCCATATTCATCCCAGACTCATCATTAATATGAACATACCCAGCAACCTGTGATTCTTCATCGTCCAGGAGAGCCTCACAAATCAGGGAATGGATCCGGGTCATTTGGATCGAGGTGTATTTGTAAGGATCAAACTTTCCCGCCACGGATATGATCACTTGTCTTCCAAGCTCATCGCGTTCAGGAAGGGGTATTAGATAGCCATTATCGAAGATTTCCTTAATAATTGGATCTTCGATGTCCAACTTGCAAAACCACTCTGGGTATAGTTGACGAATTGTGAGATACCTTTCGAGCATCTCACAGGCAGCTGGAATCGAGAATTTCTTCGTTCTCAAAAATCGCAGAAGGAACACGGCATCCGTCCGACATTTTTTGATATGCGGATGTTTGGAAATCCATTCCCGAAACTGACTGAGAGCCTGCTTTCTAATATTGTCATCTTCATGCAACTCCTCTTTGGCAATCTTTCTAAATTTTGCATTCAACTTGCATACATAAGGGTCGAAGTCCTCAGGGGTTGAGGTCAAGGTAGTGTGACGAATAGCTTCAGTTTCCAACACTGTAAAGAAAAGTTTTTTCAAAACAGAAAAAAAACTGTCCCATTTTTAAGTGGATATGGCAAGGACAGCTTATCTCTTATGACATAGAAGAAAACCGACTTCCAGTCTTACAAAATTTCTTTACGAAATCAATAAATTAACTCATCTGCAGTTGGCATAAATTATAAAATTGGTTCATCACACTAAAAGTCGGTGTAGGAAAGCTTCTACTTACTTTCGCTAGCGATAGCGTCAGCCATTTGACCAACTCGGATTAAACGCGGATTTCAATTGAAACGATGAATAAAAATTATTCTATATGGTCTCGACGATATGAGACAAATAATAATTAGCCAACTTTTTCTTCCTTTAGTTACATTTGGATTAATGCTCATTTGGTTGCAAAAAATAAATAATCTCCTACCAAAATTGCCCAGGCCCCGTGACCACTCAATTATCGTTATCCGACCAGCAGCGGTCGCTATCAGCTAGCGAGAGATTTAAATCAGGCCGCGAACTATGGTGAGGTGACTAATTCTCGGCATATGGATATCAACGTATGGGTATACCACATGTGAACCTACGTCCACCTGCTTGAAACCCCAGATATTGTGGTCACCACGTCTGCGTAGTTTTGTCATCCCAATTGCCCACGCGGTGTTGTGAAATTCTGGGTCTGCAGCGCTTATGCTAATCAGATTGTCTGACGATTTTTTAAACATCGTTTCAGTCGTTTTGTAATAAACTCATCCGAAAGTGATTTTTAGAGAATTTTCGTAATTGACATAAAATTAGCCACACATTATATAATAAAACGACTAGGAAAATTTATTCTCGCAATATTTCGCAGATTAAATCCATAGATTCTTTTAATCTAAATGGCGTGGTGATTATTGTACATCCGTTTTCAGCAACGTGTGGAAGTATATGAGAATTTATTTAAAAATTTCATAGATGTGGTGTTCAACTTGGCTTTACGATATCTTTTCTTTTTTGTCAATTGCGTTGAGTTTACTTTTCAAAAAAATATACAAAAATTAATGAATTTTTAATGGAATTCTAATCTAAAATTTGAAAATATGGGAGTTAATTTTTGACCATGAATGTGATGTAAAGTGGTAAAGATGTCTAAATCTGTTGGTTATAAGGTTGTTTATAGTATAACATGTAATAGTCTCATTTGTGTGCATTGTGCCTGCACAAAACGTATTATTTTATTCCACTAAAATTATGTAAAATTACAAACAGCTATTTCTAAAATTACTGTCTATATCTCTCAGAAAATCCATTGAAATAACTTTGATTATACTTTCATAAAAACTTCGAAGGCCTATTTGTATTTGTAATATCTCAAAGTGTTTCAAAAAATTTCAATTTTCACTATTAGATCAACTAAAGTTACAAATTGGTTTATAAGATCTCTAACAATTTCCTAGTATGTATTACTACTCCAAGCTTAAGAAATAGTATTAGTATTTACTCAATCCCTATTTAAAGTAAATATCATAATTATTGATACTAACTAAAACTGCTTTATTTAATTTTTAATAAAATCGTACAAAGTTGGAAAATATATTACAAATTCATAAAAAAGACAGTAGTTTTTCTTTCTTAAGCTTGATAATCCTTAATAATAAAAATCTTAGTTTTATTTCTTCAGAATACTTTAATACGTGTATTCTTTTTAATAGATGCAAGTGAACTTTGAAAAAGTCATAAAGCCAAACTACTTTTATGTTATTATTCCTAAAGATACCTAAGAAATAAAATTGTTGAACTTTAACAGACGAAAGTGTTCCACAGTTAAATCGAATTTAAATCCCCTATGCGAATGTACCAGCTAAATCAGCTAAAATAAAAAGTTTATATATTTTAATCTAATAATTTATTTTGTTTTGTTTACATATGATTAACCTATTTTTTAATTTCTCCAAATGTGATAATTGAAAATATTTAAATTTCACTTTGAATAATTGATTTGATTGTTAATAATTGAAACTCTTCATAACAAGATAAAATTAAAAATCAAAGAGGTAGTGAACCATTGTTAATAATGATTGAAGCCCATGATAAAAGTCATTTAATATTTGCAGTCTTAAGTGATTTCTCAAAAGTTTAGGATCACTAAAACGAAAACGAAATTTCAAGGCCACATGTGTTATGGAATTGTTTATTAAGCTATCGTTTCATTTTAATGTGCGCATTTTAAAAGTTTCAATGAACCTCAGACAGATGAAAAAAAATTCTCCATTGATGATGCAATTTTAATTAATGATTAATTTTTTTAGGTAAAATTTTTCAAAGTAGAAAAAATATCTCGTCGTAAATGTAAAAATTCATTACAATTCATTGCAATTCATAAAATCAGTCCTTTTAGAAGTCCTTCAGTTACAAATAATTTGAATCCAGTAGCCAATTATTAACAAAACATAAAAATGAGTTCTGAAACAACGTCACAAAACCAGGTTTAGTGGGTTCAGTATAAAAAAGGAAATAGCATATAATTATTATGTTATTTCTTAAGAAGTACATTGCTAGTGCAAGGACTTTGGAAACTACGAATTTATTATACATGTTTTCAGCACTAAAGCGAGAGTCAACCTCACGTGCGATGATAACAATGTAAGAAGTCGCAATAAAAATTCTCTTCAAAACACTATCGAACTTCTTATTGATATAAAAGGCCGGAAATTAATTAGTATTCATCTTATCAAATTATTAGATGGCGAAATTCTAGACATACTGAAGTACATACGTGACACGTTACTAGACTCTTAACCCGAAGGTAATGTTACATTTTTGTAATATACCAACTTCATTTGGTATGCGGTTAAGATTTTACTACCAATGGCGGCTCCCAATGACCACCCAGTTTTTATTCAATAATACTTTTCGATATATGTTTACAATTATTTATTGTTCTGTAGCAGTTATAAGAATTATATTTAAAAAAAAATGGTCACGTGAAAAACACCTTTGGTTCAAGGTAACAAGCGGCTAACCAATTTCAATCAAGGTGTAAAATAAAATTTCAATGTTATCAACAAGACGGAAGCTACTACTGAGTTTATTTACTTAAGCCTAATTTGCTTGCAAAATAGAACCAATTAGCAAACAAAGAAATTCTTCACGCCTTTTACACCTTTCAATAAAATCAGCATTGAAGTTAATATCGTAAATTCATAGCTTTTTGTTGTTTTTGTAATTTAGATAAATAGTCTTAAAACTACGCATTTTTTTCATAAATCTACTAGTGACAAAATAATTGCAGGTGATAGGTGTTTGTATATTTTTTTAAATGGCTTCCGTTGGGTATCATTCCCAAAATTAAAATCACAGGAAAGAAAGCTCTTGTTAGGTGAAAGTACAATTACACAATTAATTTGTACATTAACCTTCTACGGCTATGACAGAAAGAGTACATCCTCAATCCATTCTAAAATCACTCATTGCACAATTAAGGCCAAGATGTGGAAAAAGTTAGGCAACCAACAGATCTACCTTTTCGTGTTCCTCATTTTTTATAGTTTCTTTTTTATTTCTCAATATCTTGTCGCCAGTGCACTTCACTGCCATGATCAATGGTAGTAAGTAAACTGTTCAAGCGTCTATCACTTGCAGCGGGTACCGTGGCAATATTTTCACGACTTTTGCTTTCATTACTGTTACGTTGCACGATACCTGCGATACCTGAAGGAAAACTTTCGCTTTCACCATAAGAAGTTGTCTAGGCAACATAAGGTAACTGCCGTTTATTGCATGCAGAAAAAGATCAACTGATCTGCCCTGTTAAATGAGTACCCGCGCTCGCTCCAGTCACTATCGGACACTTTCTTTATTTTCTGTTAAAATATCACTGGCACGAGTTACGTGACTGCGGGTTCTGTTTTATTTCTTATAGGTCAACTGTTTTACATTTTCTTCTTTTATGCAAAACCTGCTTTAAAATTAATCTTCCTGTATTCGTTGAACATATGGAGAAAAACAACATTTTAAATTATTATTGAAAATATATTTTATACCAAGTGTGAGCTAGAGACACCTACGACACTTTAAGAAGATCAAGTCAAATCAAAGTTACTATGACTGAACGATTTGGTCTCATGAGTAAATGAGAGAGAATGAGTTGTTAGTCTATTTTTGCCGATCGAAGATCATCACTACAAAAGTGTTATTTCGTTATTCATAATGCAGTCATTTGATTTTCTGATTCGTACATGCGGCTTGTAATAGGTAATTATTCTTTACATTTCTACATAAATTTAATTAGAGCAAACATAATCTAACAAATTTGGTTGTGTAATAGTTCGATCATGTGATCAACGATCAATCTCAAGTATTTACACTTGAAGGACGTGTTTTTGTTATTTTTAATTCATAATCAAGTAAACTAAAAACAACCTTCAAAATGTGTAACTACATTCAACCAAGTTTGGAATAGACTTTAGGGGTCTACGACCTAATTATTAATATTAGTAGACAACCGTTAAATGCCGCGATTGTATACAACTGCCATGAGTTGATTGACGTGAACTTGTTCGACTACTTACTACTACTTTGTGGTTAGTTTTAATGTTAAAAAAAAATACATAAAATAACCCAAGTAAGTAGCTTTGGTCTTTTTGAATTCTTTTAGATAATTTACACAAAAAATCAAACTAACATATTCAAAAATCATAAACGTCAAACGAATGTATTTATAATAAAAGAAACTAATAAATGCTTAGTTTTAAAATTCAATTTAAAAACCTTGACAATAAATCATGCAAAATGCGACATTTGCAAAGTAGATTTACAAGAATGCATCTGAAAAGTTAACGAATCTGCATATTAAGGTATTTCTAATTGTTTACGAATTTATTTAAGCCTTGAACTTGAATTTAATAGAAACAGAATTGAAGGCTTTCCTCTTTATTTAATGATTATCATTAATTTTTGAAAGCAATGGTACTCAGACTAAATGTTAACTTTAAATTTGTATGAAATTAACAATAAATCGGAAAGTTAATAAAAAATTGCAAGAAACAAAGAAATACCACTTTAAAAAATATTATACAAATATTTTAATGTTTAATTTAATACTAAATACTCTGTCAAAGACCTTGTTTTTAATAACTAATAAAGTTATAATAATAAATATTTTTTTCCAACATTTTTATAACTTATATCAACAAAGTTTAGATGATAATGAGTTCACAGCCGATTAATTAACTACTCTTCTCTTAAAATTAGCAAAAGTTGAAATTTAAGGAAATAATTAGTAAGTGAACATAGCATAAACAAGGTAGATATTTCTTTCACTCGGTTTTACTTTCTAAATAATTCTTAAGAACAAGAAAACGTCATAATTTTACGATAATCATTTTTTCAGATATCAAGTGTTCTCAAGTGTAACATCATAATTTTATGGTAATTATTTTTTTCAATTATCAACTGATCTTTTGTCAATGTAATTCCTCAACATTTTTGAGGAATTAATTTAACGGACACATACGTACAATTCTGTACTTATACCCTATATATCGACAACGACAGAAGCAGGCCTTATAGAAATTCTTTTTCTGTGACTAAAAGCATAAAATTTCAATATTATTCGAACAAACGCCTTTTATTTAAAAGATTGTAGCCCTTTTTCGACTAAATCGTAAAATACCTAACCCTTTTATTTCGTAATTCTTCTAAACAGACATTTTGACTATTTCCAGAAGAACTAATTCAATGTCTATAAAAGAAAAGATTGTCGAAACTTTCTATCCTCTCGGAACTTGCCAAAACATTATGCAATTTCTTAAGAAACTACATTGAGCACTTTCAATATTTCATAATTGCTTATGTAAATAATGTTGAGTATGCCATGGGCATGGACTACGTCTCTGTTGTTCCATCGTTGCAGGAAATGATAAATGTTGTGAAAAATCAGTTTTAGTTACTAAAAACTACTTGAGAAACATTTATATTAAAAACTGCACAAAAAGCTTCTAACGAAGCTTTATTTTATAAACTAAATAAGAAGGAAATTAATAGAAAATCTATGTTTGCAAGAAGTGCAGCATTTTGCAATTTCTACGTACAAGGAAATATTGCGGAAATTTTCCCTTTCTTCCAAAGTTGGTAAACGGATGCCTTATTGCAATCATTTTCAAAAGTAGATTAACTTTCACTAGGGACCAGTCGGGATTTTTTTTATTGATGTAACGAACAGCACAGAAGGTATTGAATAAGTAATATTCTAAAAGAAACTATAACTCTAAAGAGTATAGTCTGTTGGTACGTTAAAAATTCACATCCTATTGTACTGACGTGATATTTCATTAACACTATTAGCACTTTGAGTGGCGAAGGATTTTCGGAAGAAAAAAATAGTTAACAAAGTTCAAAGAAACACAAAATGTCTGCAATTCAAAAGGTAAGAAATTTCACTCACTTATTGATAATATCCCCTGAGCGTGTCACTTGAGAGGGAATTCCGACTGGGAAGAAAAAATGCGACTTGATTTAGAGGTGGATCGAAACAAACTAAGAGCATTTGATAACTAAAAATTTATTTAAAATCAGTTCCCACCGCAGCGGACCCTTCGGCGCACCTGAGGTTCGCTTGAAGCCGACCCCATACCGCCGAGAAAATTTCACTCCGGCTTATTCAATTGTCACCTCGTGGGGGTACCCCGCCGGGACCGGAGCTTTTCCGCGGACTGTCTTCCGATCGCACGCTTTGTTGCACAAACAACGAAAACCAAAGAAGGTGGGAGGTCTGAGAAGTCTTCAGGTTCGAACCCCAAACCCCATCGCTGCAGCTCGGAAGGAGAAGTTGCTCAATTGCCAGGCACCTTGAAAAAGTCTTTGGCGCCTGGTATCGATCATTTGTTGCTTCTGATTTGGTACACGATCATATCGAAACTGCGACGCTCAAGAAATTAGTTTTTTTGCGTGTGAATCTTCGAACGATCTTTACGGAGATATGCGCCAACAAAGGTTAATCTTCGACTTTGGTGTGATCTTCTGGCTTTTCGAGATTTTGGGGGCCAGTTGAGGGTCACATTGTGCAGTTCACATTGTTTCCTAGCCTCAGCTTTGCCGTAGAAACCCCAAGGGCAGCAAATTCAAATTTATTAAAATCTCGAACAAATAAAGCATTGCTATGATGTACTTTTTCCTTATTTTTTAAATATATCAGTTTTACGAAGTTCACGAAAGTTTTTATTTTGGCAGGAAGTAGATTTGAGTGGAAAATTCTCAATAAATGCCTAATAATAAAAACCTTGTAAAAAACTACCGACAAATATTTCACTATGTTCATTAGTTTTTTTAGTGCTAATGCAAACTTACCGACACGCCGCTCAGTACATTAAAAACTTTAAATTGATTTTTCTCGGAAAAGAAAACTAATTGCGTCTTACCACTTTATATTGTAATTTAGGGGAACCTACCCTACAACATATATGAAAACTAAAGGAATCTGTGATTCCCTGAGTTTGATACTCCCCTTTTAGTGAGAAAGATCTTTTAAATAAACAATCAGAATTTCAAATAAATGAATGCATATGTTTTTCAGACAATTTGTATGTATACTGACTGCTCTAAAGGTAAAGGTAAAGATAAAGGATGCATGCATCTACAATTTCTAACGTTATTCAACAGAATGATGGAATGGAATGATTTGTGCTATTAATTGGTTATATTGGTTACCAAAAGATATTAATTACCTTGAGGGAGGTTATCACAAAAATTAACCTTATTTTAAAGAATTTCTTCCGTTAACTTCACCATTTTAACAAAAGACATATATAGATTGCTCATTTTGTTTTAGTATTTCGCGAACGGGGTAAAATTATGATATTTTAAAAGTTGAGTGTACTTTTTTATGTACTTAACCTTTCTTACTTTAATTCTCTTTTAGGATTCTCTAGGCGTAACCCCTTATCTTCCTAGTGTTCCATTGAATTGCGTGAAGTACTTGCACCTAAGATCGCATTGAGATCATAGATATCTTAGACACTTCGTAAGGTCATTAGGCTATACAATACTGAAAAAGTAATACAAGTCCGTGTAATGTCAGTATAAATAGATAAATGGGGATGTGAATTAGTAAGAAACAAGTCATCGATCTTTGTGGATCGTTCCATTTCCAAACATGTTAGAAGTTTTGTTAACTTTGTTGTGCTATAGATATTTAAACGTTCTGGTGAGCTCTATTATACTTACGTCCATAAAAACTATTATTCTTAGACTTTTGGTATTAATTTTATTCTTGCCAACTAGATTTACGTCAGCATCGCACTTAAAATTGTTCTCTTGGCTTTAGTTTTGAAAATCGTATGCGTCACTCTATTTTTACTCTTGAAGTAGCTAAATGCAAATCAGATTGTTTTTCAGAGTAATGTTCTTGTCGATCGTTGAAATACGTGCATACGTATTTTGTTCTTACCATAACAAAATTAATGCACTCAGTTCTCCATTTAAAATCTTATACGTGCCCGTCGACAACATCAGTAATTAGCTTCATGCTTTTCAATTCCCATTAACCCCTACGAAAAATGTTTAAAACTTTGATCTTTAACAAACTATGAACAAAGAAAAACCATTGCAATTATCCCATTTAATTATCCCATTTAATTATTTGTAGTGGAATTTTAGAAAGGGCACCTACCACGGAGTAACTGGAGGGAGATCTAACTTTCTTTGGGGAAAACATATTGTGTGACGATCGCATCCAGGTGAAAGGAAGAAAGACTGAGCATTAAGTTCCCTGGAAATAGACAAGACGAACTGTCTGGTCTGGCTCTGGCTGTACTTAGGCTGCCATGACCACTTCGCCGAAGATTGAGTTCACTTTTGAAATAATTGACCCAATTGTCACCCCTTGCCAGTCTTAAAGAGGCCACGATCAGATTCTCCTTTCCGCAACCATTGGCCCATAGTGGCAGCCTCACCGAGATGCGGTATAGCTATTACGTAAAGACAGAGTTAAGCGCCAGAAGCGGTTTTGATCCGAGATTATTGTGATACGGGGTAGTATTGGATGTGCACATAAAACTGGATTCAAAAACTACAGCAGGAGTAGAGAATTATATATCCGAAGATAGGTACACGTATAGATGTGCAGTTGTAAGAAGCGCACTATTACGGAGGTATAAGCACTTCGGAAGGTGAACGCATCAAATGTGGGACAAGAGAAAGCGAGAATTCCCTGAGTCATGCTACCATCATACTTACCGATCAACTGATCGCCGTTAAAGGAGTTTCCACTTCTTACGAGGGTCTTTGACTCCCCAGTAACTTGTTTTGATCCGTGATAGGCAGTCTTAAGGGAAACTAATATACAGTTAAAGGCCACAACATTTGAAATTTAATTTTTAACATTTTCAGCATTCAAAAATTTTCCATTAAGATAATACGTAGCACTAACGACTGTTTTTTGTTTTCTTATTTTAAGGTAAAAGCCTTAATAAGCGCGGTTAAGATGCAAAAAATAAGTTTTCGTAAACAACTACTAATCAAGTTAAAAGCAAGTCAGAAGCATGACATGTTGTATGGCATTTAAAGAAAAATAAACACTGCAAAAATAACAGACACAGGTTTGGAAAATTGCGTTCAAAAACCTTAGGCCTTGGTCTCTTTCGGCCCGGTCAAACAAGAGGTTAAGTGGAGCACCAAGAACCTTGAAACGAGTACTTATCGCCTGGCCTGAGAAAATGAAACCATTCACAGACCGTGTAAAACCCGTTACTGCTTTACACCTACCTTTTATGTTGCTACCGAAATCGAAAGCGCCCAAATCGCAAATTGGGCGAATCAGATGATATTTTGACCATGATGCTAGAAAGCAGCCTGGGATTGTGCGATGAAAAGCGAAATTGGCAACGGTTTAGATCAAGTCTGATTTGATTGAAGGAAATTACAGCGAATCATTGAGATTTTCTGCAACGTGCGAAGGAAGCATTCTATAACTTCCAATGTCCACGACGTGAACTGCGTGCGAAATGCACACTATTTAGTGCGGAATATTGTCGATTCAATGAATCAAGAAATCGCTGTCATTCGAATTGCGTAGACACATTATGTAAGTTAGCCAACAAAAGTTTTGCTAGCAGAGCTAACACAATGGGAAATTTATTTTATATCAGTAAAAGAAGATTACCTTTTTTATAAAATACTGAACAATTTAAAATTTATGTTACCATTTCTCAGCGATGATTGTAAATCCAAAATGCAATATACGAGTGCCTATAGTAAAAACTGCTGGACACGCTGATAAGACGGACACCTCTTCAAATTGGACAGTTCAGACAGTTTAGATATCAATCACCTCCACAACGTAGATATATATTAGACACTTGTCCGTCTTAAAAATTGGTGGCATTATATAAGATCATTAGATAAATTCACTAAAGAACTTAATTTTAAAATTAGGTATCAGTTATATATAAATACATTATTACCACATACAGAATTGTTTTGTTTTAATATTTAATATTGCAAATACAAATCAGTTTTTAGTTTTAAATAAATTAAAGTAATCAACAAGGAAGTACAACTTTGGTAAACCTATGGATTACGAGTTCAACAGAAAAAAAGAGAAATTTCCAATTAGTTCTGGTTTTGGAAAAAAATCAAGAAGTAAATTTCTATATTTTCTGGGAAATGATTAAAAATTGTATTAGCTATACGACTTACATGAAACCTTAACTAGATTTCTAAGAATACAAAAGTACATATCCACTTTATTATATAGAAACTATTTCTGTGGAATATATTGTTATTTACTTTATTACAGCAGTTTAATCTTCAAACTTGCACTTAACTTATATAATTAAACTTGACATTTAATTTAATAGAGATTTTCAACTTTATGATCTCATTTTTCAAATCTTAGAACCCGCAGAAAAGATATTAATAATTAATACTTTTTGAAGATCAAAAATAAACCAATTTAATGTCACTAGATAACATATAATATCCTTAAAATCGGAGAAATGATTGTTAGTTAAAACAGATAAAAATCAAAAGCTGTTTTAAAAATGTTACAAAAGAAAAATAGCGGCAACAACAATCGATGCTTATTTTTGTTTTAGTTTCCAAGGAAAGAAAATTAAAATGAAATACAAGTAACATATAATAATAATAATATAATTGCCTATTAAATTATATAAAGTGTCTGTATAGCAAAGAATTAAAAATTACGCGTTGCTTGCTCCTAGTTATAGATATTTATTTCATCTTTTGAAGCTCTCATAACTAAAAATAGTACAATTAAAGACAAATAATAATTAATTTGGTTAACTTTGATTGAATATAACTTTTATTTGTAACACAATAACTCTTGGAATCCACAGATGAAGAAAAATAGTATAACATAAGATAAAGTGCCATTATTTGCTTGGTAAAGACAAATATATTTTTTTAAAACAAAATATTTGTCTGAGCATAAAACTTTTAAAATCCAAAAATGCTGGACCAAAATTCATAAACAAACTGATAAGCATTTTTTAGATAATACCGTCTACTTCCTATAATTCATGGTATCATAAACAAATATAAAACATTTGATAGTAAAATTTGAAATTTTATTTGCTTTTTTGGTACTTAAAATTTATTATTTTATTCAAGGAAAGCGTTCTTTCAAGACCATAATTCCCGAATGTAAATAATTAAATAATTCGAATTCTGCCTCCTACGCAGTAACGGAAGTTGTTATTTATTAATGGTAGAGATTCAACATAGGAAATAATATTTAATTATATAACACTTCCACCTATTATCAATGACCCATTGCCGTGCAGAGTACTTGGAAGAACTGGTCGTAATCAGCTCAAGTTTAAGGTTACTTCCTTCACGAAATTTATGCAGAATTCGTATCTAATGATCTACTCCGGGGCGACAAAAAAGCACGATGTTCAAATTTCTGAATACAGAAATCAATCTTTGTCATTGCAACACTGTAAAAAATGCTACTTTTACTGGACGACCATTGCCTCCGACTAGCTTTAGTGCAAAATGTAAATTCCACGCATATCTTAAGAAATCAGACAAGCAAATGATGATATCTTGAACAGGGAAAAGATTTTCCATGCACTTCTTGGATTTTTATGGTTTCTTGAGCATATAGGCATGATCCACTAAATCTTTGAATGCCTAGGCAATGAATTTATTTAAACATTCGTATGCTGAAAAAATAGTAAATCTTATATTTGGCAAATTATCAAAAAAAAATTTTTCTCTTTTGCGTGAAGAAAGATTACGGAATGTTGGCCTTAAAATCATCATCTGTTCAGAACAGTCACAAAAAAGTCTTCGCGGTCAAGTGAGAAATAACCAGAGCATGACGGCTTTTACAAAATTTATTTGCTAATTTCAAATTTTTCACTTAGCAGTTAAAATAGATAATTCTTGACGAGTTGTGCCTTTACAATAAGTTTGTGGACCGGTAAGAGACAATAATTGTAGACTTTTTCCACTATCGCTTTCGGTTCGGTTTTTTCAAAACATAGGAACAAGTTTTCGCATTTTCAGGCAGCATCGCAATAGGAAATTGGAAAACTTGTTCTACAAACACAAGTTTTATCGTAAGACGTATTTTCTGGGTAAGATCATTGTAAATATGGGTAGGTATACGTTGCGATTGTATAAAATTATCTCTAGCTCACCGGACTTCTGCAGGCCATTAGCTCAACACCGCTGAGTCAAGTGGAATGTTGCTATTTGGTGGTCGCATTGCAGCTCCTGGGCACCTTCGTTTTCACACGATCTGGTCGTTGCTCTGCTCTAGTAAAATCGTACTTTCAAACGAGAAGGTTTTAGGTCCATTAATAAATCGTGCACTGCATTTGCATTTTCGTACAATAAGTTTTGGTATTAAACGTGTGAAAATATACTCCAATTATATATTTCGAATATTTCGCTTATTCAGTAGTAAGAAAGCATTAGAAACCGGAAATTATAATTCAATACTCATCTTAATTTATATAGTGATGGTGTTTAACGAAATTTTAGTCTAAGTCTTTTCGCAATGTTTGCGTAAAATCAACGGAAAAGTTAATTATTACTACAGAAACCCCCTGATTTCATACTCTCCGAACACTAAGAATCTGAACCAAATCTAAGAACTTCAATTGAACTGCTCTGACTAAGTTAAATTCTCAATCAACAATTCCTTGTTATTCTGAAGCAACTAATGGCCTTTATTTGCTTTTTATATGTGATCTAAGACAGATATCCAAATGCTGATTTGAAAATATTTAAAAATTGGCCATTTAAGGATTTTGCGGTCCTAAATTCTAATACTGAGTGTATGCGAAAAAAAAACATCAGAAATATAAAGATAGAAACAATTGAAATTATTAAAACATATTTTTTTAGAACAAGCCTAATTCTTCCTTTTGTTTCCATGTTCATGTTAATTCACCCCAAGTTATAGGCTATTATTATTATTAAATTCAATACGTTGGTATTTTTATAAATTGATTCCTGTCAACCAAGGCTATATACTAGGTGAAGGTATAGGTAGGTGTATTATAAACAACATGTTCTATGTAACAAATAAGCTTTCAGCTTTATTCAAAAACAAACTTTTTATAATGTTGTAAAATAATTTCAATACTCAATGTTGAATGGAAAATATTTATGGTTTTGACCCTTAATTAGTAAAAATGGGACCAATCTTTCTCCAGTATTAAAGGAATCCATTACACTGATCTCTTCATCAGTCAACTTAAAATCGAAAACATTAAAATTCTCTTCGATTCTGCCCCTGTTTGACGACTTGGGAATCGGGACTGCTCCAATATCAATCTAAATACAGTAAAAAATGGTTATAGAAACAATTAGACAAATCTATGAAGTACCAAATAGCGTAGAACGATTTGTGCGGAGGTCTTGTTATATTTCTTTGCAATTTCCTTCGTTTTCTCAGAATATATAAAATCCGGTTTTTTTTCCTCTGGTTTTGGACGTCCCAAAGGGCAATAGGCAGTCAATATCATATCGCGTTCTTTACAGAACTTGATTAGCTTCTTTTGATTTAAGCCAGGATGGCATTCTACCTGGTTTTAGGCAATTAAAGAATACGTATTAACAAACTTTAAATAGAAAAAGAATTTACATAAAATTACCTGATTCGTAACTGGCTTAATTTCACAGTTTTTTAATACTCTATCAATTTGTTCACTGTTAAAATTGGAAACTCCAATGCTCTTCACCAAGCCCAACTTTACCAATTGCTCCATAGCTTTGTATGTTTCCAAATAATCGACATCGCTAGAGAAAATTTGATAAAATTATTATGTTAGGTATTTTTATTATTAATCGTTTACGTTAGCATTAATTTGTCGTTTTCGTCTTTAGGCATAAGAGTATTGTCGTCCACATAGGCGTAACCTACTGGCACATGCATTAAATAAAGGTCGATGTAATCTAATCCCAGATTTTGTAAGGACTTCCTGCAAGCATGTTCAACTTTATCCTTGGCATGATGAATGCACCAGAGCTTTGAAAAAATAAAATAAAATAAAATATAAAGCAGAAATTGCTATCTAACACACCTTTGTCACAATGAAAACATCTTCTCGAGTTATGACACCTTCTGCTATTTTGTCTCGAACTGCCTTCCCAACTTGTGCTTCATTTTGATAAAAGTAGGCAGTATCAATATGACGATAGCCACAGTCAATCGCGTGTTTAACCGCCATTTCGCCTTCATTATCTTTTGCCTGTAAAAATATTAATTCGTCTATTGCCCAACAAATTTCGGAATTTAAAGGGAATTTTAATGTAATGTAATGAAATTGGTACATATAATATAAAATGGCGTTGCATATTGGATGTAAAAATTTTAAAAATAAAAGTTAATCGAATAATATTAACTTTTTGTAGATGGATGCTACGGACTGCAGCCCACATACTTTTGTAGATTGGATTGTGAGATGCGTCCTTGGTATTTTCTAAAACAAGTCACTCTAAACTCGACTGAGGTTTCTTTATCTTATCTGGGTAATGTACTAGACTGAATTTTTACACAGTCTTTCCTCCCTTTCGAAGGGAAAAATCGCTAAGATATATTTCTGAGTATTCATAAGGTTTATTATGACCATATAAAACTGCGTATGTTGATAATATGCAACAGTGCAACATTTCAATTTAGATACCTCAGGCCACTTTACCAGACTTAACTATTTCCATCAATCGATTGTTTGCCTGCGTTATTAAAATAAACTAGTTCAATTTAACTGTTAAAAATTTCGAAAAATCAAATCCAAAATTATGTTAAAAGACAGCTCAAAAATTTCAACAAACTTCACTTGGCTGGAGTACCTTTAACCGGCGACAAATCTAACCTAGCAACAACGTGAGTCATTTGTTCCCACCGACATCACCAAAAGTAAACAAATCTAAATTGCACAGGATGCGCACACAATGCAAATACGTACAGCGTAAGTCCCCAGTCCAAGGATGGGCATCTCCAGTCCATTGTTGAGCTTCACTTTTGGAGCGAGAGCCATTTCAGTTGACTTTGCAAACTTCGCGAAAAACGTCCGGGTCTGCTGCACTTCAACCTTCTTATCGGCGCGAAATTGTTGCCTTCCGGTGTTGGGGTTCTGATGCTGTCCGCTCGACTTTACAAACTGATCTGGAAAGCTCTGGTAACCACGATTAAATGAACCGCAAAATCGAAAAGAACCATCGCCAGATTGACGAAGAAAAAGACTAAAAATAGTCCCATAAAGGGAAGACGAAGACACTTTACAACAGGCTGTCAGCCGCCGAGAGCTGTCAAAACACGAACGTGAGTAGTTCATTTCCAGCGGGACGAGGTAGGCGTCGAGGGCGGATAAGAGTAATCGTCTTCGCGAGCGATCGATTGCCAGTTTCCTTGATAAAGCGTTCTACTTTTAATACTTGACCATCGAGTACTGCGCTGCTTGTCGCGCCGATACACCTAGAACGTCAATTTCAATACCACGAACATTTCATCCAAAGCAAGCCTACTCCATTCATTTCCATATCTCTACCTCTGCTGTATTTAAAAGACACAAGAATTATTTATAATCAGAATTGATAATGGACGAACATTCGCGGTTCTCAGGAATTATTGCACACAAATGTAGCGAAAATCTGGCGGAAGACGCCGTTCTTCCTAACCCACTTTAATATTTCACTACGGATATTTTCCTTTCTCTTTTCGTGGATTTTATTAATATTAGCAGTGAGCTATGCTGTAATATTCAGTCGAAATATAATCAAGTTTCTTAGGATGCCAATTTTAACGTATCGTATTAAGTAGTTAAATATATTTCTTTTAGCATTTTAAATTCAACAATATACAGAATTATTAACAATACACCAGTTTCCTTCAAGCACACCTGAGATCAGAATTAAGTCGTAATATTTTTATTGCGGGGTACTTTATATTTTCATACATGCTAACATTTGTAATTTTTAAATCTAGTGCAGTCGAGTCTAAAATTCTTTACTATCATATTGGGAATAATATTACATAAAAATAACTTTTCATTTAAGTCAATTAACGTTTTCTTAACTGTGCTTCAAAACCACAATCTTGAGCGTAGACTTCAAACCATCTGAAATTTTAAAATATCAACGATCGCTGAAAATGGCTCGTATTATCCATTCGTACTTACTAAAACCTTACTAATTTCGAAATTTTTATATTGTATATAATTAAACTACATAATTATTTTTTCATCGACTAAAGTCAGTGCTGTAGGAAAATTTACATAATTCGTACCATTTATATTATCATTCTGATATAATAAATAGTCCGTATAATTAGCTAATCAATAAATAAATTGTACTATTTATACAGGGAGAATAGTTTCATTAAAAGCTTACAAAACAGCTTACCTACTGCAAAAGAGAAAGAGAGCGAAAGCTTCTATTTAAAAATTTAATTTCAACGTTAAAGTGCTTGGAGTTGTAACGCCTAAAATCGTGTGCACCCTTTTATATCCATGGGTTAAGATTATTTACTTTCATTTCAAATTATCTTCAGCTTCAATCTACTTCGTTCTGCAGCTCGGATCTACTTCCACTTTAGATTCCATAGACGAAACAACAAAAACGCGCTAGCTGCCCAAGGCAGGCGCGATATCTTGGCCTCCCCACGAAACGTGCAGTGAAATCTAATGAGTTCTGTGGACTATTCGGCAGTCGGTTACTGAAGAGAATAGCTAAGTCTTCAATCACCCTACGCGAATACTCTCTATTTTACGTCTCAAACGTTTACTTTTCTGCACAGAAATTCTAGACTATTTCCCCTTAATCTGGCGAAAAAATGTGTTAATATTGTACCAAAATATCTGTGAAAATACGGAAGACCAAAAAAGCTTTGAATTAGAAGCAGAAAATATAATTTATTGTTCAGACGATGAACAAAATGACCCGGATGTTGAGAGCTTCTCAATTACAAAATTGGATGATCGACAATACTACACAGGAGAAATAGAAGACCCGGAATTTCCATCAGGAACATCTTCCGGAGCTGAAGCAGATCAAATATCACACAAATTGTCGAAAATTAAAAAAAAAAACTAGTAAAAGTACAAAATGTTGTGATGCAAACTGTTCGAAAAAACTGCAATATTTACCCTAAAAATCAATTAAGGATCGTCAGCAATTATCAACGTAGATCTTGCCCAATATCTCTTGCTATATGTATGGACTGTTTTTTTTTGATTCTCATATATCTATACCTAAGAGATGGTTGATAGGACTTGTGCGACCACATTAATATTAAAATTAATATTAATTAATTAATATTATTTATAAGGTATATATTTGATAAAAATAAAGCATTAAATTGTATTTAATTTACTTGTAAACTGCTGAATACTCTCTTTAAAAATGAAATTATACATTTGTAAAATAGAACTCTTAAATAAATATTTCTTAAATATGAAATTTGTAGTTTATAAAATATAGATTTTGAAATTGATATTTCTTTTATTGTTGCAAAAATGGGTTTATTGCACTTATTTGCAACAATATTACACTTTATGCAAACAATTCAAAAGTTGTAATTATTAGGGATGTTGTGATATACCGACATGAAAATATTCAAAAAACATATTTGTTAAGACACAGAACCAGTGAGACAAAGTATTTTTTTTTTCATAATATGCATATACTCATTCTATTTTTAAAGAGGTATTTGCATCTAATTTATTTTATATTTTTAGAGATAATCCTCATTCAGTAGTAGCACCCTCAGAAGCGGACCCAATTTATAGAATTTAACTTATCATCAGGGAATTTCGTAGTTTGTTGCGAGTGATATATAAATAAATGATGTGAGTGATATATAAATAAAAGTCTTTAAAAAATATCCCACGTTGTAAAATAATGTCGATTTCGAACAAAATTTCGAATCTCGTTTTAAATTCTCCTTTAGTTTCAGAACAAAACTGACCTGTTTCTTGGTTGGAAATTGACAATGTGCCCTAAAATGATCTATATAATTGTTAGATTGTTAAATGAACAACATACCCATTCCCCGATTTACACGCTTAATTGACACGGTTTCGCTTTTACACGGTTTTCACATTTTAAAAAAGATATATATATTTTCTATTTTGCCGATTATTTTGTGTACAAGATTGTTTTACAAACTCAAATACAACACTGATCCAGATACTAAAAGAGCATTGAAGTCTCAAAAACAATAAAAAAATGCGCTTAGTTCATACGAAGAAATTTACAAACGCGTCCGCTAAAGTAAACAAATATTGATCACTAAATTCGTAACATCAACCAAAACCTACTATATGAATAATGTATTTCATTTGAATACCCTTCGACTTTAATTTCGAGAGTTTTCATTCATTGAAACCAATCCCTGTTTTCCCATTAAATTCTTGCCTCATTTTACACCCTTATTATGAAAATATCTACAACATTTCCCTACATTCTTTGATTCGATTTACGCGGATTAAGCTTCAATTAAACCTATCCTACTTTTTCATATTCAGATTGTGTATCATTTTACACGATTTCGATTCGCATGATTTTTCGTGGAACGTATCTACCGTGGAAATAGGGGGATGGTTGTATTTTCAATAAAATTGTAATATAAAATTTTTGTCTTTATTATATATACATAATAGGAGGTAGCTTATTTTAAATTTAGCTTAGCTTAAATTTTGGTTTTCAGAAAGTTACCAAATCATGTCTAATAAATAGCATGAAATTGTACAAACTATCAAGTGAATAAAGGAGTAGGGGCATTAAAGGATGAAAAACATTAATCTTACATTTATTTTCTAAATTTACTAACGAAATATAACCACATATACAAAAATAAGAACTAATATTCAATATTAAACGGATAATATTTGTGATTTTTATCTACTAATGAAAATTCAAAAGTTCTATTGTTTGTATTAAAACCGTCAATTGTCCTTATATCCTCTTCTGCTAAATTAAAATCGAAAATATCGAAATTCTCTTCAATCCTCTTTGGCGTGATCGACTTGGGAATGGGAATAACTCCAATATCAACCTTAATAAACAAAATACATACATATAATATTTAATAAATTAATTTTGTACGTCTTACCAGATATCGCAAAATAACTTGTGCCGAAGTTTTATTATATTTCTTCGCTATATCCATTGTTTTATATGAGTACATAAATTCTGGCTTTTCTATTTTTTCATTAGGACGTCCCAAAGGTGTGTAAGCTGTTATTACTATGTCTCGTTTCGTACAGAATTCCCTTAATTTTGTTTGATTCAAGGCTGGATTATATTCTACCTGTCAGAAAATATATTTATTAATAAATTAAAAACAATAATTTCAATCCTCCATTACCTGATTTGCGACAGGTCTAATTATGCAATTATTCAAAATCCTATCAATTTGTTCACTATTGAAATTTGATAGACCAATGGACTTAACTAGACCTATTTTCACCAAATGCTCCATAGCAATGTACGTGTCTAAGTAATCATCATCGCTTAAAAAATTCAATTTATTTAATATCTCTTTGAAAACAATAGTATTTTTTTAGTCCAGTACTGACCTAACGATAAGATTTTCATCTTTGTCCTTCGGTAGAAAAGTTTTATCATCAACGTGATGTATTCCAACTGGGAAATGCATTAGATATAAGTCTATATAGTCTAAACCGAGATTTTTCAAAGATGTCAAGCAGGCATGTTCTACTTTGTCCTTAGCATGGTGAATGCTCGATAACTTTTTTAAATATAGAAATGATTTCTTTTAATATTTAACACTGCGTATACTTTTTTAGACGCTATACTTTTGTGACTATGAAAAGCTCTTCACGAGACACAACACCTTCTTTTATTTTAGCGTTTATTGCCTTTCCAACAAATGATTCATTTTGGTAAGAATAAGCAGTGTCTATGTGGCGATAACCGGTGTCAATAGCATGCTTTACTGCATCTTCGGCTTCAACGTTCATCTGTAATAATATAAGTATATATATATATATATAAGTACTCTTATCACATACGCGTTTGGAAGAATACCAAACGAACGATACTAGCACAAAGCATCAAAATATATTGTTTTATATTTTGAATCTAGTTAACGTTATAATTGCATTTTATTTGTTCGTATGTTTGTTACTCCACGATGTCTCAACTTCTAAACTAATAGATATGGAATTTGGCACATTTTTCACCGGTGAAGTTGCGAATTATGAAACCGAAAATTAAGTCACTAGTTTCTTATTATATTATTTTACATATTACGCACCATGTATGTACCGAGTCCAAGAACAGGTATTTGCATTCCATTGTTCAATTTCACTTTTGTGGCAAGAGCTTTAGACTTTCCATCATTTGTACTGTACGACCTCCTCAGAAACTTATCACCGAAATCATTGGCAGCATTGTTTGAAACATTATGGGTTTTACCCTTTTGTTCACCATAACATGCGGCGAGGCTGTAAATATTTATGCCACTTAACTCGCGAAAGAACAATTTAAAATTATCTGGATAAAAACATCTCTTTCGAGAAACTTTGAGCGCTAGAGAACACATTTCTTGTTTATTTCCAAAATCAAACAACTTCATCGGCTTAGGTAACAACATAATTTGTTTTCCTACTGATAACGGACGCTATCATGAAATATTTCACAAACACTTCTTCGAAACGATTCAAGAGAAATGGGGATCGTAGACAGCGTTGTACAAAGATTTTAGGACATTTCACTCAAAGTATTGGCGATAAGTTATAGAATATATGTTATTTATAAATTTTGATAATATAAGTATTTATAAATGATGATAACGTCGCTATTATTTTTTCTCAATTATTAAAACAAGCAAATTGTACATGTTTCCAGAAGGTAATTTATTCAGCGATATGCTAGTTAATTACAGTAATTACAGTAAGTTACATTTTTATAAGCTGTTTAGGTTGAAAGATATAATACTCTTGCGCATTTTACACAACTTCTAATATGATCAGTATATTGACTAAAGCCCACTAAATAAATTGAATTAAAAAATACTTGTTATTATCAATATTCAATGGAAAACGGGTAATATTTGCTTTTCTTGGCGTGATCCATTGGGAAGATCCTCTTGCCATCATTGAACGCCTCTAGAATTTTATGATCCTCCCCATCTAATTTGAAATCGAAAATATTGATGTTCTCCTCGATGCGTTTCTTTGTGACCGACTTAGGAATAGGAATAGCACCAAGCTCCACCTTTTAAATTTCGCAAAGTAATTACTTTAAATTTATTCACAATCTTTGCTAGGGATGTATACTACCACAAATCTCAGAATAACTTGTGCTGGTGTTTTGTTGTACTTCCGTCCAATCGCGCTTACACTTTCATCA
Organism: Proctacanthus coquilletti; assembly: GCA_001932985.1. Lineage (NCBI taxonomy): Eukaryota > Metazoa > Arthropoda > Insecta > Diptera > Asilidae > Proctacanthus > Proctacanthus coquilletti. The sequence continues at coordinate 298,666 of MNCL01000066.1, forward strand.
TATAAAAATCTCGGTGTCTTTGCTATAGGATCTGGTCTACCAAGCGGACTATAGGCAGTTACAACAATATTCTTATCCTTGCAGAAATTTATGAGTTTCTTCTGATTTAAGCCTGCATGGCACTCAACCTGATTAATATAGATTTTAATTATATAACACATCCAAATTTGAAATGAGCAAGTCGTCATTTTTAAGATCTACAAAATAAGAAGGTTTTGAAAATTACCTGGTTATGGACAGGCTTAATCTTTGCGACTGATAAAAGGCGTTCGAGTTGTTGAGAATTAAAGTTGGAAACACCGATACTTTTAGTAAGACCCAACCCAATAAGTCTTTCCATTGCTTTCCATGTATCAACGTAATCCACATCGCTGTTGGTTCGATTAAAAGAAGTAACTAATGAACACTTTTCCTCGTTATTGAGTTTAATGGCTATACCTTAAAGCATTTTCGCCTTTGGCATTTAGTGGAAACATAATATCATCGCCTTGGTATTCGTAGCCATATGGCCGGCCAATGCATAAGGTAACAATCAACGTAGTCTAGGCCAAAATTTCGTAGAGACTTTCGGCAGGCATACTCCACTCTTTCGGGGTCATGAAAATGACACCAAAGCTAAATTGAACAACTTATTTAATAACTAATTGGTAATTATGAACAATGAGTAAGTTTTATTTAAATAGTTTAGTTTTACCTAAACCGTACAGAAATAAAAATTGTATTCAACTCTTGTACCTTAGTTACGACATACACGTCTTCCCTCTTGATGACTCCTTCAGCGATCTTGTCTTTTATAGCTTTGCCCACTTCGTGCTCGTTTTCGTAGAAGTAAGCGGTATCAAAATGACGATACCCAGCGTCGATTGCATGTTTCACTGCTCGTTCACATTCACCATCTAAAGACTAAATTTTATATATAATAGTTGTATAACAGCAAAGAAAACATTTGTTAAAAATATTCGTAAAACTCTTCGAAGTGGTGAGAAATTTTCAATTAAGCTGGTAGCTGAACACTTGAATATTAAGTAAATTTCATTCAAATATCAACAATTGCCATATGTGCTATAATTGATTTGCCTGAATTTCACACTGGGCTGCGATTTGACGTCGTTCGAATTTTTTTCTTGGGAAGTGCCGATAAATACCCACGGATGATAATCCAGCCACGATTCAGGCACTTAAGCTCAATATTGATCGAGCTATTCGTGAAATAGGACCCCAAACCATCGAAAATGTATCGCAAAATCGAGTTGACAGGATGGGCTTCTACCAAGCCAGCCGAGGCAGCCATTTGAACGAAATTATACTCCATAACTAATCGGAAGATTTACTCTCTCCAATAAATCAACAAAATTTGAAAATCATTGTACAATGTTTATTTTATAGAATTTTTAAAAGTAAACCAGCCAATGGCCCATCCTTTTTATTAATATTTAAACTGATTAACTCTGAGAACTAAGTGAATTCATAAAATACCTCGAAATCAGGGCCAGAAGAGTTTTTAAATTAAAATGCATAAACTTTGAAAGCAAAATCGGAAAATCATGCATTTTGTGATGGAAGACGGCTATTCCGAATTCAAAACTATTTAAAAAATAAAAGATCTGTAAGTTCGACCATAGTGATTATTTTTATGTAAAAGAAGTTGAGAAAATACTTTTTGGAAATACAGAAAAACTGATCAAAAAAGTAACATAAACAAAAATAAACAAGCTGGGAACTCCCCAATGTTAGCCCAAAAAAATATAGAATAAAATAACTACGTAGGGAACAACTTCTCTACTATTTCATCATTTATTTATAGCACCTGGACGACCGAGCTTTGCTCGGAACTATTATGAACCTTTATTTACACGACATTGAGTGATTTTCAAGAATTCATATCAATGAAAGTTCTTATTATAAGTTTAAGCAAACAGAAAAACATTTCAAAAGAAGCTAATAATTAATTATTATTTTGATTTTTACACACTAAGTTGCGAGTATGCCATGGTCTCTGGGCTCGAAAAAATGCCACATGCGGCAGACGATGCATAAAAACTGATGTTTTTAAGTTCACGCCACAAACTAACAAGTTTGACCATGGGCTTTGTGCACCGCAATAGCAAATTCACGATAGCGCCTGGAAATTCGCGCCGCTGCATGGTACAACTGAGTTGACCTTTCTTCTTCGGGCACTTCTTTGCCCGATTAATCACCAATGGTGATTTTTACTCTTATTATGTCGAAAAACTAAACTTCTTTAATAACGTTCCTGCCTAACTTTCTTAATGAAAGCTGATTTCCTAATATAAAGATGGAGAAAGATATCGCTCTAATTAAAAATAAAAATGCGCGTGGACAAACAAATTACATATATATAAGAATTGTTTGTTTAAAAGTATAGATTATAATAAAATAAAATAATTATAAAATTTTCAGAAACAGCATCAGAATTTAAAACTGTTCCACTAGGAAGATTTATATTAAAAATATTTCCTTGTATTTATTTTAAGCGAACAATAATTTTCTTCAATTGAAGAATAAAAGAAAAACTTCATCTGTTCACTTCAAATTTTGTCATTATTAAAAAATAAATTTGAATTTTCTTTCAATTTTTAGAGATCCCTAAAAATCGGTCAAGTGTCTAGTGGTGCTTAATGGATAATCCAAAAATGGCTTTATTCCTTCCAATGAAATATAGAGAAGTTCAATGTAATCATTTCGTCGAGTATTCCCGTATTTACCTTTTAATCCAACATGCATTAAACACACGTACAAGATTATGACCTTACGTACTGTCAGCAAACTTTTAAATGAAATGAGAAAAAACGAAGTGATGTTGTGCTTATATGAGAAACCCTTTCGTGCAACGATTACGGAGCAGCGTCAAGTCACATTGTGGAATCAAGCACTCAGATGTTTACCGCTACTACTGCTACCGAATAATAAACCCACTTACCACATAACTTTGATGAGAGGCCAGCGTAAATCCGCCTTTAACTGCATAAGTGCCCAAACCAAAAGCGGGCATCGTCGTGCCATCGTTTAAAGTTACTACAGGCACTTGCATCATTTCAGTGAAATTAATTGATGGCTTTAATATTAATAATTTTATATTCCAACTTTTCTAAAGCGAAGAGCAGCTTAGCTTATATAATCTCGAACTTGTTGCTTCGTAGCTTCCCAGAGTACGACTGAAATATTTTTCGACCGGAGCCCGTGAAATCGAAGACGCGACTGGGAGCATTACTAAGTGCGAGGCATATAAAGCACAAAATTATTTTAATTGCTTTTTTAAAAGTATAAACTTATCAGCAGGCACAAATTTTACTCGGCAATCTAAAAATCATATTCAGATATTACAAACAACCCACAAAGAAACAACATATTCACACAAATATAATATAAAATACTATTTATTACAAAAATAAGTGGAATACATTTCACTTAATATGAAATTCCAAATGGATAGTATTTACTTTTCTTAGCATGATCCATTGGGATAAGCCTCACGCCATTGTTGAACGTTTCCATAATTTTATGATCTTCTGGATCCAATTTAAAATCGAAAATATTTATGTTCTCCTCGATCCGACTTTTGGTCACTGATTTAGGAATAGGAACAGCTCCGAGTTCAACCTGTTAAATGCACACCAATTTCGTTAGAAGTCCTTCGAACTGGCTGTATGTATATTTTACCAAAAATCTCAAAACAACTTGTGCCGCCGTTTTGTTGTACTTATCTCCAATTTCTTTGACTTTTTTATCAAACAAGAATTTTGGTGTCTTGGATGCGGCATCAGGACGTCCGAGTGGACAATATGCAGTTACAACAATGTCCTTTTCTTTGCAAAATTTTATAAGCTTCTTTTGATTCAGACCTGGATGGCATTCAACCTATAAAATTATAGATTTTTTTTCAGAAAATGTTTTATTAACGCAAAAATCTTCTAGAAAATAAAAGTCAAAATGTTCAAAATGTTTTTGGAATCACCTGATTATGGACAGGTTTAATTTTCGCCACTGATAGAAGTCGTTCGATTTGTTCAGAGTTGAAGTTGGATACACCGATGCTTTTGGTTAGGCCTAATTCCACAAGTTTTTCCATTGCCTTCCATGTGTCGACGTAATCGACATCACTAGAGATTTACATGAATTAAGAATAGTTCATGCTTAATAAATTGAATACCTTAGGGCAACTTGGCCCTTAGCATTAGTTGGGAACAAAACATCATCGCCTTGGTATTCGTAGCCATAAGGCCAATGCATGAGGTAACAATCAACGTAGTCTAGGCCAAAATTCTCCAAGGATTTCCGGCAAGCATATTCCACCCTTTCGGGGTCATGGAAATGGGACCAAAGCTGGTATAGCGTAAGATAAAATTAGTAGTAGTCAAGCATTTATAAATCCTAATTTTTTTTCTGATAGTATATTTGTTACATTCTAATACCTTGGTTACAATGTACACGTCTTCTCTCTTGATGACGCCCTCAGCAATTTTCTCCTTGATAGCTTTGCCCACTTCATGCTCGTTTTCGTAGAAGTAAGCGGTATCAAAGTGACGATACCCAGCGTCGATTGCTTGCTTTACCGCTCGCTCACATTCGCCACCTATAGACTAAAATTATTTTTTAGACAATTATAAAATTGACAAAAGGTCATACAGGAGCTTATTTTAGTTTTTATCATTTTGAATTTGTTTTTTATTATTTTCTAAATTATTCAAACCACTTGTATTTCGCGTTACTACGATTATTCTTGAATCTTCATGTGACTGTGAGAAGGATTTTAGGATAAAACACAATAACGGACAGTATTCGAAATAGTTAGTTCATACATGCAACGATGCTGCTTAACCCACTGAAGGTCCACAATTTTCAGTGTTCGTAACTAAAGTATTTGGCTGTACCTAACCCTTATAAATTGTGCTCTAATTGATTTTTTCCAAAATTTATATAGCTGACACGGAATTCTCAGAGTGCTTAGAAGCAGAATGTTTGGTTACCCGCACGATATAATAATACTCGAAAATATTGCAGAGGATTGGAAGTAGATATTTGAGAAATAAGTGATCGCAATTACGCATAAACAGAAGCTAGACGTGGGCGGCTAGATCTATAGCCGGTCAAAGCATATACAAACAACTTAGTGAAAATATAAAACTCACAAATCATAATTTTATTGCTTTCTAATCGCATTAAGGGTAACCTCAAGGTCAGAAGACGAAGAAGCAGCAGTCTTGATAAGATTTCAGATCTAGAAATTCTAGACGTCCCACTCACCGTGTAAGTGCCTAAGCCAAAGGCTTGCATCTTCGTTCCGTCATTCAAAATAAGAGTAGGTACTTGCGCCATTTTACTGAGCTGATATTACTTTCACCTCTATTGTATAAATTGAAAATCTGACTTAAATTTCGATCAGAAGCTCCACTCCCACTAATTAGACCTGTTGCCGCCTAGTACAAAGTAGACCGACGTAAACACTCCGTGCCCGGCTCCAGCAACTGTCAAAACAAGCTGTCGTACAGTGGAAATTGTAAAGCTTGAGCTTGTTATTCCACTTTGTAAGGCTTAGCTTATCGACGGGACTAGTCTCTTCCGCCACCGAGAAACTGTGCGAAGCCAATCTCTAAGCCTAAATTTATTCCATGCAATGAAACACAAAACATCCCCAGGGCATCCTTATCAGAAATAATTTCCAGAACCTTTTCCGAAATAAATCAAACAAACAAACACTCCAAATGCATTATGTGAAAAACTGACCTTTAAAAGCAGTTAAAGTTTTAATTATGAATCGGTCGTGCTCGTGAGAAATAACAGGGAAAAGTTTAAAAAAACACAAAAAACAAAATATCAATGAGCTTAAATAAAAATTCAAGCTCAAAATTAAAATTCACACTATTTTAATATGCACTTAAAGCAAAGAATCAGATTTTTTTGCATTTCTACAAGATAAAGGCTAACTTTTTGTATATTAATTCTTTTATATGCATGTCTCGTATTTTATAAAATGTATTATGTGTGTGGTATCAAATCGTTATTTAAAAAATACAAAATTATATTTTGAAGAAACTAGCTGGTCTATTTTAATGCTATCAATGCCATAAAATTGCCGCAGTTCCTTGAACACTTCTAAAGGAAGACGTTTTCTAAAATAAAACGATTTTCCGAAAAATATCTCAGGCTGTTTGGTTTAAATATACTATAGAGGGTATTTTTAAAAAACAATAATGATTTATGTGCTAGCTTTCCATAATAGTAACGACTTATATACTTGCAGGAGTGATTTAGTGCCATAAGTTGTTTTTACTACTCGCGGAAGTAAATGCAGTGGGGTAGTGCTATTTGTTCTAAAAACATAAAGTCAACTTTAATAAAAAGAGAATGCCTAACTACTCTAGAATTTTGAATTACTGAAAATAAGATAAATTTCCCGTTTTTTAATCATGTGATACAGGTGAATTTTAAAAATTTTGGTAACCAAAAATTGCAAAGTAATTTTCTTAAATTCTGTATATTTTTTTGCGGACTTTTCAATTTGCTAACATATAAACTTAATCTAATATTTTCAGTAGCACATTTTGCCGATTTCCATATATTCCTTTCTAACTATGTTTTCTATTACTATTCCGGAGAACTAGGAAAAATAAGTGAACAATAATATTAAATATCTTTTGGGAAACTTCACCAAACAAAAGTTACTGAACGGATTTACTCCCTATGGGGAGATAATTAGGAAATTTTTGTATGTATTTTTCTTTCTGGCCTGTGTCTTCGGGCCCTATATACAAAAAATTAAAATAAATACAGAAATAAATAATAAACGCTTTTTTTCTTCGACTGCAAATATCCAACGAAGAAAGAAAAATTAAAGTCCTGTCAATTGCAAATTATAAAATCGTTTAATTCTATAGCAAAATCTGAGCAAACAAATCAATCACGATGTACTTATTTAATCCTTTGTGGTCACTCTCGAACTGACCAAGCAATGTTCAGATCACTACTTTAAATATGAGGTCCTCAGCGACTAACTCTCTAGGTGTTTCTCATCTGATCTAGCTCCCTTAAGGGCTCAAACAGGCTCCTTCGGAACTAAAGGTAGACCCTTCAAAAGTTCAAGCCGGCTCCCGCAAGAGATTGGTCAAGCCTTTCGGATGCCAAGTTCAAGTCATTTACTTTTACCTTACATAGAAGCTAACATCCGTTTAATATCTTTACGCTTAGGTAGAATCGCACGGAGATGGTTATAAATATTTTTACATTTAGTTGTTTAGAAAAATGTAATAATATATTTTAGTAATATTCATAGATGCTCTGCTGAGTCAATCTACTCATTCTGTTCTTTTAAATGCTTGCAATGAAAGTGTTCTAAAAATTCTAGTATTATTTAGCAATTTACATTTTTTTGCTCCAAAACTATTGAAAAACATGATGGATGAGACGAAATCGAATCGAAAATAGAACGATACTATCCAGTTTGATTTAATTGGAGCTATCCAAGCGAGAAAGCCGTTGTGGTGTCTATCCCAGTTACAAGCTATAACGGGAGCCCGATGGCACACATGTGCTTGTTTTGGCTCCTGAGATAAATATAATTTTAACGAATGAATGATGATGCTGTGGTTTGCTTTCTTAACCTTGTTCTGCATGTGTTACTCGAGCGATTTGTGGCACCCGGATAAGCACCATATTAGTGCTAACAACACCGTACGGTGAGTGATGTTTACTTACAGGAGTTGGGGTCCCATAAAATTTCAAATAGGAGCCGTCCCAAGGCAGAGTACACACATGCCCGTAACTGGCTCCAAATAACGACATCTTCCTTCCTCCATTAAGTCAGAGATGTTTTCTTAAGTTAAATTTACGTCTCTGACCTAGATGGGGGTGCTCCCTTGAGTTGGTGAAGTGGTGCAAGGATTCGAATATCCCGAAGGGATTAAATATATATTTTCAAATTTTCACTATGTGCTTGCTGTGTGTGCGGCAAAATGCGCCGGTTGATCAAGGCGAACTGACTTTTTGGCGGAGTCGGAGTCCTTAATGGTCTGGGAAGGTTCGACTCGAGCGTCCCATTTGCCTGGAGAAATGACTTGTTAGCAAAGAAAACTTCTCCTTCTCCCGAAATGAGAGGGACCCGAATTCTAATTAAAATTAATTGAAAGCCCCTTTGAATGTTATCGGTGGTTTGTTAACATCTTGTTGCCCCATTAAAGACGTCTTGAACTACCCGAATTTATTGACATGTTCGCCTGCTCGTGGGAACCAGGCCTTAAGATCTTGGTGCCTCGGATAGGAGTCGGCTTGTTTACAATACGCCCGGCAAAGAGCGACTGCAGTGTGTACGTCCAGGCCTAGGCCCTGAACAAGGTGTTTGTATCCTGGCTCGAATCCTTGAATTAATGAAGCGCCTTACGGATCGCTTTCGCAATAAAGTTGGCGATTAAGAGCAGTTGCACCGGCTTTGCGAAAAACCACCCGGACAAGCCCAGAGGTTTTCGATGCGGCGTTCCTGAGTGCTCCATTTTCCAAAGGAGTCCTCCTGCAAGCCCAACCCACACCGCCCCTTCATAATTCGGCAAATGGCGTACGGCCAGATCACACTCGACCATTTATTACTTTTAGTTACATTTCGCCGATAAACTTTAAGGATTTAACAAACGAGCGGCACGTGATGCGGTCACTTGGAGTGCTCTTCTGACCTCAACAAACTGGCAAATTCGTCTCTGGGTCGGCTCTTCCTTTTTCCTATCCGGGTTTTTCGTGCAGCGGAAAATTTATCGTTTGGATTTTACAGGAATTACATCCAAATCCATTTACAGGGAATTCCCTATCGTGGCTAGCTGCCTGCCCAACTACTTACCTAGCCTCTAGAGCCCAGTCTATAAGGGTGTGCAGCACATTCTCGGTCACGGATTTAACCAGGAGACTGCAAGGAAATTGTACAATTACTTGTAACATGCTCGGAAATAAAACGAAGAAACGAAGGCAGACACAGGACATCCTCTCTGCGGTGGATAAAGGCGCTCCAAAATTTTGAAAAATATACTTACTTATGTGTAAAGAAATGAACCTAAGAAAGACATTTCAATTGAACCCAATTTCGCTCAGCAATAAATTATAAGGGCAGAGGAAAATCGAATGCAATGTAATGATGGAAATAGGGTAACTATATAAGTTCAATGAAAACCAAAATAATATGGAATAATCTTTTTAAATGGACTTGTTCCACTTTAATAAACGGTTCGATTAATACAGTAGTAATATTAACATTAATTTGAATTATCTACTCTTGAAAGCCGTTTGAGCTCCTAAGATCTATTGACGCAGACGACCAAAAACTTAGCACTAAATGGATTAAAATAAAACTATGGCTATCCCTTTCGATCTGACCTAGTGGGTGACTTAAGCAGTTCCTTAAAAAACATTAATTGGGAACTTTTATAAACACTTCTTGTTCACTTTAAAATTTTCAATTTTTCACTTTAATATATTTATGAATTACAGATTCGTCAGATTAAAAAAACATAGCTTAAATTGGATAATTGACTATTCCAATATTTATACTTATTTTATCTTGTCTTAAGAGTATATAAAATTAAAAGTTAATCGGAATCCAAACAGTTGTAAGAAAATTAATTACAGTATTCATTACAAAATGTTTAAGCTCTTAAATGAAATTGAATATTGTAAAAATTATACTCCAAGTTTTAGAAATTTGAAGAAACAACGTTAATCACTATTTTTATATTTATGCCTCTAAATAATTTTTTATCAACCCAAATAAATTTTTTAATTAAGACTAATTAAATTTAAATCTTTTTAAACCCTTTAATTCCAATAAAGGCACCGGCCTTTAAAAAAAAAGATATGAAATAATAAATTATATACGTGTTCCATTAGCAATTTAATGGATTCTTTTATTTTCAGACTTTCAATGAATTGATTATTCTTCCACGTTTTCAAAAACCCAAAGAGTCAAACTTCTGCTTCCCTTAAAAATCATCAAGGGCACCTCACTCGTGTGTAGAACTACCTTAAACTGGCGCTTTGTCTTTTGCCTTTCGCCTGCGTATCTCAATTTATCTTAGAATTTATCAATTTACCACCGTCGGGGAGATCCCTAAAATTTCGCAACTACTACTACGATGAGTGCTGTAGATGAACTCCATTTCGGATCAAGCTGTGCGCCACAGAACGTGAGCGTGCGGATTGAGGAACGCTTAAAGTTATCCCGGCTGTTTAGAACTATTTAAAACACTTTTACGATCCAAACTTTCCTTTTTACCTCCACAGGGAGTTGGGCTTTTGTGAGCGCTTCCTGTTCCCTTTGAATGGAAATTATTCAGCAGCTCCGGCTGCTATAGGTAACTATGGCTGTAGTGGCAGAAGACACCTTCCTTTTGAAAATAATTCGCTACTTGCCGCATTATCACATTCCCTTCTTTTACGAGAAATTGTTTGGTTTGCCTTTTAAAATTCCATTGAGTGTTTCGTTAAATGTTAAAATGGTTTAGATAGACCTACAACGTTCCAAAGGAGAAGTTTGTGTATGTGAGATAATTATGTGTTTGAAAACGGCTACAATTTTAAAACTGATTGAAATTAGACAATGCAACTAACTTTAAATGAATAGTGTGAATGACTAAGGACTTCATAATAGTTAATACTTAGTCTTTCTTACTAGAAAACGGTAGGAGACTCTGAATTTTGTACTGAACTATATTTTTCTATGTACTGTATCGATCTTGACACCTTCTTTAACATAACTTAGATAAGTTTCGAGGTGTTTTTAAGCCAAAAAATAAGATTTTATGTTTTAAATCTAAATGAGGCTTCTCTACAAGTTAACAAAATAAATGGTAACGAACTTGTAAATTCAAAAAAGAAATCACAAATTTAATTGCTTATATTTAAATAATATAAAAAAAAGAAAAGGAAAAACACATTTGACCGATCTTTTGAAAAAGAGAGTTTTCCAAAAAAAACATAATCTATATCCTTTAAACAATAAACCTAATTTTAAAAAGATCCTTTTCTTGTTATAATTAAACAGGAATAAAATCTCTATGGAAACTTGAAATTTTTTAGGCTTTTTTATATTTTAACTCTATTCTAGTTTAGTTCAGTAGCTGTTTTCCTTCATTAACTTTAAAATCATTTTGACTTCTATTTATTATTGATAACCTTTGGCAACATTTTCAAATATTTACTAACATAAGGAAGCACCGGGAATAGAATAAGAAAGACTTTAGATATAAATCTAGTGTAATTACTTCCGAGACGTATTAAAAATCGTATAAATGGCCTTCTTTTCCTTTTTCAGGAAACTACACTACACCTTTTTATTAAGAATGTACATGACGAACAAATTGATTCTTTTTAAACTTGGGTTAAGGGGTAAGAAATATGGCCAGATAAACGTCCGAACGTGAGCCACTTAACTTCAAATCTAGATCAAACTAGGAGGAAAAGCCGATAAAACTTTACTAATTTGGTATTCAGAAGTGTTGGTCAGTTCATGTAAAGGTTAAAACCTCTAATACAACTCGACCATGACGTGCCCAGAGTCCGGCAAAGTTTCGAATAGTCACAATTTCCCTCTCAATTGCCCCATTAGGGGTTCGGAAACAAGTTTCAATCATTTTCACAGTAGCTGCTGCCGGAGCTGCGACAGAAACAGTTCCGGGTCCCGGGTACTCATCCCGACGCCATTAATTTATGGAATGAATGTGCAGTTTAATTACTTTGGCAGTGTCTCTCGATTCATTAAACTTTGGCCGGCTCGATGGCTGGATGCTAATTTTGATTTCATGGTAATCCTTCTTGAAATCATATTGGTCCCACTGGGTCTGGCCAAACAAAGTGCCTAGTCTCATGACGGAACAAATTGATTGAGTTTGCATAAGAGATTGCCTGCTTGCATGAATCATTAATCCGACGTCTATGCCAGGACCTAGACTGTACATGGCCAACTAATAATCCTTATGCAAATGGGCAAGCCCAAGAGGATGGGATATGCTCCATGGCAGGGGTGGCAGGGGTCTTCATGGCGGACGGGCATCAATTTAATTGCAACAATATCGAATTTCGCTCAATAAAACATTTTTACTTAGTTACAATTGGCTATAAAACAGAACGGATAATTTACGTCCCGGTTGATAGCAATATTAATTTTTGCAGTTCCTCGGAGGTACGGGCCATTATTCCATTACTACTGCTGCAGGTGACCATATTCGCTGGGGACCCTTAATGGGAAATATTTTTTTATATAATAAAATACAGGAAAAATTGCGCAGTGCGACAGGAATTTCTCTATAAATATTACACTGTTTTCGTAAAGGTAAATAGTCACTTTGAGAGCATGACCTATTTGTTTCCGCAGCGATGATTCCTTTAATTGAATATAAATATGAAATAAAATAGTAACATTTCGCTTCGGATGCCATAGCCTAATGATAAAAAATATTAAATCTATGTAAATCATTTGGAATTTTATTGTGAACATGTAGAACTAGGAAAAAAATTCCCAAGGCTTAAAATCTATTCATTTGATTTGCTAATTAATTGTTCATATAATATTACTACTTCAGATTGTCCTTTGCAATTGCATTTTGAAAGGTGTAATAATACTTCTGTTCTTTTCATTGAAGAAAAACATTTAATTTTCCGTGTTAAATATAATTTTGTATGTTACTGCTAAAAGTTAGTAAAATGAACGAAAGAGTTTATTTAAATGTGTCCAGTACGAGTTAACTGCAAATTACTGCATTTCATATTTTGTTTTCCTTAAATATTATTATTAACGCTGTTATTCATATTTTAAATTCTTCTCAATTCAACTCTTTTATAAAATCTTAAATTTGTTTAAGGTAAATTCTAAACAAAAAAGAAAATTAAGGCTTAGAAATTAAGTTTATAATTAAATTTTTTATGAAGTTTTGTATAACAATTTCTATGCCTATTTAGAAATTTTCAAAATAAGAAAAGAACATTTTCCAAAGTTGGTTTAGTGATAAATTTGTTTAGCAATATTTAGTATACGATTTTAAGTTAAGTTTGAATTGGATTATAATTTAATACTACATTTGTAAGGTGTATACTAAAAACAGCTACTTCATTAGAGTCATTTCAAGTTCATGAAAATGACAATATATATTTGTGTAATTTAATTTGGGAAGAAATTTTCCTGGCAGACAACTCGAATACAATCGCGAGGGAAGGCACATCATTTCTCCGTTCATTTTTTTCCTACTGAAGGACAAAGACCCGATCTTAGCATCTTAAAGTAGAGGGCAAAGAGATGTTTTTGAAAAGCATCCTGTTTCAGATAGAATAAAATGAAAAATTTAAGGACACTCGTGAGTGTTCCCTCCACATGTCACTGAAAAAAAATTAAAATTGCATGAATCCCCATTGTTTCAGAGACCCGACTTGCGCCGCGTGCTTCAGCATTTCAATTAAATTCCCTTCAAAACACCTTTTCTATGAAGGAGAACGCTTTAAAAATAGCACCGAGCAGTGTGGAGATAATCTGTGAAATTATGCAGTTATGACTTGGTATTCTGAACCGCCTAGTGCCGGTTTTCGACATCACTTCCACTCCAGTTTTTCTTTAAAAGCCCTGAGCCTCGGAACTGGGACCTCTGAGGAAGACAACCGCTCCACACCGGAGCAGGTAGAGTCACTTTAGAAAAATCGCATTTGGCTCGAAACGCCCTAAATTTAGCGGATCGCTATACAACTGCAAAAAGTTTTGTCCCAATGTCACTGGCCAGGTTTGCAGGTTTGTCTCTGAAAAGGCAGTTGCAAAGAATACTTAATAAAAGGCGATGACATCCTACGGAGAGCATCGGCTTCTATCACGACTTTGAGGAGTCCCACCTTGAGAACGCCCGGGCTGGGAAGACAAAAACCAACATGGCACGTAATAAAATAATAATAGGGGAATTGCTGGATATAAATTTTCGTGACTAGGTCAGATCACCAAGAGCGATATTACAAGAGCCTATTCGTGCTCCTGAAAGGAATGAGCACTTCTACTACTTTTTGCCCGCCACTCCTACAACGTATTTTAAGGTGGTGTAGTCAAAAATGCAAAATTTGTTTTTTCCTTATTTCTGTTTACATTTGGTCAGCTCTGGACGACCTCCCAAAGTCAAAGGTCTAATTCATAAGCATAGTAGGCATTAAGCGTGCGTTCTATAAATTGCCTTAATTATAACAATGAAACCTTCCATCGGAGTTTAATAAGATTGTAGAAATTAAGCGGTACGTGTTTTATTAGTAAAACTAATTTTTAATAAGAAGGATAGGTCTGCTTAAAAATTATTGAACACTTTAACAATGAAAAAAGTCTAGGATTTTCGAAAATTCGAAAAATAGTCTATGCTCCTTTAATACCAACTAACATAATTTTAAAGCTTCTATTTTGTCACTTGTTGAGGTATCAATATAAAAATTAGTAAAGATGTGAATACTAAAAATATTAATAAACTTTTGTTGAACCTCCAAAAGAGGTTTAATTTACTATTCTGGATTAGAATAGCCCCTTACAGAATATTACAAAAATGACCAAAACCACAATAAATTTTGGCAAAACTGTGTTAGTTTGCTGTTTGACTGTTCTACCTGTTTCCTGCTATGTGAAACATTAATGAGTGCACTGGATACAGTGGGCTTACGTTGTCGCAGAAGAAGAGCCTCTGGCCTCGTTAGGAAATGCACCGAAAGCTTCCTACCTACCGTCATCCACTCAGTTCGAAGTTCTCTACGCAAAAGGGCACCACTCCTGATGATAGAGTGAATATTCATAGCTAGAACTCAGAGAAGGATTTATAAGTGCTGGAAAGCCCGCCGGGGACACCGTAATCAATATTCAAATTTAAGTCCTCCTGAAATAGTTCGTTCATTTTATCCGCTTTATGCTGTATTTACCCGGATAAGGATACGGGTCTAGGATCTGAAATCCAGGAATAGTCTACCCGATAGGATTTGCTACTTCAAGCTGGCAACAGCTTCCGTGCAATCCAGAATTTACCGACGTAACCTGAGCTCCCAGGCACCAATTAGGTGCTCTGATTGTCGGCAGTCTTGGGATAGAGCTGCCTTAATGACTAAGTTAAGATTACTCGTTATCAAATGACGATGACTGCCCCTCTTCTGAAACCTATGTAAAATTCAATGAAGATTGAGAGCTCGATACTAAAGAAGTTCGCAGCCTTCAGCAGTACTATCTAATTGCGGTTCGCTCACCTTCAGGAAATTCGATTCACCTTAGCAAATAGCAATACGATCAGAATACTTAATGCAGCGAAAAACAGAACGGCATCACCTCCACTAAAATCCCTACAGAGGTATCCGAACACCATTCTGGTCCTGAGAGGAGCAGACGCTTCGTTTCCCAAGTCTTTATCGTTAAGGCAACAGAAGAACTTCATGGACGATTCGATTTTATTAGACCTATTACAATTATAGGGACTTTTGGGAAGCAAAATATTATCAAATTAAACTCTGTTTTTGAACACATTAAACAGGCGTTTCGCTACTATCTGTGGATCCTTTTAGTGCAAACCAACTTCGCGTGGAAAATTTGCTCGCAACCACAGTGATTTGGTAAAGTAAAGCAAGTATGAACCAAACAAAACTGAATTGGGATTTTTACCCAAGGCTTACACGTGAATTCACATCATCTAAGGATTACCTTATTTATGAGAAGTTAAATTTAGTGTTACTGTTTTTTGTGATTAGCTAATGTACCGAAGTCTAGTTTCACAAGAAGTTTGAACAATAAAGCACAAATTTTCGAGAAATATAACACGATAAATTTTTATTCGATCAACTTAAAAGTTTTCGTGTATATTTTCGGTATGTTGAATATGATGAAGAAAATGAGTCTTCCTTCTTCATATAAACCGATGAGTGAACCAATCAAACCTATGAGAAGTAATATTGATTCACATATCGCACCTAATCAGACTACATAGCTCGTTTTTGTGTGTTATCTTATAACCATGGGAAGCTTGTCTGACATCGACGTCTAACATCCTAACGTTCCTTGGCCGACTTATATTAGAGCAAACCGCCTTCCAGATATAAGTGGAACGACACCTTACTGTCAATAAATTAAACACCTCTGTTAATGCAATAAAAACAACCAATAAATTTCCTTGTTATCGCAACTATCTGGAATATGTTGAATTTAGGTTATGTAATCACTTCTTAATCCTCACAGAGGGATGTAATATATTGTGAGCCTTGCCACTTTAACTTCCCCAAAAATTGTATCCCGTATTATCTTGTTGGCAACCGCAGGAGGAAGCACATTTTTGATATCCACTGGGAAGGAAAATTTAAGGGTTCTCTAAAGAAAGCATCTGTTTTTTAATTAGACTGTGCTGGGAATGAAGCATGGTTTCCCTGCATATGGTAGACAACGGTATCTATCCAGCAGCTAGTGAAGAAGGTTTAATTAAATTATAATCGAAACACATATTTCATGGCGGCTAATGAAAGGCCATCAGGAATAACAGCGGATATATCGGCGAAAGCCTATTTTCCATTAGGAATAATTCCTTAATCAAACAATGCGAATGATGCTTTCGAGGGGCCCGGAAGATCCTGAGAAAAGAAATTCGGCGCCGCTCCAGGATTTGCCTTTTCCTGGAAGAAATTCGTTTTCCCACGTTTGGAAATTCCATAGGGGTGTGTAGGGAACAGCAGGAAAATGAAAACTTTTTCTTGAGAAGAAATTTCAAAGGATTTGATCTGAGTACAACTCGAAATGCGTCTCAAAGGCCCTAAGGACTGGGGAGGTGTGGCGAAGTAGGAGCCGCGTGTCGTCAGGCATATGCAAAGGCACAAAACTCGAGAGACCCGGCGTGTCGTTTCAATTTGGATATTACGTACTGTAAAGTCCCGGCCGGATCCCCGAGGAGCCCCCGACAATGTTCCTAAAGGTTAATAAAGACTCCCGTCCGGAACTTCGGCGCGGCCAGTTAGATGCCGGCTCCGGACCCCTGTCGTCGTGTACACTCGGTGTAATGCTCGTGCTGAATGAGTTCAATTAAAAAACTTTTGATGATTAATGTTAATTAAATGGCGCTCCGACGCGCACGCCCCGCCCACGTGACGCGGAGAATAATTTAATCCTGCGATCGCATTATTTCTAAATTGGTTCAACAGGATATTAATCACTGGAAGCTGCCGGACATTAATAAGGAGCGCGGCGACGGGGTCAAAGGAGCCCCAGCGGTCGCCACTGCAAACTTATCCTTGTCCGGCGGCTCCTTGCCAGTTGTGTGCCAGTGCAACCCCAACCCAGGGCTGCTAAATTTTTAATTAATAACGCGGGTCGATGAGGACGTCGACGGGAATTATTGCCAGGATTATTTCGCAATTATAGCTTAAGACGTGATCCTGCGAGTTGGAATAGTGTTGTTCTTTCTCGGGCGGGTTAGACGAGGTGCAGGAACAGGTCATTCAGCGACACTTTCAGCACCACCCCTTGTCAGAAGAAAAGGATTTTGTCCGAGGGTGGGGTCCTTCACGTGTCGTGGAAAACATATTTCTAACTTTCGTACAATAGATGTTTTTTCGTGGTGATGAATTAGATTGCTGAGGTAAAAATTGTCTCAAGCATTATTTGCCCTTTAGTCTTTAAAAATTTCTACGGAATGTTTACGCTGCGAAGAGTTTAAATGTTTTTATAATTCAATTTTCATCGCGTTTCTCGGAAATTTGTTATTTTCAATTTAATCCAATATTGTATAGAATGTTTTCTTTCCTTCTTACTTTAAAAAGTTTATAACTAAATTTGTTGATCTTAAAACTCGATACCTTCTAAATTTGACATACATTTTTGGTTTTCTCTGTGAGTTCGCATAAATTGAACACTGAATTTATTACTTTTATTAATTTTAAAAATTAGTAATAAAAAAACTCCACAAGCATTTACAACTTACTATTAAAATTACTCTAGGAAAGAAATATTAAAAATAAACCAGCAAGTCAACAATTTATTTACTGACTCTGATTATCTAAGAACGGCAAGAAATAATGCATTAGTTGTTTTTATATGACAATAATATTATCGATGCATTAGCAGATTTATCTGATTAAAGGCAGTTTTCACAACCAATGGACTTTAATCTTAAAGGAGTTTTGTTATAATTAATTGGTAAAAAGGAAAATAGAAGAGGATCGTCACTCAGCCATTTTATTAGTCAAAATTTGAAACAATATTCATTTAATTTTCATTTAAAAAACGAATAGTTATAAAATTATTAGCAATCACGTGAAGGCCTCTAAACTTGAACATATTGTTAAAATAGAGAAGTATCGCTATGGCTATCGCTATAGTGCATAGCGTTAATGGAACTAACTTTTGAACTTAAAATAATTTTAACAATTCTATCTAGCTGTTCTAATGGGACTAAAATCAATGAACTAACGTCTTTTTGCTAGAAACAATCCAATAACCTTGGTTTTCGGTAGTAATTAAGGAACATACACTAACGAGAAAAGCAAAAAGAACAACAAAAAACTTTAAATGAATACACAAACTGTTTAAATTTCAGACAGCACTAACTTTGAACTCCAATATTATTTAAGGAGTTAAAAATTGCCTAATTTGAATTATAAGAAAACAAAACAAAATTTTATGGGCGAAAACTAAGATATACTGCTAAATTTCATTCAAAATGATAGTGTTCTAAATTGTGCGCAAAATTAGTATTGGTTTTGCGTAAGGCTATAGTACGAATATAAATAGACGCAGAAAACGAATTTCTTCTTATTTTTTATTTTATTTTCTGGGTAATCCAATCTATTATGGAATTTCTGAGAAAAGTTCAACGTACAAACACAACTTCTAAATAGGTTTACGTAACAGTATCTTTAAAAATTTAAAACTCCACCAAATGCAGACAATTTCCTTTTAATGCTAGGCTACCTTAATGAGATTAAACTCTCTAAAATAAAAATGAATAAAATTCACACCGTTATTAAAATAAAAACAAGCAATTATTAACAATACACAATTTCCATAATGCTAATGTTGAATAAAATTGCGGCTGCCATTTCTCAAAAAATATTTAAGAAAATTGAAAAATGATTAACATTCGCAAATACGGAGTACTAAGGTACCTGAAAGGTAAACAAATTATCAACGCAAACATTAACTCGCGGGGAAGAAGACAATGAACGTGTTGCCTCTAAATTTATAGCAGCGATAAAGGGGCCCATCTGCGCTGCGGGGCACTTTAAAGACAATTCCATTCAGTGTTGTCAACGAAAATGGAAGATTAAAGCTCTCTAAAGTTAGAGAAGTTCTATAAAATAAAAAGGATATGTGCGTAATTTTAACATAATCTTTAAATTTATCTTCAAATAGACGGAGCGTAGCCTTCCTGCAACAAAGCCAACAATTCGATGATTATGGATTTTCAATTAGGAAAATAAATTAGAATTCCAAAGTAACCAAATTCAAATATACCCGTAAAATTTTTGGAAATTGTGAAAAACTTTTACTAATATTAATATTAACTTTTATTAATAATTTAGCTAGCAACAGGAAATATCACAAAAGAAAACTTTATCCCAATTTTAGTTTTAATTTTAATCAACTGATTTTGATAGTTTTGGAATTGCAGGCCTCCAATGAACATTTCAGTTCGATTGTTTTATAATATATTCCCAAAACCTGAATAGCATATATTTAACTTTACTTGTGATTTATTTATAGCTTATTTAATTATGATGGTCTTGAATCTCCATTATGGACCAGCAAGTTCCGTGTTAATACGTTTGTCTGATAACACTGATACCATTTCTCCTTCCGGATGTTGCGGAATCCTAGCTCTCATCATCGGAATGTTGACAAAGTATCCGGTGTATAAGAGAAACAATTTCTGAACGACAGTGGGGAAGAAAATCCCTCTAAAAGAAAATTTCCTATAATTCTCGTTTGATTGGGCCTAGAACTAATACCTTTTTGAGGGATACAATTAAAATCCCTTTTAACTACTACTGCTACAGAAAGTTCAGTTTTTAAGACACAATTAAATTAAACAATAATACACCATTCCCCACGGAGTAAATTTTGGTCTTCGGATCTAATATCTATTTCTGTAGATAGGAATTACTGTTCCCAATTTAAGTAGCTTTAATTCTGCCTCAATAATGGTGGGATAAAAGGCAAGGTGCTGAGTCTAGCAAAAAATTGTCAACAAGAATGATTTCATCAGCTATTGATTCCTCGACACTTCCTTTAATCATGCCGGAGCGAAACTTAAGATGACCCAGCTAAGAATTTCCACAGTGTCTTGGTGTCTGCCGTAAACAAGTTGTGGACAAATTGAGTTCCGCAGAAGTTTTCTGCTAGACGCCAGTGGGCAATGGCCACTCGGCGGACCCTGCGATACCCATCAAAACAAGTAACTCAATTTAGGGAACTTTTGCTTGTCAGCAATAGGCGGTTCTAACATATCATGAGTTTGAGATTTGATAGTTTTTTTCTGTCCTGGGTGCTGGATGTGCGGCGTCTTAAGTTTCCGGGTCGATTGCCTGTTCTTCCCGGACTTCCCAACTGTCTGTCCTTCCTGTTCCTGTCATGTTACGTTTGATGTCCCGAAAGCATTTTGACCTTTACCTACACCGCCCCCGGCCTTCTATTGTAAATTTTGATTAATTAGTTTTATACGTTTCTGTCTGTTTATTTTGTAAGCCTGGGTAGATGAGATGTTTATTCAGCTTGATTTTCTGCCGAAACAGGACCTCAACAGAAAGTAAAAGTGTTCCCTTTTCTCCTAATCCTGTAAAGAGCTCTGATGCCTAATTTAATCTGATTACCTGCTTCATGCCTTTAAGATACATGTAAATCTTTGAAAGGTTCTTAAAACGAATTTCTTTGAGGAACCATAATGTTGAAGTTTTGAACATGAATTGTTATCAATATACGTATAAAGCTGCACGATTCCATATTTTGGACAAGAAAAATCAGTGATTCCATAAAAATTAACTAGCAACAGTGGTCCTTTGAAATTTCATATAATTGCATGTACCTGCTAAAATTGAACAAATGTATTTTACAAAATAGATTTTTATTTTTAAAACATTAGTTATTTTATATTGTATAATAATATTTTATATAAATATTGCAGTATATATTTACAGAAAATTGAATATCGTCATGTTGTGCAAACAAATCCCATTTCTCATTGCTTTAACATTTTTTGAAGAAATAAAAGTAGAACATAAAATCGTGTGTTAAACTTAAATTGATAAGATTATAGTTTTTTGGTATTAGTAAAATTTAAAACTATGCTTACCAGAAAATTAGTTAATAAATTCTCAAATTATTTTTTAATAAGTGCACAAGAACTCTCCTTAATTGTCCAAGGCTTGCTGCCCAAACTAAGGTTGTATTTGAATTGAAAATTGCAAATCGAAATCATACAAAACTAACTTATTAACCTTTTAATTTTAGGTAATTGAATTGAATTTATTTATAACATTTTATTACGATTTTGTATTTAAAGCAAAAATACAGAACAGGGCTCATTGTGATTTTGTGTAGCCTAGAGAGCAAGTAAACTTTATACCTATTGAGATTATGCATATAACTTTTACCTTGTTTTCTTAACCACATTTAAAAGCAGAGTAAATGTAAATCAACAGACCCCTTTTTTAAACTCCAACCTTATTTAGCTTTTCAGTGCTATATTCTTAATTTATGAAAAAATAATTATATTTATGCAAAAATTCCCTAGTTACTATTCTACGACAAAAAAAAAAAAATCAGAAAGTTTACACAACATTTTAAGTGTATTCCTCCCAGTCGGCTTTTTAAATTTGTTTGTAGGAGCTTCTTGCCGGTCTACTGCTAGTCCTTACTAACCCAGCGACAAACTCTCCGTACCACTGACGCGGAAACAAATTTTTATTAGTTCCTATCTGTGTCAGACAATAAAAATGTAAATAAAGCGTCGGAAAACTTTTTTATGTGGTCACTCGCCAGCTGGAAACGTTAGAAGAGATATCATGTCGCGGATAATATTTAAAAAATAAAAATGAAAAGAAGAAACGTCGCGCGGGGGACAGGACAATGTAAACAACATGCAAAATATTTCGTGATGATTTGCATGCCACAGTTTCAACCTGGTTCATGTTGCCTGTTGTGTCCCTCCGCTTGGTGTTCGAATATTGAAATTAGAATTTCCATAATAATTTTTTATGTAATCAGTTCGCGGAATGCTTAAAATGTTTTAATACTACCCACTGGCAGCTGCATATTGAACAATGTAGGCTAGATCGCTAGATTTGCGTTTCCTCCAAACTAAGCCTTTGTTTTTTTTCACTTAAAATTCATGGATGTTCATAAAATTCTAAACAGCCGACAGAAAACACACACACGTTCTCTTCGATACCAAAAAACAGGCCAGGCGATATTAAATCGGGCGAAACGAAAACGAAATTAATTTTATGGCGCCAACCGTGAATTTGTCCCAATTGAAATTCAGAATAGGGGCGATATGCTGAAATGGCTACTTCCAAAATATTCGCAGCACGTCTTCGTATGACTTCATAGCTCATAGGCCATTAGAAAATCTCTTATAGAAATTAAACACTAAAAGAGTTAGGTGCGGCAGTTGAGTATTGGGTTGGCGATTTGTTTATCTACAACATGTCCGTGTTGTTGGTTCACCTGGCCTTATGCAATGTTTAGACACATTACGGCAATTTATGATACAGCGCAGCATCCGAGATGCTCATCTCAAGCTGAGATGAGAGCATTTCTCACAGGGGCAACAGAGGCCGTTGCTGTCGTCGTCTACGGGTTCTAATATCCGTGGGAGCTTCGCCTGAGAAGTCGAAGACCGTCGTCTACCAGGAGTCAGATAGTCGCGGGTGGTTGTCGGATCTGGAGGTAATGCGAACTCTTGCGGAGTCTCACAAGTAGTCTGGCATCCGATGAACGTTAGATTTTCTTAAGTGTGTCTTCTTTGTTTTAATAGAGAACTAAACTTATGTGCAAATGTAAAAACCGGTAGCACTTTAATTCTCTGCTGAACTGAACCTGTTCGACCACAAACGGCCGGTGCCCATATCGTCCCAAATTTAGTATTATTTGACCACTGCAGGCACCTAGTGTGATTCCAAGTGCGAAGCTGTGAAGTGGTGACTTAATTGCACCGATAAATTTCGGTGTCGTACCTTTAAAGTGCTAAGTGCTGTGCGAGCATAAAAGTGGTAATAGTCGCATAGTGTTTTAGCTATCGTAAAACAACGTAACACTTGCATATTTAGAACCGTATAAAAGCCCTCGAGGGGCTGCAGCAGTGCAGGAATAAAATTAAAGTGCTTTGGTGCGGTATTTTCGGTAAATTATTATTGCCAAGTCTCATATATGATATCATTTTATCGGAATAGCACTACCAAGCTGGGGATCTAAAGTGCGTTTACACTTATATCTCAGAATCCCCATTGTTCATACTTGACCTCGTCGTCGTCGTCGGTAAAGTTGTTTTTTGTGTATACTCCTAAACCGTCTGCTTCTAGAACGTCTTATGTCTTCTTGTGTCTGCCCATAATTCTTCCTTCAGTCCGCAAATTTGGACTAAGTCCAAACTGCTGGCGGCCACTTCCAGGAAAGAGCCTAAAGTGGTCCGTATTTATACTGTGAAATGATTCTTAACAGCCTCTTAGCCCTCGATGCCCATGTCGGAGTTTTTAGACCTGGCGCCAACTTTTTCAGAATGCAACAAATGCAAGCAAAGGCAAATGCTGGTGTTTCTATTTTTGACTACGAAATCCTTGCAATCCTTGGTAATTGGAATTTTGGTATTTACTGAGCAACGTTTATCGAGGATGACAGGAAAATTAAAATCAACTCGGTGTAGGATGGGTATAATTTATACCTAGGCGTGAGTTAGTTTCGGTCTTCGGGTGTGATTGAGGTAATTCTGTTTAGTTAAGTCTGTTTACGTTGCTGGGCAAGCACTATATATTTACATATCCCGGCACAGCGCAAATAAACCCAAGTGCTTTCTGTGTTCCCCGGACAAAGACCTGTCCACCCTTTGCAGATTGAGTTAACCCACAAACTTCTGCCGAGCGACTTTAGGACTCAATTATGGGACATAATATAAAATCGAAATGACCTGCTAATTGCTACTATTTCACTTTGCATAATTTTCCATTACAAATGTTGCGACGTCATCGAACTTTTATAACCTGTTTGGATAGGCAATCCTCATCCGGTTTCCCTGGGAACCTCCAAAAAGGCCCAGATACAACAAATTATAGAGGATTCATGCTCAGAATTACGACAGCCTCCGCGGCTATTTATCGACGTCAGCAGAATGTTAAATAAACCACACTTTTTGGTCGGGTGTAATGTGTAAATTAAGATAAAGGGTTGTACACTTTTGTGGCATCCAATGTGATGAACATTCCGAATGATCTATTCTAGAGAATTATTACTGAGATAAAATGCTACTGTAGAATTTTTTATTAGAGCTATAAAATTTGCTTTAGTTTTATAAGTAGGTGCTGGAAGTTTATGTCGATTTTATTAAATTAATATTTCGCTTTATTGAAAATATCAGTATAAAATATTTTACATGCATACTTTATTCGTACATTAAGCTGATTTTAAATAAAAACAAAAAGCTTTGGAATTTTGCAGATTTTACGATGAATTGTTCTGATTATTTACGCTATTTGATCTAACCAAACACAGTACTTACTTTTCTCCGAATTTATCAAAAAATTGAAACAATTTGTCCTTATTTTCGATTTTTATAAAAAGAATAAAATTTAAAAAAAATATAAAATACAATGTAATACTAGAACAACAGAACGAAAATCTACTTCTCAAACGATATATTTTCAAATTTTTATTTTAAAAATTATTTATTTTTAATTACGAAATTTTCATGACATGTAGGATGGTATATGCAACGAAAATATTCATTAATGTTAAAAATATATACGACTTTCAATTAGAAGGCAAAATATCTAGCCCATCAAGACTTCGGTTGTTCTAGTGTTTAAGGGTGTGTTTTGAATGTTCCTGTAATTAATTTTATGTAGTAGTTAAGGAAAATTAAATTACGGATAACATTTCACCCTTTAACAAGCTCAGTGTGAATCTTTCTAAAAGACAGAATAGAATCAAATCAAATATTTAAGAAGTTTTGTTATTTTATGGTTAGTAGTAGTAGTAGTAGAAAAAAAATTGAAACAATTTTCAGTACTTTGTATTAAAAAACAAAGTTTAATGAGAAATTTCAAAATATCTTTAGCGATAAAAAAAATATATACATACATATGTACATATAATATTTCACTTGGGCGTTGGTTATCGAAATAAATAGTGACAATTTAAAAAACTAGTTACTCCCACTTTTATCGCTCTTTGGAAATAGTTCAACTTATTCAGAAAAGATCTGGTATAGAATACTAAATCTGAAAATATATAAACTAAAATAAAATTTAAAAGTGACTACTTGACCTAATTTCTATTTAAATTTTAACTAATTATGAGTAGATATTTGTTGTTTCTCCACAAAATGAAAAATTCTTTTAATATGAAATTCCCATCGTATACCCTCTTCATATTTCTATTATTTAAATTGGATTAAGAAATTAAATACCATTAATATAATTATTCCAATGATGACTTTAAGTTTAAGCCTTTACAAATACATTTAATGTAAAAACAATAGTTCCGGGACATTTATAAAAAGGCAATGCATACTTCTATGTAATAATTACAATTTTGTGGAAAAGTTCCCTTTTCTGGTTTTTTTTCCCGAAAAGCTATTATACAATATTTTAACGATGTTAATATTTCACTAATTTATAAAGTCAATACCTCAATACACCAACATGGCGGAAAGTGAAAAATGTGTATTGATTGCTATTCTAGGCTGGTATTTTTAATACTCGAAAATATCATCAGTTTCCACATGAATGACTCAATTTTATGTCTGCTCATTGTTTTTCCTTTTTGATAATGATAATGATAAAATGTTCTAATAATTCTTCGATAATACTTCCTTTTGTATGCTAAAAAGAAAGACCGTAGTAAAAAAGACTACGGAGCTAAGCAATCTTAAAGTAATGTATTCTAAAAAATTTCGGACGTCTTTAAGGTTTTTGTATTATTATTATTTTTAAATTCAATTTAAAATTAGGCTTTTTCATCTCTGAAGAGGTCGAAAACATCGGTTTTTATAATGATAAGGAATGCTTCTAGAAGTCTAATTTAAGTAAAACGATAAAAGACCAAAAAAGAAATATATCTTCTTTCAGTTTTATTCCCTAATAATACACAAACAATCATCATTCTCTTCTGAAATACTTAAAATAAACTCTTGGGTACTTAAAAGTTGGGAAAATCGTACCTTCTTTGAATTTTGAATACACAACGATCCACACAACAAGAACGCTATTTTGCATTCGATCATTTGTGATCAATGTCTCCTAAAATAAATTTGAAGGTTACGGCAGCATTTTCACTTTTTTCATCTCTCCAGTTCTACCGCAAACTCTGAAATTCGAATAAAACTTTTCTCGCGACAAGTAAGCGACAATATTTCTTCGATTTGCAGGAATCGAACTCTGGAAAGGTAATAAATTCGCAGCCTTCAGAAATATTGGTGAAGAGCCAGAGGCGATGGAATGGAAAAGCGAAAATAGGCAATTTTCATATGCAGAATGGAAACGAATATGAAAAATGCAATTCAATTAAACAAAAGCGACTATTGCGTCAATGTTCAATCCTGCGTTCCCAGTGTTCCTATTGTGCTCCTCAGGGCCATATAGCTCTAATTCGCGAATGTAATAACCTTGATTCAGGCGTGTTTTACATATTCATGCATTGTTATCCCTGAGCCCATGTTTTCCACATCAGAGGTAAAAACAACCGTCCTCCCCACATATCCACATATCGATGTTCCTCCGCCGCCGTGCCACTTTCTGGCTGAAGAGCTACAGTTCAAGGTTTGAATATGGCTTAGGGGTTTTTTCCTGTTTTGTATCCTGCCCGAGAACCCTCTATTGATTCACCAGGTAGGAAATGCTTTGCCAATAATAAAGCCGATATAATCCAATCAATAGCCCATATAAATAATGCATTCGCGCATAATCATAACAAGGAGAAAGAAATTCATTTTGCGAGGCTCATTGAGCCGCGAGCACAATGGACAGCAATTGTCGGCGAAAGTTGAGGCGCATTCAATTGATTTGCATTTGATCAAAGGAGAAATCACTTTGCCGACGAGGGAATTCTTTCCGCGACGTCCTGCCCTACCGAGAAAGGATTTTCGATTTATTTACTAATCTGATTTACGAAAATTTATTGAAGTTCCTCCCTGCTTTTCTTGAGCCGATTCAATTTTTTTGGCCTATTCTAAGTTTCGGATTTCTCCCAAAAAAGGTTTCGGGATTTCCCTACAAAAAGGCTGTTCATCTTGTTTTCTTCAAATTTAATAACAATCGATCAAATGGGTGTGACAGCGCATTTTTCTTCCTTCTCCTAATTAAAATGTTCTCTAGCCATAAAGGAATTCATAGGATTTATTCAATGAAATCTTTGGAAACGCCTTTTGGCAATAGCGAATTAATTTTTTGTATATTTTTTTAAAAAAATGTATTCTTGTATATAAATTGAAATATACAAGAATATTTTCAAGAATGCCTAAGGTTTTATTTATCCATCAGAAAATGGTACACAAGCAATGCCTCCTTTCAAGCTCGACTACCTTCTGTACCTTTGATAATAAGATAGGAAAGGTTCCTTCTCACTGACTTTGCGTAATCGCTTATGTATTTTTAAGCGCTAACATGCATCCCCTAATTATGTAGGATACATCACTTGCTTAATTTTTCTGGTTTGAATTATTGTAGAGAGTTTTTTCCTTTAGTTTAGATAATTGGGAGTAAAGCAAGAACGAATAGACGAATTGTGTAATATTTCGTCCTTTTATTTTTTATAGTAATGGTGAAATATGTAGTTGTGCAAATTACAAGTCATAATACTCTAAAATATACTCACTAATTTGAAACTCTTAAGAACTTAATTTAAGTTAGTATCTTTAAAATAAAAAAAATATTAAACATAATTTTTAAACAGACTGCTTTACATATTTTTATAAATAAAATTTTCAAAATATTGATAAAATATGTATGTTATGCAATATTAAAGGAAATAATTTCCAACATAATTCGAAATCAAATAAAAGACTGAACAACAATTCTTCATTGTTTATTATTATTATAATAAAAACTTTAAAATAACCCTCTGAAATAACATAGATTATAACACATCATAACGCTATTACTTACGCTATTTGAACCAAAAATAAATCCATGACGATATAATCAGAAATTAATGGCAGAAGTTTTAGGCTGGTTTAAAATCTTCAAACACAATCAAACAATCTACAATGCCATGGTTAATTTAACAACTGTCATAGCCAATAATTTCTATAATTATTTGTACAACCTGATAAGACATTAAGTATACTGTGATGTTAATAAAATAAAAATGTTTGCAAAAACAGACTGTGCATAACAAAACAAAAATATGGTGTTGATTCTCAATTTGGGTAAAAGTACCTATAACGAAGGCCAATTAATTAAGAGAAAATTAAAATGTAAAATCAAGTTAAGTAAATAGTAATTTTGAATCATTTGTTGAACTGTTTTAAAGTTTTCAGAACACTGCAAGTATGAACTGCGTATGTTAATGTTGACTATGAGAAATCAATTAAGTGATTTAGCTTTTTTCAAAACAGTGTCAACTAATCTAATTAGTTAATTTTCAGCACATTTAAAAACTCATTTAAAATACTTTTACTTTTGTTTAAGACTTAATTGAGTGAATTATATTCGTTTGTCAAGAACTTGAAATAGACTTCAGTATGTTAACTATTTGCAAATAGACGAACATCCAATTCCACTTCACGTAAATAACAAAATACTTGGCCAGTGTGAATAATTCCATTTGCAAGTCAAAAGGTCAAATCAAAATCTACGAGGACTCATGTAAAAGAATCATTTCTTGCGAGGACTTCAACTTTAGTATTATTTTTATTTTGTGGCGTCACAAAACATCTAACAATTCAGATAAAACAAGAAAATATCTGCAATTTCCATCATATCCAATTGCATTAATTTTTTCGGTGGAAAATGTTCAGTCGCCTTCAAAGAGCAGATGGCGCAGTCAAGATTCCTTTTAATAATAGTCTCTTTCTAGAGAATGCTCTTCTTACAACTCAATAACAGAACACTGGTTTGAGTAATAACTCCACAAAAATAACCGGCACAGCCATATAATAAAGATGTGGTAGCTGATGATGATATTTTGGACCAACTCCGAGAAAATTTCCACGAAAATCGAGTCTTCCACTTCGAGAACACCCTGTACGCTGGCGGTAAATGAAAATGGGACTCATCTAACGACACACAATAAAGCATTGTAGTCAGCAATGGTCGTGGGCTGTGCTCGCCATGAAAATGAAATCTATTTTCATGGGTGAATCACAAGGAGCGCAGATTTTGGCTTGCAGAGCACCAGCAGAACCAACAAAGGCATATGTGCCTCAGACCACTATCTCGGTGGAAGGCGGTGTCATCTTTACTATTAATTTGAACGAGCTCAATGACTAGTTCTGTTCGCACGACTAGAGACCAGAGAAGATAATATTATCCGGAGCCAGTAATAGCATTTTGTGGGGATTATATGATTCATATAGTGGAGCGGGAGGACACGACTTTGTTTAATCGTTATGTGCATTTAAATTGGTATAAATATATATAGATGTTGGTGTTTTTGAGAAAATATGTTTATCTCGATTGGCACAAACACACAAAAACAGTTTATCGAATTGTAAATCTAGCTAAATTTTCAAGCCAGTTAAGTTACTTACATTGTAAAAATCATTTTCAAAGGTAGAGAAGAAGCATTTCCACGATTTTGAATTATTTTCAACCATCAAAGCTCGCTTCTTGTTAACAAAACAAGACACAATTTATTACCGAATAATTGACACCAACAACATATTGTACATATTTATAGCATCATTTTTTTTCAATATGTCAAGAAATGTCCCGGACCAAGGTTACAACAAGGCAATAAACCTATTCTACCTACCTGTTCTTATTCTTTCAGCAATTATTCTTCATTATCACTGAGTTTTCGTGTGGACAATATGACGGATTTTTGTCGTGATCTAATGTCTGAGAGTCCATTTACGTAATACAACAATACGAAAACAAAACACACGCTTACATCAAAAATAATGAAACTTGTAATGAATAACAATTAAGAAAGTGAGCCAAACACCAATCCCAGTCGAGGTGTATTCGAATTATTAGAACGTCGCAACCAATTTCATTAGTTTTTAGCAGCAGTTAGTTTAGCAGTTCTGATATTTCTCGAAGCTTACAAATATAAAGATGATTAAAAGTACTTATGTAATCGTGATGGGTTCCTTAATTTTCCGTCGAAATTAAACCATTGCTATAGAAAATTTATGAAATTTAGAAAAGGTTTACTCACATCTAAAGTTATAGGAGTAAGAAATTAAACCGGCTCAATGGTAGTTGAACACGCGAACTGAAAATCCAGTATCTCTTAATTTAACTCGTTTTGAATTGATAGGCAAAATTTAGAATTTTATAGTCCATTTCACAACAATATTTAACTTTAAGAATAAACTATAAAAATCTTTTTAAGTCCTATAATCGTTTCAGATTACGTTATTATGCTACTTGTATAGTAATTTTTTAATTTGGTCTTCAATAATAGTTTTAATCCGAATTTGTTATAATATACTATAATCTTGTATGGTGGAATATATTTTCATATTTTTATGATGCATGGTTTCAGAAATAAAAAGGAAGATGTAATTTTCGAAATAAGAAATTTAATACTAAAAAATAGTAGTGTAGATAAGTCACTAAGTACTAGTAAAATATATTTCTAAAGTTCTAAATAAGCTAAGCTACCCCAAATTTAATGAAAATTTCTTTCGAGATAGTAACCTTAACTACTCATGGGCCTAAAACACTTTCAATTATTTAAACTTTTATATTAATAACACAAAAAATGTTGCTTGTTAGAGTTACTTTAGTACCTCATTATTAAGTAAATAAAAGAGTAACCATTATATTTTTATAATCCTTAATAAAATAATTAATATTTGATTTAAACCTGATTGGACCTGATTAAAAATAACTCGGTCAATTTTGCTGATTTATCCACAAACAAATTTTTCATTTTTCATTTTAAACATTTCCTTTCGTGTAAAAGCATTAAATGCGACCATCATGCGACCAGAATATGCTGCTGCGTTGAACCCACCTAATTTATATTCATGTTTATTATTTGGATATGCATTTGCAATAGCTATTTATCATTTTGGATATTTTGAATAAACGACCGCAGAATATTGATGAGTGCTCATTTAAAAATTGTTGGCGTCCATCCTGTAGCTGTTGCGTGGTTAATGCAGGTTTGACATGACTCCTCAAATTTTCACTGGTTTTTACCTTTGGTATCTGTGACCGATTTTGCAAGTACAAGCATAAAACATATGCTTATGCCAAAAATGGAAATATCTTTCCCAATTTTCGGCCATATATGCAAATTATTATCACTTTTCAATAATTTGCATTTACAATTGTGGTTCCATTATTATTTTTTCTGACACTGTATACAAGTACTGGGGAGAGAAGCTCATTAAATATTTTTCGCTTTTGTACACATCATTAATGTTTACAAAGGATTAAATTGGATAAAGCAGCGGAGCGTGTTGAAAAAATGTGTTGTTCAGTAAAAATGATTGAGCTCAATGCAATAATTGTATAATAGCTCCATTTCGAAAGAGCAACAATATTTATTCAATTGCGCACATAATGAGGCTTATCATTTAAAAGTTTCACATATAATGAATGCACATTAATCACTGGCAAATACCAAGTTATTAGTGATAACTTCGACTAAGCCATCCTCCGACTGCACTGAACTGAATTCACCAATTTGAAAAATTAGAATTTTTAAACAGAATTTGTGTATTTTTATTTAAAATCTGTACATCCTACTGTTAATGAAATAAACCCTATCCGCGCATAAATTTGCATCCATCCTTTATTTTCGTATTTTGATTATTTGAATTTGGATCAATAGAAAATATAATCATGTATAATACAACCATTTATCAATCAAGAACACAAATAGAAAGAATATTCGCTTGAATTAGATAAAGGCGTTTTCCAAATTTTTATATACTCAGGAAAGTTAAATTGAATTTTAAAATTTTCCGCAAAGCTTCAAATACACACCTGTATGTAGCAAACTGTGGAGAAATACGAAAAAATAAATTTGAAAAATACATAGAATTTTTATTTCTAGAGGCAGAATATTAAATTTATATACAATCGATACCAAAAAAGAAGCTTGGTGTAATTTTAAACTTTGTAATTTTACTTCGAAAATGGTCTGACATAGCTAATTAATAATATTAATAAAACATATCGGAGGCATATATA
This sequence comes from Proctacanthus coquilletti, assembly GCA_001932985.1. Classification (NCBI taxonomy): domain Eukaryota; kingdom Metazoa; phylum Arthropoda; class Insecta; order Diptera; family Asilidae; genus Proctacanthus; species Proctacanthus coquilletti. The sequence goes on from MNCL01000066.1 coordinate 331,207, forward strand.
AGTGAAACATTGTTTATTTTTACGCTATTGAACTTATTTTAGTAAAATTTTATCTATAAAAAATATATCCTAAATCAAAACGTAGGCTATGCATCGTTACACTCGCTTACAAAACCCAGAAAAGGTAACTTACAAGAATGCTCTACGTATACAATAATTTAGTTTTATAAAAAATAATAATGTTTTATCTTATGCTCGTATTATTGAGCTGATTAATAACAATTTATAGTCTATAACTTGTCTATCATTTCAACACATTAAAAATATAGACTTGATTTCTAGAAAATTCGTCTTTTGGGTTTAAGAAACAACACGTATTTAAATCCAATTAATTATATTTTAAATTGTATTTATTGTACGCGACGGAGGGTTTATGTTTTGTTACATGTTATTACGCTTCCAAAATTCAACTGTATGAAGATCTTATATTTTTGATATTAAATACTTCCCTCATATAAAACCATAATATAAATGTTATCACTAATTTTATGCTATAGAGGTCGTTAAAATTACATAACATTTTTTTCCCTTTTTGATTATCAACATAAAGATATTGAAAATATCCAGGGAATAAAAGTGGCTGTGCTGTTTCCCATCCGCAGGAACTATTAATACCATCCTAGTTTTATATCTTATGGCGGATACCTTCGGCCAGGAAATGGTTATTACGGAACGACCAAGTGGAACGGGCGTGATTATATTTCGAAGTTTTTCTAAATTTGCGGTCTCCCACGATAAAGGTAATAAAGCTAGTCTGAAAGTCCTATAAACAGCGAGAAATAACCTTATTTGGTTTTAAAAATGTTGCAAAATCCCGATCCTTATCCCGGACCATTTCCCTCAAAGAAAGAGATGCAAGATTTGTTGGCACTGTGGACCTTGCGAGAAACAATTTTCTTTTTAAATGGCACGATAAAACAAGATTATCTCTACCATCAATTAAGGGCAAAAAGCCAGACTAGGCGCTTAGCTCTTTTTTTTATTTTTTGTAAAGCCAGCTTAATTTCGTGTGCTATACCTCGAGCTTAATTATATCATTCTATCCATTTGTCTGCTGTTATAGATTCTGCAGGATTGCGCCCTTTGGCGAACTCTTGCTCAGCTTCAGCCGACGACGACGACGGTAGCGCCATATCCCTCATTAAAATCACTTCAGGCATAAAAACATAAACTTTTTCCTTCCGCGAGAAGGCGTCCCAGACGTTAGGGTATAGTCATGCACATATCATACCCTGCAAAAATCCAAAGATTCCCCCGGGGAACCCTACTGACGATGATGAGTCAGGCATTTTCGTCCAGACAACGAAGGTCCTCTTCAGGCCTCGGGTTCCGTCGTGGATCATTTCTCAGATTTGCTCATCTGTAACGGTGTGGTGCAAACACACTTGATTCCGACTCGGCTGAATTAACTCCATCCATTCATAGATGTGACGTGCACTAGTGGGAATACTGGGGATCCTTTTCAGGTCAATTGGGCGATTGAATCAAATCGGGCGGCCGAGATTCAGTCCGATTTCGGGCCGGCCCTAGTGGGAACCGGCGTAATTAGAAAAAGTCCCACAGGCGAACCTGCCTGGATCCTTTGCGCCATACAATTTCACACATGCGATTTATCTGACATAAATCTTTCGCTTGGGTTTTTCTCGATTACAGCCGTCATAAGACCCTGTTCGCCCAATCCCGAGGGATATCTCGCCCTCTATATGTGTTTTACTGATGTGGCAATTTTTCAGACCCCTTGCAGTGTCTAGCAAGATATGATAATGCTATTAGATCCTAATTAAGCCTGAATAATAAAGAACTGCTTAATAACCCATAAACCCACGAAGCGCTCCGGCATGGAAGTGTGAGTGGTGTGAATGGACACATCGACATAGAGTAAACATAAATTCGACTGCTGTTGCAAAACACATCGTTGGCGTGTTTTATCTGCATGCACTGCCCGGGGAAGTTTGTGTTTCAAAATAAGTGAACCGACATTAACTGGAGCAAAATGCTAGTTCCACTGTTGCTGTTTTATATGCTAATTGGCCAGACCATCGGTCTCTATTGCCCTTCGGGGTGTACCTGCGTCCAAAGGACCGTCCGCTGCATCCGGCTTCATCTGACGGCGATTCCTGCTGTACCATCGGACACAACAATCGTGTAAGTATGAATTTTTATTTTGTACAAAATATTACAAATATACGGAAACAAAAGAACTTTTACAAGTCTCTCTCAAACATTTTAAATATCCTACTAAACCGATTTTAAAATCACCTTTTATACACTTCTAAATTTTGCAGAAAGAAAATTGGACTTGCAAATCTCCCTTTAGTCCAAAGTAGGTATTTCGTATTTTTATTTCATTATAAGTGAAAGATAAAAGTTTTGAATTCTTATATTTCACTTAATTTTGTTTTTTGTATTCTTAAATTATTATTTCTAAACACAAATTTTACGATTACTTATATTAAATCCTCTCTTAAAAACTTCATAAAGCCCAGTCAGCATTCTACGACTATTTTGAAAATTGGAGACAGTTAAAAGTAAAAAAATTAATAATAGTAGTGATGAGAAGTAAAGTAAAGCAAATACTTACATTCAAAATGATTTACGAAAACAAAACATATAAAAATTCGTTGATTTGATTATTATTAAAAAGTCAATGTATATTTTCGATTAAACGAATTGTGATAGTTCTTATATATTTTTCGAAAAATTGGGATCTTGCAAGCAAGTAGTGTGAATTACATAAAATTAGATCATTCCAGAAGTTGTGGGATCGATTCCCATTATATCACTTTGTTGCCTTTTAATTTTTTCAAGGTATTGTCTTGAATAAGTTTAATTATTTTTCTTCATCGCTGAATTTAAAAAGTAATTCAGAACGTGTAGAACCGAATCGTTCCTTCGAAAAAAAGCCAAAGCACGTTCACTTTAAAAATTAGCTAAGTAAAATGCCACCATTATGCAATAGAGTCGTACGTGCTATTCTTGCAAGCACGTTTTATTAATTAATTCAATTGCTTTAAGATTCTCTAATTACTCAATTTTAGTTAATTTTATCTTAGTGGACTAGAGTTATAACAGAGAATAAGAAAATTGTAAGTTCGTGGTAAAAATTGCTAAATTAACAAAAAGTTTCATTTCCCTGCCATTTACTTAAAAATTCATATTTTATTTTGTTTGCCCTAGGCTGCGTTATGTAACTAGGCTCTAATAATAATAAATTTATGATAGCAAAACATAAAAAGCCCGTTTAGAGCGTATCCATTGCACAGAAAAGAAAATTGTTTTTTGAACTCCATTTTTAAAGAAATTCAATAGGTTTTCAACAAGCAATCATGAAGGCATCAATACGCCTGTACCATACACCCGTCCTTAATTGGATCAAGCTATTAGGTTTTACAGTGTTACAGAGATCGCCTGACCAGCGGCTATCTGCTCATATTTCCTAACACATTCCGCGTTTCTGGCAGCTCCCGGCATCCGGTTCAGCAGCGGCCTGTTTTTTCCCGGAAAATCCTGGTAACAGCTAACAACGATCCATGTGCATATTTCCGCCATCCTTTGGCATTACATAAATACATAAATTTGGTGCCGGAGCCACGGTCCATGGACCGATTTTTCCTGCCATTGGTTCCATATGAAACGTGAACGCCAAGTATTTTTCGTCTTCGGCTGTAGCGACGGAGTGGTGGAATGACTCGCCCGCAGGGTGTAATATACGACGAAGGACCGGAGCTCCGGTAACGCATTTCATCATATCCCAGGCACTTCGGACGCCGTCGCTTGTTCTTTTGGTCGCTACAAAATCAAATTAGACCGTACTTCGGTGCTGCTTCAAAGGTATTTTCGAGGACGCTTTTTATTAAATGGGATAAGGGAATATTCGTTCAGTTTATACGCGAACGGCTTTCAAGTTGATGTGCTACTCTTATTGACTTGTTGGAGCCAACTAGGGAGACGTAGAATAGGGCCCAAATTCGAGCGTTCCGGTATCCCAAACACTCCAATGTTCAGGGAAAAAGTCTATAAATAATTTCCACGACTTAGGGTAGAGTGACTGATAAATCAAACCTGGGGGAGACTAATTATAATCCCTTTTACCTGCACTAATTTGCGTCTGAGTGAACGAAATCGATTAGCACATGTACTGAATTAATTACTGCCTTAGGTGAACTTATTTGGAGCGGATTAGTGCTAATTATGCAGGTGCGGTAATCTGCGGTTGAACCGTGTCAACGTTTCCCTTAAAATACCTGCAGTAATTAAGTAAATGTAAATTAATCTAGAGTTATCAAACGGTTCACGTATCACAAAACTTGGGTTACAATTCTCTCTCAATCCGATTAAATTGATGTTGAAAAATGCGCCTTAGAAATCTTTGACCTGTAGCAATTATTATCGTAATCGTTTGAATTGAATGCCACAATATTTTACAATTCATTTTTTTTAAATGTGACTTGTAAAACTAGCAACATTCATTGTTTCCTATGTTGTAAATCATTTGTATAAAAAGACAATTATGTACAACAATTAAACCATTAAAATCAGTTTTTTAACGATTACAAACCATTGTATATTAGCGATACTGGTGCTGGAGCATCAGTTAGCTTTAAGAGATATTCACTTATCAACATCTTTTCTACAACCCTGTTGAGGAACAAAGCAGTAGAAAGTTATTAAGGTTCTTAACAATTCCAAAGGATTCTTAACAAGCTTTCTTGCGATCTGCCCGATTCGGAATAAGTTCTTTATTTGTTACTTGAACGAATATGTCGAAGTGATGCACTGTTTCTAGGAACACCTTTCGTCATGCGGATACCTTTGATAACAACGAATGGCTCGTAGTCGGTGAAGACCAACGACGATTTATTTCGTTTTTATTTTTCATCTTCAATAAAAGATTTTATTTACTTCATAAGGAATTATTTCTTTTTAAAATGTCAATCATTCTGATGATTTCTGAAAAGGAGATTTTAAAAGAATTCCTACGAGAGCTTTTATAATAATATAACATATAATATAAGTTGTAATAAATTTTGTTACATTACTCATATGTTATTACTTTGTATATAATGTATTAATTTTTTTATAAATATGTAACTAAAAGAAAAATAATAACCTTTTTCCGGGAAAATTAATTTATACATCTTACTGCTGTTTTATAAACATGGAATTCCAAAAAGAATAATAGACAACGCACTTTTTTCAAACAACGCAATTTTATTATCTCTGCATTTTTTAAATTCTTAAGAAAGACTATCTTGACGTGTTGGAAATATATCGAGTTTTTAAAAATGTTCTAATAGTGATAGACAAAATTATATTTCCAGTTTTGTAAAAACACATTCCAAATATAAAATGGGGTGGGAATATTAAAAATCTAAATTATTTATCATATTATATATTATTTTCTATTTCTATAAAGTGATAAGTAAATTTAGTTCATAAATTACATAAATAATTCGAATTAAAAAACACTACTTCGTATAAATAGAATTTAAAAGTATCCGGGCCAAGGAGTCTTTCGGAGGAGTATATTTTGGCATAGTAAAACACTAAAACTAATACATAAATTACAGAAAACTTTTCTGAATTTCGTTATAATTTTTAATTGCTATTACAAGAAGCTTTACCCTTCAAAAACTGATAAAAGGATTTAATAAATCCTTGAGCAGATAATCATCTTTCGTTCCTTAGTAAACGCAAAATTTCCTTTTTCCCAAAAACGCTTTTAACCGCTTCATAATGTTGCAAGGCCATAATCAGGATAGGATATAAAAAGGGAAAGGACCATTTAAGAGAAAAATAAATTTCTTATTAATATAGTGTTACACGATAATAGCTAAATTTTACGAAATATTTATAAACGCGAATTCCACGTTGCCCGCGGTTGGAGAATTAATTCGAGGATTTTTACTTGGCGTGAGTATTTAAGGAAGATTCTTTTAAAGTTTATAAAAAATGTCTCGAGTGGAAATCAATAAACGCTAAATTTAAACTCTGGCTAACGAAATGGCAACAACAGCCTGAATGACTTGTGCAATTGAAACCTTTGAGTGCGACCAAGATTCGTCCCCAAATATCCATTACCAGTTTCAACCTGTACTCTAGAAAGAACATCTGCGGTACTCTACCGGCCAGACGAGGTTAACTTGGTTGGCATTAATGTCAACTCATCGACGAATCGATATCAATACACAAGAAGTCATCAACTTAAAAACTAAATTGTTAATAAAATTTATCTTACAATAAAATAAAAACAAAACAATAATAAAGTTATTTATAAAACCCCACACGAAAAATTTCTCTAACTAGGGGCCTTGCAATGCTGCTTTAAAAGTATACCCAATAAAACCCTTTTTTAGCTCTCCCAAGTCCTCTGCCATCATCCCGTTTTCTTTAAATAAGTAATACAAGAACTATACTACGCCAACCGTGGTACTCTAGTCCTAAAAATTTGCAAGGGATCTACTCGTAAGCAACGCAAGAGCCAATAACTTGTTGAACGAAATTCCGAGATTTGCATGAAACTGCTTAGGAGCCAGGACGCCGGACGAATATTCAGCACATGTTTCCAGTAAATGGCAACTGCTGACACTGAGCTTCCCGGCGGCTCCCGGACATAATCGCTCAATCCCCTGGGAATTATGTCGAAATTTCTTAAATAATTGGCCCGGCACAAAGTGGACACAAAGCGACTCGGAGCTGCATTGGAAGATCCTGGCAAGGCGAAGACTCCTTCATTTTGAGAGAGTGACCGTAGTCGCTGAATAACTGAGTTATTTTAATTTGCATGACAATGACTAACTCGAGGAGGAAGCTCCTCCATTCAGCAAAAATGAAAGGACTAATCCCAGCCCCACGCCGTGTCGTCGGTCTGATTTGAGAGTTCCAACGAAGGCACCGATTGAGATTTATTGGGTCTATTAAAACGACACGGACATAGGGCAGTCCGGCTCGCAAGGCAGATTGCTCACTAGCAGTGCCCCAGGAAGTCCTTGGGCCGGGGCTTATCAGGCCGCAGAACGAGATGTGGAATAATTAATAAATCCGACCACCGTGCTCCGGAATCTCGGACGATGCAGCATCCACTTTAATTAACAGCCCACATTCTGTTGATTGCATCACATGCATTTGTATGCGAGCCACAGCAGAGCCCTATGGCACCATACTGTATGAGCGCATTTACGAAGGCGTTGCACGTGCACCCGCGGTAGTACCTCGGTAGTACCCTGCTCGCTACACATAGCGCACCACTAGACACACCACTTGATGTACAAGGAACCTGGCGGAGTAATGATGGGTTCCTTTTTTCGCCAGCGTTTTATGAATTGTGAACACTTATCACGAAAAATGGGACAGATGAAATGTCTCGCGAATTGCGATAAGAAAATCCACCACTTAATGGAGATCAAATGGGGAATTCCGCGTTAACGTCGCGGGTAACGAGTGACGAGTGACTTATAAAATCTGAGTTAATGCAAGCGACATGTTGGGCCAGGAGTCGTCGTCCTGTTCGCAGTATTGTTGTCTCTATAGTCGTTTTTGTCTGCCACTGACACGCTTTTTCGCCAACATTGATCCAAATCCAAGACAGAAATATTCCATGGAGCCAGCGAGCCTCTCAACTCTGTTTCGTAGGGAACTGTTCTGTGCTAAGAATAAGACTAGAGTCTAATTGATGGATATCTGCCTTTCCATTCCAATCAGTTTGCTTGCTTAATTTTGGCCGGGGGAGAAAACGGGTGTTCCTTTATTGACTTCAATTTTCTGGGATTCGGAGCTTTTGTGCTTTGTAGTGAATTCTTTTCAAGGTGACAGGAGATAATGTTTTCTTCTGGAGATTCTTTGATTCAGAAAACCAGATCTTTAATGAACTATTGTTTACTTAACCTCCAGTCTGTTTGCGCCTTCTCATCTACTTTAACGGAAAACAAAACAAAAATAGCTAAATTTAAATATACAGAGTATGAAGAATATTTTTCGACATTGACTTTAAGATCTATAAAACCTAAACTATTTGTAAGCAAATTAAATTTGGGTGAATAGAATTGAAAATTTTTTAAAAAAGTTCATTCCATAAAAACTAATCCTATAAGTGCATTAATAATTTTGAGTTATATCGTGTAAGTGTTTTTTTAATAAAACTTTTCTTAATCTATAAAATTTACCTAGAATGTTCAATGTACAAAATGTGTGTTCAAAAGTGGAAAACAAATTCATTTAATCACACATTTCGAAAGATTTAAGGAGTATATGAACTATCACTATTTATCCATTAAATACATAGAAAATGCCTTAGACGATAAATTGTCTGTTCAAAGTTTTAATTACAGATTTTGAAATAAAAAGATTCTTATTTTATACGCACTGTTGTAGAAAATTTACTTATTAAAGGTAAGAAATTGGATTCATATAGAAAATGAGAACGAACTAGTAATTAGTGTTTATTTAAAATGTTGTATGCTATAACTCTGATAAAAATTTGGAAAATAATAATTTTTTTGGAAAAATGTTTTAACAGCAAGATTATTGTAAGATTAAGTTACATTTACTCCAGTGTAAACAAAATTTACCCATTCTAAAAACAATTAAATTTTTCTTAACAAAAAACTGTCATGGTCTATCGTTGCAGTACGGTTCCCAAGTATGCTTTTTAATACTGCGAGATCGTGTTATATCAAACTTAAATAAATACGGTGGAAACCACTATATCTTTAAGTTTTGCAACAAAACTATACTCTCATTAAGGGTATAACCCAGTTGAGGACAAGGAAGAGGTTTCTACTTGCCAATGGGTTAATGGCACCCAAGTCGATAATATCAAAGGGCTCTGAAGTGGCATCTTCATGTGTGCATCTACATACATACAGTAAAATTGTACCAGGGAATAATAAGACGGAAGAATATTATTTGCATATTCATAGGGATGCAAGCAAGCCCAGGTACAGGAAGACAGGTATTTCGTTCGATAACAACCGTATTGAACTCGGGTAATGAGGAACACCACAATAATTAACCGCGCACCAATTGGGACGTCGCGTTGGTGACAATTATCTTGGAAATCAATATTGGTATATATATTAAAGCATCATATGCATGGCGGATAACCATACCGGTTCCGTATGACAATGTCCTAACAAAAACAGAGCGGGCTTGCTTTATTACTTTATAATGAAGTGTATCTTACGTAGAAAGGAAATCCTGCAATGGCGGGCAGAATCGGGACTGGTGTAGAACAATAAGCTTAATTTGTATCGCATTATTAAAACAGTGGCGTAAATGCCTTGTGCTCGAATTCTCTGAGTGCCTCACCCGTAGAGCCATTGGTGAAGTACTGAACACTTTTGCTGTGTTAATTTTGCAATTTCAACGACGTTCTCTGTAAATGCAGTGAAATTTATCAATTGCACTTAATGTTATACGAGCACGCTAGCCTCGCTATGAATAATTCCCGAGCACACATTTGTTATACGTGGGGATTGTTAAATAATTCCCAGCTCCCCTGCGCCAGGAGGAGCACACGAGGAACGGACGTGGGCAAATTTCGAGTGCTTCGGTTCGGTTCAAGTTGCACGGTTATTCCTTTACGGGTGCAATCCTTTACGGATCCCGCTGAATGCGACCGTGTAGTCCGTGCGATGTTCTGCAGTTTTCCTCTTTTATGTTTATCTATCTGCCGGTTTTTAATTTTAAATTTTTGCCATAAATTAAAAAGATGAATGCAATATCGCCAAAGGGATGCGACCACACAAATAATGTAGGTATAGTCTTCACAGTGCGAGTTCCGTATTTATACACGGTTTTTAAAAAGACAAATTAAAATTTACCATTGAGTTTTTTTTTGAACTGGTTAAACACACAAAACACAGAAAAGATATCAATTTGTATGAAAAGTAGGTTTTTATGTGTATGATACTTAATAACATATTTTAGATTAGTTCTCTACGTAGTAGAAACGAAATTGAGTTTTCGATGTTGCTGCTTGTTGACTCTATTGTTCAATTGTACGATTCCGAGGGGAAGCACCACTACGGGAGTTAGGGCAGATTGGAAAGGGAAGTACACGTCTGCAGTCCAATAACCATCCGGAGTTAAAGCAGAATTCACAATGAAAAATCAATTTGGAATTTTTATATTAAATATATTTTTTCTTAATTTGCTTCGATTTCCTTCTTCGTGTACATTAATAAATATTGAATTAAATAAAGTTTTATCCCAAAACAAAAGAAGTATTTCTCTTAATTTAGAATAAAAAAGTCTGTATAAATAATTTTCGATCTTCGAAAAAGATAAAAGCTGTAAATGTTATTTTTGAATTTGTGATATTGCTCGAATTTTTCAATTTTTAAAACATAAAAAAAAATATTATCGCAGAAATTCCAAATAAATTTTACATATCAAATTAGTATTTTCCCTCTCTAATTCTTAATTAAACGTACTACTTAACTTATTAAAGACCAAAAAATATTAATCATGTATTTCTTTTTATTTATTTTTTTTCCAGTTTACTCAGTATGCCTCATTATATTTTGAAATCTTTTAATTTATTTTTATTAGTGTTTAACCTTCGACTAATCTTACACTAATCTAGTGGAAGAATCTAAAATGGTCAATAGTACAATCCCTTCTCTTGAGGAAAGTTCTTAACAGCGAAAATTTGTGCATTCAGAAATTGAACTGAATTTACAACGATTTTGTTTCCAAACAGTGAACATTTTATTAAATCTCTTCAGAGACCTTATGATTTCTTAATCCGAAAAAAATCAAAATACTGTCACTTTATAAAAGCTGTATTTAGTTTTTCCCTCAAAAATTATTCAAAAATCTTGAACTTTAGAAGAACTGATGACATGCGGGGCAACATGCAGATTCCTAGAAACTTTTCCTTACGTGCTTTTTAAACGCAAACTTTTCTGCAATTGGAACACTGCCGGTGATTTGGTGTTAACACTCTAAAATTCCAAGAAAATTTGCGGAAGTACATTTTTTTAAATTTCAATGAAATTGTCGAAGGAAAACGAACTGAGAAAAATCATTTATTCCAAAAATTTATATTAAATTACGTTTAATTTGAAAAGTTAGCTGCATTCTTAAAGTTAACAATGAGGGGAACAGCTCCAATAAAATCAGCAGAAACTTGGATGAAATTTTGGAGCCATTCGGCTTCTCGTTGAATAATTGAATTCTTCCAGATTTCAAATTCCAAGAGTAAGTCGGGCTTGGAAGCCACATAAACCAGTACCGCTCTCATTCTGAGGCCTCTTCATTGCGAACAAAAGATTCATAATTCTATTATGGATTCAGATATGAATCTTTTGAAATCAGTACTGCAAAGGTCCCATCCTTCCGGAAGAGCAGAGACTTTGGTAGCAATCCTCAAACTCTCTCGAAGCCTCAGGGAAGGAAGAATTGCAGCCATAATTACTCCTTTAATTGAAGCTCCAACTCAGAAAAATATTACGTCATAATTACTTATAAAACCCCCAGTCCTCGGTCGCAAGCCTCCACCTGCTAGGTCTTATGTAATATATAAAAGTTTTAACGCGCTCCGTCCTTGCGTCGAGTGCAGTACAAAGCGCAACGATTTCTGCTCCTTTTGAATTAAAACCCATATTTCTAGCCTTGCTGCCAACCACCCCCTGCTCCACAGGGCGCCTCAAAAGCGTTTGCAAGCGCTAATGAGCTAGGTAAACATAAATTGGAAAAAGTTGACTCTTTCGGAGCCCTTTCAACAAAAACTTGAACGTATGTAAACGTAAACTGTTTGAAAACAAACCCTTCCCGCGGCGGGGCACAGAGTACCGGGTGCACGTTCAAAAGGTGTATTCGTGCGAGAAAAAATACTCAATAAGTTAACATTTGCGCTCCTCTGCCATCACAATAATCCGTAAATCAGTCCTGAAAAACTCCGGGCGGATTAAAAGGATTTGACACGGGGCTTTTTGCGTTTTAATGAAACACAGGATGCACCTGCAGCGCTGCTGTCAGATTTATTAAATTTAAGGAAGTTCATGGAATGAGTCCGCGGAGGGTGGCCAGGTGCTGCGGAAGGAAGACCCACCTGTCTGATGGAACTCATTGCTGCGGCTACATGCGGTGGCGAAATTTAATTTCCATAAAAGAATCGGCCGCGGAACTCCCGCGATGAAGAATTAACAGCTTCTGAATTAAAGTCTGCTGGTCAGAGTAATTGGGCACCTAGGGTGAAGCTGCCGTTTCCGTTATCCAGGGTATTAAGTTTTCTCTTTTAATTTTATAGTTCAATCGAGTTAAGTTACAATTTGCGATACAAGTAGGACAAGATATTAAATGATTTTTAATGATTTACCTCGTGTCCAGAGTCTATCAGGCTGGATCAACGCATCACAGATCACAAACCTACTTTTCCCTAATTTCGTGATAAAAATAGGTGATTGATAGGATGATCCATATGTCCTTGATTCGAATCTGTAAACGACTTAATCTCGTAATTAAAAGTTTTGAAGCAAAATAGGGATGAGTTATTGAACTATTTTTTAATCAACAAAAAAGTCAACATAGAAAGTAAATTATTTGTATCTGTTTGTCTACGTGTTATCGAATTACGTAGAAAGACACCGGTTTTGATAGAAGTTTTATGTTTTTATTTATTTTACTAATAATTTATAAGCCAACTTTTTATACATAACATTCAATGCCAAATATTTTTAACAAGAGGAAAGATACTAATGAGCTATTAAAATCGCTAGGTAAAGTTAGCAATTTGCTTTCGAGTATTTTAACTTTATAAAAAGTTTTTGAACTATTTTTTTGCACGTTTAGGCATGCAATAGACCACCTTAAAACTTTTATTCGTAATGCTTTGTGAAACAAAATTTTTAATTTATTTTTGAAAAATTATGTTCGTCTCTACTTCTACAAAGAAAACAATTTTCATAATTAGTATAGAATCTACTCTCTCAACTTTCATAGCGTTGTGGTCTAAGAACAAACTGGAGTAGGTTTCATCGTGGTAAAGTGAAAATCTACCATAGTGTAACAAAAGTAACAATATAGCGTATGGCTTTCTAATGGAAGTCTAGTAGACAGCCTCTAAATAGGATGCTTTGCACTAATTCGTGAATTCTATTCGTTTATAATGCTGAAATATGGTACATAGAACAATAATACAGAACAATTTAAAAACAACGCATGATCTACGCCCAATCAACTGATGCTTTGGAACACAAAGTGATATGTTGATAATTACACTGGCAGTCATTACTTCTGTACAAGTTCAAATACCAGTCATTTTTCTGCACTCCTAAGCCGGCTAGATTTATCTACTTGAATTGATGCAAATTCACGGCTTAATGAGCAGGTCTCATCGAATTACCCGCCCCTTCGGTGCGCAGCGGCGGACGAGTGGAGATGAAAGTAAATTCCCGTGTCCTCAAATGACCGACAAGAACTCGCCCGCTTGGCAAATGGACGGCTCGTGCTTGAATCATGAAAACAAAGTGGCCGTGTCAAGACACAGCGCGACCAGAAGTAGCGGGCTTATCGTAAAAAATGAGCGTGGTTTGTTAGGCCCCGGCTGCGGCCCTGGAGTGATGTAAGCCCGCAGATATCCCGGGAAATATGAAGCGCTGGCTGTGTCACCGACGCACTTTTTTCTCAGAGAAACAGCGCGCTGATTAATAAACGACGTCATGATTAGCCCATTAATAAAAATTTCGAATGCCTGTCAGTCGGTGAACCATGGGCATGCTAAAAATGTAATTCGGAAGTAACCAGCTGGAAGGAATGGTAGTTTCTATGTTCGAGAAATTGGTTTGCTAGCAGGTGGCACCAAGAAGCAAGCTGGTAAATACAATTTTAATGCTTTATAAGCGTTTATTTCCACCTAGCTAATTTAGCAACAAACGATTGCCCATGAGAATAAATCAAAATTACGATAAAATGGAAATTCAATGTAAACGAGCTATTTTTTAACTAGATTAGAGCCTTTTATTTACAATTCTTCCTGGTTAGGCTATCGATCCGCCACCTTAGCCAACCAGACCAAGTTTGTCAGATTCAAACGACTCTAAAGAAAATATGTATCCTTGGAAAAAATTCTCTATTTTAAGTCGAACTCAATAATGAGCGTTTAAGGAGTGTAGCAAACCTTTCTTTAGGTCTTTAAATGTTTATTTTTTACTTTATTTATGAATTGAAAACAGAATCACAACAGTTATTTGGGTCATTTCAATTTCATACAATTAGTTTAAACAGATTAAAATAAAACACAGACTTAAAGGAAAAATAATAAAACACAGAAAAATCCTGACTTTCCTTGCAAAACCTTAAAAATTCGTATATATGTATGCATAAACTTATTAGAAACTTAATTTAGGTCAGAAAATCTACTCTCGAGAACAATCATTCTAAAAACTATTAAATGTACTTTCACAACTGAGTAGTTAAATGCTAAGCAATAATTAACCTTAGTACCGAGCATCTCCTCTTATTGGAACCCCAATTCAAATTTACCTCAACCTCAGATTTCCCCAAAAGCAAATCTGTAAAATTCATCACAAATTAAAATTTTTCATTGGACCTCCAAGACCCATACTTGAACCATTCATATGTACTCAGTCCAACCAACAAATTATTTTTAAGGTAGAAACGTTTTGCTGCATAATTTTATAAAAGTAAACGTAAAACTTGGTATGTGTATTTGCAAAACATACTTTTGAACTAAATACGTTCAGACAGGATTTAATATGCATAAGTAGACTGTTTTCTTCTTTTATTGGAAATATTTTTTCTCATATTTAAGGTATTTCAAGCTCTAGCATAATATTAAAGATTATTGATAATTGTATATCTAAGAAAACCTTATAAACACTGATTGGGTATAAAGCCCACGTTTTATTTCATATACATTAATAAAATTTTACAATAATTTATAAAACTTTATGATGAAATATTATTCTTAGAAGAAATTCAAGTTCTATTTCTCAGTTTCGAAAAATAGGGCATCAAAATGGGCTGAAAGGAGGGTTGAAAGACATGTTTCAGTAGACTAAGGTATAAAGTGTATATTTCAAGTCTGTAAAGTCGAAGTATAGTGGATTTTACAAAGTTGAGCACATTCATATGTACATATATGTGTAATATATACATGAAAAAATTACAGTTTTATAGTATATATCAATATGTACATATGTGTACAGGGTACCTTATACTAAGTGGCCAATTTTTCAACTATGTGATATATACATCATATAATATAACATTGTGGACTCTTCTAGGAATAATATTTCGTCATAAACTTACATCTAGGACATAATTTAATTCGAAATTATATTTATCAGTTAACGACCTAATTTTTGTACTACAAAGTCTAACTTTTTAAATGATAATAAAACGAATCTGTTGTTTAATATGATATTTTACTAACATCTTTGTCGAATCCATCTATTTTGGCAATGTCTTTCAGATAGGATGTCTGAACGTTCGTCAACATATTTGAAAATTCCTCTATATATCAAGAGAACAGTCTTTGCCAGGTTTGTCCACATGTTTGTTAACACATCAGACGAGAAACAATGAATGAATTATTGTTAAATAGCTCCAAGATTACGTTTCTAAGTTTGTATCCAAAACAAAAAAAAACAAAAAAAACTGAAAAGCTTATCCAGGACTTGGGTACTTCCACCATCGCAGGTATTCGCCTAAATGAACTTATGATATGCACTACCACGTTGTGTGGGTATGAAGAATAGGGTTTTAATTGAGAGTTTGCGCGTACCGGATGCTTTTTTTAATTATATACTGTTTTCTGCGGGCATCGGCTTTTAAATAGATAGACAGAATTTTATTTACTGCCTGAAAAAATCTGGAGATTTCACTGGATTAATTTTGATGACATTTTTACGAAAAGCATTCTTTTCAAGATATAGGTCAGGAGGCATTTGAAAATGCAAAGCAATGGCATTTTCCCCACTCTATTAAATTTGAACTTATATAATCGATTCAAATCCATTGCTCATGCATCCAACTTTTAATTGTGTGGAATTTGAAAAGAAAAAAACCTCTAAACCATTGCGTTATAACTCAATAAAATTAATTGATTTCGTCTGTAGCAGCAGAAAATTTCGAAAGCAGTTCCCTTTCGGATCTAACAAACTTGTCGAATCCAACGCGAGATTACGTACGCCCTGACGTAGATGGCATAAATCAATGGCCTGATAATGATCCCAATGGAGCACAACCGACTTTTGTGCAACGTTCAAGTTGTTTGCACGGTGATTCATCATGTTTCCGGATATTCCTTCTTTTGAGTGCATTCCCCTCGGCTCCCACCTACGTACAACTGCAGCAACCAGCAGAAGCAGCTGGAACGCCAGGAGGACTTTTTAGAACATGAGACATCGCGCCATCCCATAAAACTTTTGTTTTTGCCATATATGAATATGTGTCCCAGTTGGACGGAGTGTGTTCCCGGAGGAGAGAATTTAATCGAGGGTGAGGATGGGTTTCAATTTTTCATAAACAGTTTTGCAAAAACAAAAATAAAATTAAAAGGTTGCACGGAGCACATATATCTTTTAAAAACAGCCACGATGAGTTCCTGATTTAAAATGGATTTTTTGCGTTTCTCTCGAAATTGCATTACAAGCGCTGAATGGAATGAAGACGGGAAAATGGAAAAAAAAAAGGTGATGAAAAAGTGAAAATATACCATCCCGGCTGAAAATTCGTTACAACTTGTAACTTGTTTAGCAGACACGACTTGTGCAGAGCGCTGCGTTTGTTTTTCCAAAGTGAAAAATGGCCGGAGTGCGAGCAGCGTTGTCGCGTTAATTTTGCATTATTGTACCATGTACGTGACATTTATGGCTAAGCAGCCGCACTCAGGCCAACAACTAGGACAAATACCACGGCGGGGATTCTTTATTGCCA
The DNA here is from genome assembly GCA_001932985.1 of Proctacanthus coquilletti. Classification (NCBI taxonomy): domain Eukaryota; kingdom Metazoa; phylum Arthropoda; class Insecta; order Diptera; family Asilidae; genus Proctacanthus; species Proctacanthus coquilletti. The sequence goes on from MNCL01000066.1 coordinate 348,112, forward strand.
CCCTGTTCGTGGGAATTTGCCAGGCACTGGCCAGTTCCATAAAATGACTTGAATTTGTTGAACGGCTAGAGCGCTGCCTTCTTTTATGGACGGAATGAAAGCTTTCCTATTTTATGAACTTACCGTGACCACACTTCCCTTTTACCATTCTGCAGCATTGTTAGCAGTAAATTAAAACGAATTATCGATATTGTATCAGTTAAAGGCAGTGCGTGCAAAACTACATGTCCAAGTTTTACACTAAAGTACGCCCCCCAGATTTCCCTAAACAACGCAAACACATTTCTTCGCCAGTTCTTATGACTTCGTCCCTTAAAACTTAAATATGCTATGAATCCCACGCATCGATCTGTGTAGTGAAAAATAAGCTATATGCAATATATAAATTTTTTCCACATCATAACTGATTTAAAAAATATTTTAAAACCTTACAATATTTTTCTTCGGCAGGATTTCCACCTTAATCGTCTAAAAGGGACGTAATGAAATGTCCACACAACAAAGAACTTATTTAGTTGACGTCAAGAAGATCTAATTATTATTATTTCGCAATAAGTAAAAGTGACATTGAAAGATAGAACTGAATTTTATCTCCCTACTTTTAAAAATAGAAGGTAATTCTGTTTTTCTGTTAATAAATTGGAATTCTTAAAAAATAGAATTGAAATATGAAAACCAGATTAACTGAGGTGAAAAAAGTGAAATTCCAATCGAAAAATAGATAAAAATGATAACTTAAAGTACATTTAAATAACTTAAAGTACATTACATATTAAAAACTCAAAACAGACAAATATTAACAAAAACTTTGGTTATGCGAATATTAAAGTACCTTTTTATCATATCAGAACTCTACCTCGTACCATCTTCTCATTGAAACAGTGTACTTAAAATAACTTTTATTAAAACTCTTAACCTTATTATTTATATTCTTTTAATATCACTTGAAACGATTATTCCATTCTATCATTTCGTTGAAATTATTCAGTACCTTAAAAGTTTCCAAAATACCTGTTCTCTAGGTTTTTTTTCTTTTTGTTTTTTCAAGATACTTATCTACTATTGATTATTTTAATTTAAACTTTGTAACACTATTCATCGACTATAAATAGTAATCCCAATTATTGCACTACAACCGTCCTGTTGAAAATAAATAAATAAATACAAATGAGTTTTGCTAAAAATGACCTAGATATAAGTTTCATCATAATATCCTGCGAAATAAAGGAAACCACAGAGTTTCACAATTTAATGAGAAAAGCTCAACTTACTCCGATCCCAGTGCGGCGCTGGATATCGCTTATTTGATTTTCACCTGCAACTTTCGTTATTAAGGCATAACTCGCAAAACTCTGGCTCGCTTCGTGTGCAGGGCGGTGATGCTCAGGCATTCATCAAAAGTTTCCTCCAGTTTGCCTGCTTTGTTCGTGAGGACACCATTTATTATAGATGAATTCCTCCCGGAGGCAGCACAGGTGTACAGGTGAGCCGGCCAGTTGTAATCAATACAATTAATTCACCTGCACGTTCTGTGATTTTGCAAAATGAAGCAAAAACTGGTGGGAAAGGTTTGTACGACAAAAAAGAATACTGTTTCGGGCTTCCGTAAATTACATTACTGATGTACGTACAGGTACGGCAATCGATGCAAGTACTATCATTTCATATTTATTACAAGCTTCCAGGTAGCTACCCGGCGATAATTTTAATTGTGTAGGATTGAAAAAGGTTGATTGAACCTGTTAAGGGGATCAGTATTACAAAAGAGTTGGTCTCGTTTCCGAAAATTAATTTTAGTCATCCCTGATTAATATGACTAAAGCGGCTGCCTGTGTTCTGCGCGCTATGACTAATTTATAGAAATTTGAATAATTGCAAGTGAGCCTGATGATTTTGCTCCCATATTCGACGGAAATCCCCCAATGTATGTTGCTCTTTGATATATTATTAACAGCCCTCGAATATTTGATGTAATCTAAACATCATCCCCTTCAATTTGTTATGTACGCTCCCACAAATAGCATGTTCTCTCGCTGCTAAGTACTTGCCTCTTTATCCGTGTCCTTGCCAGTTTAGAGGGCGCTTAAGCAAGCATATCTGTCTTGTGAGCGACCTCATTCTAATTCAGTGGTTTCGAAATTTTTCCTTATTTATTTATTCGAATGAAGGAGCACCCACATTGTGGCAGGAGAAAATAAATCATGATTCCTAATCCTGGTTACACGTGTACGTCATGCACAAGTCTCGCCCCATCGAGTTAACAAATTTTTATGGCAGGCCCTTAGACTCCAGTTCCTTTGGCTACGTATGTATTGAATTGATTGAATACCCGAGCAATCACTTAGATATGATCGGATTGATTTCAGCTCCTAAAATTAATTTTAGACCTGGAACAGGGCAGAAGGCAAAGATACATATTCGCATTCAATGTTATTAACATGTACAGGCAAATATTTAATAAAAGCATTAGAAGACGGGGCACTGGTGCTCAATAAACTTCCATGACTCAAATGGAGTGAAAGCAAATCGTGACGGATGTGCATGGTTGCTTTTTCGCAAGATCTTATATCCTGCATGCTATTGTATTTTCTTGGCAAATACATTGATAGGAATAATAATGAATTATATCTATGATGAGGATTTTAGGCAGAAAATATGGAAAAAACCAAATCATCCTTTATTTATCGAAAATAATTGAATAACTCCGAAGTATAAATAATACAAAATCTCATTAGAATTTAGGAAACTCTAGCAGAGTAATACGTCAGAAAATTGTATGAAAAGAAGACGGTACAGTGTGCAAATACCTACCTTAATTGCGAAAATATGCAAACTGTAATGATTTTAAGACTATTGCAAAATAATATACATTTGAAATTTTTAACTAAATCCACACTTTGGAAGGATAGAAATATCTATTTCTAGCACATTATTGGCGCAAACGATCGGTATTCTCGAAACTGGCAAATCTTTTCTAATCTAACAATTATATAAAATGTTATATTGATAATAAAAAATAAATCTTATTGAATAAATCACACTATTTTGCTGGAGCTTCTTCCCATGTGTCCTAGGTATGATAAGTATTTTCAATCATTTCTTTTAATAAGGCTTAAATTACGCAGCTCTATATAAATAAGGTACCACCTGAAATATTCTTCACCGTTTAACAGCAGCCACATTTATCTTGTTGAAATTAAGGCACGTCGTCCTTTAAGTTATTAAGTGAAAGACCATTCCAAAGTCAGTCTAATGAAGCCCAGCCAGAGCTAAAACAAGCATTAATTAAATGCTCCGAATAAAGGATGATATTGTAAGAACCTTAAACGCATACCCGACGGCGACCAAGGTAATTGCGAGCAATTCTACTGCAAACAATGTCCCAACTCATCCAATTGTGTCCAACGAAGATTACGTGGAAATTTATAACTTCCACCCTAAGCATCTATGTCATCTAATTCACCTAGTCCAAGACCCATTTCGCCTAGAGGCATTTCTAGAATTTATTCTCTTCTGAGGCACTTCCGGAATGTTCACAAGCCAAGAACTTGGTCAAATGTAGTCTGATGTGGATTACTAGAAACAGAACGTATGTAATGCTAGCAACTGAAATCAGATGTTTTCTCTTTCAGGGATTTGCGCTACAATCAAATTCACGAGATTCCATCGAATGCCTTCGAAGGACTATCAGGATTGCACACAATCTTCCTGAGCGAGAACCAGATCGGCCTGATCCATGAAAGCGCCTTCGCCAGACTCTCATCCCTCAAGTACCTCTACTTGAACAACAATCGCATCAGCAAGATATCCCCGAATGCATTCCAAGGATTAACCCTGCTGCAAAGTTTGTAAGTATCCCAGGACCGAAAACCCAGAATCGAATACCTGGCCTTCTCGGGGCTCGGGTGCTAGCCAAGCTGAGATATTTAATTGAACTTTATGTGAGCCTCCCGCGGTTGGTGTCGTAGGCCTGGAGGTCTTCTCATACTCATACCCACCTACAGCCCGCCAACTAGTGCTAATATTCCTTTTTTGTTCCAGGTACCTCGAAAATAACGACATTTGGGAATTTGATTCGAAAACTTTCAGTAACCTACCGCACCTAGGAAGACTGTAAGTAATTTATGATAAAATCCCGACTTCACTGGAACAATATTGAGGTCAGAAGTCACTGGTAGTGGCGAAAGTCAAGAAGCTCTTTGATTAACAGTCGCCGCGATGTGAGCCCAGAATTTATATTGCAACTTTTTCAATGAAGTTTCCATACTAAAATTTAATTTTGCACGGACTCCTGGGTATCAGGCATTCAGGCTGGTGCCACCCTATGGTGCAGTGAATGAGTTAATCGGGCAAACTTCCCACTTAGCTGCGCACCGCACCTTCCTCGTAAGAATGCAATTAAAATAATTTTAATTGAAAAAGTTTAGACCACTGGGAGCGATAAATTTAAATTTACCTGCATACCTTCGGGATACATCGCTCGCCCAGCGGATTCAACTCCCGTCAGGTGGAGGCAGGTACATGAACCGTAAATTTCAGGAATCCGCTTAACCTCCAGAGCGGTGCTGGTACAAGTCCGCAATATTTCGAATGTGATTTCCATTATTGACTAATCCCCGAATTATTTCGCAATTTCACTACTTTATGCTAAAACTGCGCGAATTGCTGCTTGTTGTGCACTGAATCGAAATAGGTGCGATTAAAGGTATTCAGGCCGAACAATACTCCAGCCAACAAGGCTGCTTTTAGTTTAGGATTCAGAATGAAATCACTTAAATTCCAGCAGCATTCACTACAAAAAAGTCTTTATAATTTTTGGATTTAAATTTTCCACAGGAATTCTATAGTAAAATTTTGAGCTATATCTTTAAACGTGAATTATTCAATAGGGACTAAATTCTTTTCAAGAAGTGGTTAAATGCATTCACGTTCATGCCGATGCATATTGTGAACAATAACTATTGTGGTTTTTCTCGGGAATCACTGTTCTGGTAAAATCAGTGCACAATTATTTTATTAGAGGGTGTTGATATAAATTAATTACAACTTAATAAAACACGCTTTGAGTAATCATAGCTCAAAGACAACTTTTTTTAATAGACCTAATTATCTTTTTTATTTTGACCAAAACTCAATAAACTAAATCAAAGATATAATTTTTCTCTGATTTCAAAAATTAATTAGCTAAACCGATTTTAATCCTCATCCCATTTAAGCTCACAAATCTTTCTCTACATATTTTGCAATAGATAAGCACATTGCTTTTCCACAAAAAAATAATAAGTACCATGAATTTGGGTGAGGAAATAGTAAAGAAAATTAATTTTGAAATAATATCCTAACGAAAGAAAGTTTAAAAATGGACAAATAGACATTACAGTGTTAATAAAGTACAGCAGCCATTTCTGACAAAAACAATTTGTACAATAATAAACCCGATTTTTTATTAAAAACTTTTAAAAATCTCTTTGAATATAAAATAAATAGTTCAAACTAATACTTGTTTCCTTTTTATTTCTATTAAAAATAATAAACCTGCTGTTTTCACTTGATTGTTAACTGTTTGGTTTTCTTTGGAAAAAAGTAATACTTTAATATTTTTATTTAGTCCTCTTAAAGGACTGTATAGAACTAAAAATGCAAAAAAACATTTGTTGTAATTTTCTTGCACAACTTCTTGTTATGTTATGCAAACAAAGACAGAAGCAAAATAATCTCTCGATGTTAGTCTCCATCGTAGTCAATTTTTTAAAAATTATCGTCACGTAATCCCGGAAATATCCCGATGAAAAGATAAACAATCTTTCTTTAGTTTTCTATTTTTGTCATGTGTAAAAGAGATTAGGGATCAATTTTCTTAAAAACTCCTATATAATTTATCTGATCTAATTCGAATCTAATTAATGCTCTCGCATTCATGTGCCTAATTCGTTAATGTCTGAGTTTGACTTTCGTACAGATCACATATATTCTTTCCAAAATCGTCTAATAACGAGAATCACTAGACTAAAAGAATTCCTAGCAAAAATTGCTGAGATCCACAAAATCAGACCAATAAGACAAACTTGAAGCAAACTCTAAATTGTATAAGATGCAAAATAAAACAGGGTTCTCTTTTGAATGCGGTTGAAAAAATTGTTGAATGTTGAACTCGTTGAAATATCAGAGATTGAAAAAGGTCATAAACTTAGACCTACTAGAGCGTAACGTAATGAGAAAACAAAATACCGAAAAGAAAGAGCTGCTGTTTGGCACCTGTACTGTTCCAGAAAATTACTCACAAGAACGTTCCGTGATTAACTGCGAAATCACTTTGAGGTTTCTGTTCAAGAACAAAATAACCGAAATCCCGGAGGGATCCTTTTCAAAGCTGCCACAGCTAAAGCGACTCCGGCTTGACAACAATCCCATCGAGTGTGACTGCGGCGTCTATTCGCTCCTGAGGGAGTACAAGGAGCCCCAACGGCAGACCGTCGTCGTGCTGACGTGTTCCTCGCCGGCGAATCTGTTCCGGAAATCATTCGACACGCTGGTAGAAGGAGATTTCCACTGCAGTAAATTATTAAACCATGTCTGGAAATTCCCGGAAGTGCCCGTTTGAGTAAATACCTTCTTAATTGCAGAACGGCCAAAGATAACACAGGAGCCCCACGATGTCGAGGCTGTTTCAGGCGAAAATGTAGAAATCCCATGCCGAGCGGAAGGAGACCCCAAACCCGATGTGGTCTGGATGCAGAACTCGAATGAAATTTCGATGGATGATAATTCTCGTGTCCATGTTCTCCCGAATGGAGATCTGAAAATCATGCAAATCCAGGAAGAGGATGGTGGTCTCTATGAGTGCATGGCCAGGAATTCGGTGGGTGAGGTCAAGTCCCGGCCAGTACGAATGGTAGTTAATTACGAGAAGTCGTACGACCGCTTAGAACGTCCCCGATTTATCCTACCTCCCAGCGACCTGACCGTTTCTACTAGCGAAGCGATTATTCTGAATTGCATCGCCGCCGGGATACCACTTCCTCAGATTTATTGGTATTTTAATGGACGACAATTGTCCAAGTCGACTACCCGAACCATGATACACTCCAATGGAACTCTAGTCATTCCCCAGCCCACCGAGCGGAATGCAGGAATCTACAAGTGTGAAGCTAGCAATCACCTAGGTATCGTCCAAACTAGCGCCCAGGTCCAGGTCAATGGTAAGTGGAAGCCCTCGATTAACATCCCACAATTTGATGGTCATAGTGGGTTACCAAATTATTAGTGATAGTTTAAAATGTTAATTGTCATTCACTAGTTTGCCCTCCATTAGCATAACAAATCTATTTTCATAATTAAAAGCTGAATATAAGAAGTGTGGAAATTCTGTGATGATGAAATAAAATTTACAAAGGCTTAGTCATAAGAACCTATTAAAATAAAACACTGCTATTCAAAGTCTACTTTTGATAAAATGAATTTTAATTAATGGAAAAACGTAATTCTGGTAAAGATTTAACAACAGATCTGAACAGAATGAGGTACTCGCCTCATATGTTGCATTTTTTTAGCAAAAATGTGTACATATAAAACAAAATATGGTAAGCAAGCGAATTTCCGTCGTAGAGAATTCACTTTATGAGATAAAATATCTTAAAAACAGAATTTTCATCTTTTTAAATTTATGTGCGCAGTCTGTAATATTTTCACAAGCGAACAGAAAATCACCTTCGAGTTTCAACTCCTGCAAGCGTTATGAAGTTGTATATTTGAAGCAATTTACTTTCCAATTGCGGAATAGACTTTTCCTAAGAATACCTTGTACCTGCCGTGTACAGTTAGGAAAAATGGAACCTGTTTTCCTTTTTAAATTAAAGATAAAATGTTTGATTTGCAGGCAGTTACCACTAATTCATGAAGATAAAAACAACCTATTTACAAATATTGTTGGTTCGTTTTATATTTTTCCCATATTGCGATTTTATATTATGTTTTGTGACTGATGATGTAGTTTATTCGCTCCCTACTTTAGCATATCACACATTTTATGTTCCAAATCTTGTTTTTTTTTAAACGATTTCTCCATAGGTTTGGTATTGTTATGATACTTAAATGATAGCAAACATTGATTTGATTCCACGAAACATAATAATATTATAGAAATACTATATACAACACAATTTATACTTCCTAATCACGTTTCATAATAATTAATCGCTGGTCACTACAGGTTAAAACAGCCCACCCGATTTTTGAGATTTTAGTAAATAAATAAAATGCTAAGATATACAATTTATAAACTATTTAAAGTTAATAGACACCGCTTAAACAAAAAAAACGTTTGCTTCATTTTGACCTGCTCTGACCGAGAGAGTTTAAAAAGTAAATTTTTCTATAATGCGAGTACTTAAAGGAAAACAGTGCAAAAATTACATACTCACTTTTCCTGTGTCTAATAAAAATTTCTTTCTTTACCTCAAGCATCCGCTAACAGGACAGGTCCGGGCTCTGGTAAGTGCGATCCGATCCGCACTATCAATATCCTGCTCCTGGCCAAGGGTGGGGGCCATCAATTCCAATTTATTGCCCACCCCAAGCCCTCTCCACTTAATTCCAATAAATAAACCGTAGACTTGAAGACAGCTAGTCGGCGCCTCGGCCTCACTAGAAGCTATCACATTTAATCAATTGTCTGTTGCAGAACTCCCAGAAATTATTTTGGCTCCTCAAAGTCAAACTGTCAAGAGTGGAGCCACCCTGCTGCTGGAGTGTGACGCCGACGGGGAGCCCCAGCCCAGGATTTTCTGGAAGCGAAATGGAACTATATTGACGGCAACGGCATCAGCCACAAATCGAGTTACCCTGCGAAATGAGAACACCGAGCTCCAGATTGAACATGTCAAGGAGTCCGACTCAGGTGAGACTATTGATTTTTAGTGGTAATGATGCGGGTGGTCCTCGGTAGACCTCCCGAGTCCCACGGGATTACGTGAGGCCCAGATTGAAATTGGCGCGACGGGGGAGTATGTATCGAAGGTCTATTGAATGGAGCCTTGTGGCGGATTTTGGAATGGGTTAGTAATCTTTTTCAATTTCCTTTCTGGTTCATTGCGGCACCTAATGCTCCTAGAGATTGGACAAATATGCAAGATTAATGGACCATGAAACTAGCAAGCTTTGTTAACTGGATCTAATTATAAGCACTTCGCTCTGGCTGGTACTGGAGTGCTATTCAAATGCCAAGGTCCATCGACCCGCTCTATAAAAGCACCTCACTGCCACAAATGCGTTGATGCCTCTACTCCCACTCATCTATCACAGTCATGAGATAACTCGAACCCAGCGGGCATTTATTAAACCGGAATTTTGAATATATGCTGTAGCATATCCCAAAAGTTCTCCGAAATTTTCGTAAATTCCCATTTCAAGTTAAATAACTGCTCTGACGGCTGCGCCACTCCTCCCCGACGGATTTGTTTTAATTTGTATGGCCGCGGGATAAGAGATGGGTAATTTATCGAAAAGTCGCAACGAAGTCGGAGCCGAAGGTGAGAGTCTGGAACAGGAGCAGCAAGCCAAAAATTGCCTGCATCGATACAATTTCTGGCCATAGGCTAGTAAAATATTTCCTCGGATTAAGTAAGAAGCCCCATTGACTTGAAGAATCTTCTCGGCTGGGAGATTTAGCACCACTAGCACCACTTACCGGTATTTAAATTTAATTTTCTTGCCCAGTTGTGTACTAAGGGCATATCTGCATTATTGTTTTGTGCCCAAATTTTACAGGAGTGTTTTTAACATATTTTGGCATGAAGTTATATCACAAAAACAGAGTTTAATAGGGGTCCCATTTCCTGTCGACTTCAGTCTTTCAATTTTTAAATATTTCATTTATCCCTTCAGAATTTTCCTTTATTTCCCGAAAGTTGTCCGAACGAATTCTTAATGAGGATTACTTATGTACTTAAAATGTGTTTCTGTGTTCAGGGTATTTTGTATTTTGGCTTCTTTTACGAGACACCGGCTTTATGCGTATTATATAAGAAGGAGCAGAATTCGTAATAATTGAAGAAATTTCTAAACTACATGGAAAACTTATTAACTGATTACTTTTCCCTGTAACTTTCTTACAGAAAGTACTGGATAAAAGCAACAATTGTAATTATTTAGAATTAATATGATTTTATACTCTCTTTCGTTTACTATTACTAAACATCTATTATTTTATAAATAAATAAAAAAAATAAATTTACACTTTTGAATAGGAGTTAAATAGAATCGATTAATATGAAGCCCCTTGTAGGTAAAAATATTGAAAAAACTATTCATTTCTTAACGATTCTTTTGAGTTAAATAAAAGAAAACAAGTAATAATTTATTACAAACCTAAAATACAAATGTTACAAACATTAGCCGACCTTTCAGTATAATGTACGTTTAGCTTTTAAAAGAAACGTAATACAAGGTAATATGCAAGAAGTACGCAAAAATGTAATACGTGTAGTACCTCTAAAAACAGGTTACCAAACCCAAACATTAGCAAAGTTATCCCCTTTTATTAGAAAACAATACAATCCAAAATGCCGATCCCACTTTCTCACGCGTAATAATACTTTTTACATGCATACATTATCTATTGTTGCATATATTATCTATTACGTCTATTATATTTACTCTAAAAATTAGTGATATTATGATTCGAAACCGCAAAAGAAGCTACAGAGTATTAGGTGACAAATTATTTTTTATTCGTAAAGTTGACAGAAAGTTACTTCAAATAAATACTAAACTGACCTCAGATTCCAAAAACTATTCAAATTCATACCACAAAATCAAATCTGAATCAAAACAGTATCACTGGTCGGTAGATAAAACCTCAATTTGATAAAACCATTGAAATAGAAAAACTTTTTTGATAGCTTTCCCACAATTTAAGTGGATACGATGAATTGACTAAGTTTAGAATATCATATATATCCGGTTTTAGTTTCGCCACAAATGAAGTATTCGGCATGCGCTATACGGTCTTTGAATATTAAAGCCCATTAAAACATCCACCAACGTTCATGTGGCTGCTGTCCGAATGTAAAAATAAAATATTAATAGAATAGTTTGTTCATCCAGCAACTATGAAAACACGGGAGACCGGAAATTTCTGGCCCCTGACTATGACGAATAAATTAAAAACATTTTCCAAAGGCTGACCTGACACGCCGAACGAATTGGGAAAATATTTTAGATATTTCCTCTCGATTGCAGCACCGATGCCCGAATAGATCACTTTGCCGGGGGCCAATTTTTCAGTCAAACATTTTCAAAATTTAGAATCCTGCGAAGTGGCGTCACAATTCACTGTTCCACGGAGCAATAAATTTTACATCACACGATGGGCGCATATGGAGATGCCAGACGTAGTTTATCATAGCAGCTCCGATGGGTTACAGTGGATGATATTCTCGAGGGCGGTCTCCAACCGCGAGATGAGGATGGATTATGGCGTGTTTGCGTAAAAGCATTTCAATTTTTTTAATTTGAAAACATCACACCCAGTGTGTTGGCAAAAGGTTATGAATACATTAAATATTCAAATCGTGCAGACTAAGGAATATCTGGTATCGACAAGTAATAGATGATTTTAATACCTATACCTTGGTAAATTTCAATCTGCTGATAAAACGTTTAGAGCCATTTGGTCGCCAGAGTTTTAATTGCGCCATACAAAATTCGACCTCCTATTTAATTCTGATGACTGGTTCTATTTTTGGTCCTTTTGTCCTTTTAACAAAAATTATAATCGAATATGAAAAGGATACTTTTAAGGCTTTTATTTGTGATCAATTTGGAGATCCACTCAATGGTTAAGTCTGTCTATAGGTTCAGGATGGGAAATTTTTTGATTTATTAAATAAAATAATTTCCAAATTTGCCTACGGCAAACTATGGTTTGTAATTTATTACACTTTTACAACATTTCACCATTTCTATCTTAATTAAATATTTAAACAGAAATACAGCTTCTTATGCTACACTATATAAAAGCACTTAACTCCAACAGACGAGATTTCAAAATATTTATTTTTGGAAATAGCAATTTCTATTTTTTAAGGAAATATACTAAAATTCTTAGTTCTTAATTCTTAGTTTTTTTAAAGCAATATAAATTCAACTATGGCAAATTAGAATGAATTCAAATTAATGAACCATGCTTAAATTAATATTAACGCAAAATACTGTGCATTTATATTCTGCTATACACAACATTGTTCAAAATGAATGCTACTTTTCAAAGCCTAAATCCTGAAACTGACACAACTTAGTTATTCAAAGGACGTACATCTCCCGAAGCATCAAGAGGAATGGCAACAAAATATCAAGGCATGCTTTAAATTTTAAACACATATCTCCCTAATTTTATTTTCTCTTTTTGTTAATATTTTTCTATGGCTTTTGAGGATGAGATTCACGCAATTTTTGTTTCAATTCGACCTTTTTTTGCTACTTGTGAGACTTCCATAATTTGGGTCATATCCTTCCCCTTGATTTATTTGAAATTATTTGTAAGTAGGTATTATTTTGGACACAAAAAAAGTGTGTCAATAATCTAGACTGTTATTGTGATCCAAGAATATTTCAAATTTCAATTTAGCGCCTTGATATTGTTGGTTCAACGAGGCTTAAACAATAAATCTTTATTCTTTAGGATATTTCGCAAGCATACCAAAAGCTCCTCTAGCACCTTTTTACGTCTTTTTCATTGCTGTGAACATTCAGAAAAGCTTCTTAGAGCTAATATATGAAGATGTGAAATCAATAAGCATACTCTTCCCGATAAGTGGCAATAAAATCAGGAGCACAACTTAAATTCCTCGTTTTAGCGATTCAACTACTGGTTACGTAAGGTTCCAATATTGTTAGTTCTAGGACCCTTCGTTTAACTGACTGTTCAAGAAGTTGTGCGGTAAAACCGAAACCTAATCTACTATGAAAGCCTATAGAAGCGTCTTCATAAGACTCCTGATTAACATTATCCTCAACTTAAGTGGAAGCCTGTCCATTGAACGAACATGAAAAGACTGCGCTGGTATGAACAAACCGCAAAGAAATATTTCCGCAGCCTAACAAGAAGGAGCACCGCATAGAGAGTGATGTCTCCATAGTCGCCCCGTCGGCTGGCTGGAAATACGATAAAATTTATACATCCGCGTATGATACACATCCTCTCGTGCCGTCATTATTTTGAGCCTTTTGTATATATTCCTAGAGGGTACCGTGAAGGGATTCATACACAGCCCACAAAACACAAAATCGGGTGATACACCCAAAATGCTGTAAAGGAGATTTATGCGGCCAACTCCGTCATCCTAAGGGCTGCTTTCACGACGGCATTTCATTACACTCCTGCCAACTTGCAAGTGCCACCAACTGGGAGAATAGACATACCGAAATGCTATCCGCGAACTTTATGCCCACCCAAAGGTGAAATATAACTTTCATCTCCACAGGTCAGTACACTTGCATTGCCGAGAACATCAATGGAAACACGGAGGCCACAGCGGAAGTGGAAGTGAGGAACGTCCAGGGACCACCTAGACTACTCTTCGAGCCGTACGACATGGAAGCGTTTCCGGGTACGACGATCGAATTACCATGCAAGGGCGAAGGCGAGCCGGCGCCACAGGTAAGCACTAATATCAAATGATACTACTCCTGTCCACCCACTTGATCCTGCCTACCAAGGCCGTAGATCAATATCACAAGAAATAAACAGACGGTCACCCATAAGGTATGCCATGACAAATACACCCGCTTAGAAATGGAAATGTATGTTACAAATTCACCATGTGCTAGACGATTTCAATTTCTGATAGAGACGCAATCCGTCGACCAACAATGGATCGGCCCTCTAGGTTCATTTCTCTTCTTCTCTATCGACAGGTGAAATGGCGTAAGGACGGAAGGACTGTGACTGCAATTCCGGGGAAATACGAGCTCGGCTCCACCGGTAGCCTGTATGTAAAGAACGTCACGGCAGCAGACGGCGGACGCTATGAGTGCTCAATTATTAACGCATATGGCCGTGCCACAGCACAAGGACTGGTCACTGTCAGGTGGGTATAGAAACTCAGAAAACTTTTATCTTCCCATTCCACTCCAAAAAAGTATAGAACCTGGCTTTTTTGCCCATTCTGTCTATTCTACATGTTCCATGCTCCACCTTCTGTCAGAGGATAAATAATACTCGGAAAAGTTTTGGAGCCGTGCAAAGCCCTAAAAACAATGTTCGAGCCATAAAATGTGACACACATCCACACGTTCTAGAATCAAACATGGCAAAAAAATTACCCCGGAATTTGTCCCTGTCCGTCTACGGGTACTACCCTGCACCATTCTCTGCTCTCCGTTCTTTGTATAGAAGGACAGAAACTTTGTCTAAAGTTCGGGGTCCTCTCCAGGCTTGCTTTGTGTTACTTGCAAATATTTTTCAGCGGTCTTCCTCTCCAGGGAGATGGAGACATTTCCGAGAATTCGGCATGTCCTGAGATATGTTGGATTTTTTGTAATCAGATTAGATAATTTATTTTGAAAATTAAATGGCCCTGGACAAAACCCCTTTCCCTACACGGTTCAATTTCAAAGTTAAACTGTACTGTGAACCTCGATCTGTCTGACAGCTTAAAAAATGAAGTAGCTATCGCATCAGCTGAATGTGGGCTTATCTCATATTGGGTACAATTTACATTCTTTTCCAAGATGAATGGACGTTCCAAAAAATATAATGAAGCAGAACGACGTCCTTGTTTCAATTGTTACTGATTGATGTTCATTCAAAATTAATACATTAATAAATTACAATAAATGTAATAAGCACAACAATTTTTTTTATCTTCTCATTAAACGATAGACACTATTAAAAACACTGATAAAGAAAATCATCTGCTCAGGCATAAATAACACCAGCGATTAACCCAGAATTACTTTATTACATAAAATAAGTTAACGTGCTACAATATTTTCAAACATAATTTCTAACTCTGAGTCCTTTTCGCAAACACTTTACAAACATGTGTCAAACATTCCCAAATGTTCTTTATAAAATGAATATTTCTTAGAGAGTTTTGCTGTTTAGTTCGGGTGATTTGTCTAGCATTTTTTCGTCTATTTACCTTTACCTGCCTGCCAAATAAAAGCTATTATACGGATTTTAATGTAACTATCACTGTTTCATAGCTTCTAGACTAAAAATATAAGCCGTAAATTAAGCCTTTTTATTTTGCTCTGACATTGCCTTTATTTACAGTGGTCTATTTGAAATAGTTTAACTTTAAATTCTAGACAAATGACTTTTATATACAATTTCACTATTCGTAGACAAATTTCAACTCTTCTGTTTGCTTTATTTTACAGTCTCAAAATGTTGATGAATTTAAATCTTTAAGTCTATGGAAGCATATTGCTTTATTTTAGGATTACCAACTTTGGAATGCATAAATATATTCCGGCCCATAAAAGTCACAAGAAAGCAAACACGTACCTATACAACTTTTAACTGCTCGTGTAATGTAATTGGAAGCAATCAAAAGAGCAGCAGAGAAGCAACCTCCAGTGACTAATTTGTAACGAATTTATCTGGAACGAGGGCGCGCTAAATGAGCCATTAATTCGGTCATAAATTTCTTTATTTCCACCGCGTACGGGCAAGTGCAGTGCAATTTCTTTTTATTAAATCCTTTGTCCTTGTGATCGAGTTCTTTGCTGCCGTCATCAAATAATTTATGTTCGTGATATATAAGGCTTTTATTTCTCCTTAAAAACAAGGACCACCACAGGCGGAGCATTTATGGCTCTGCAAGTCATACTTTTATGCAACTTGCAATAAATTTCCCGAAGGAAATGTGGCATGCACCTGTGTGCTGTCGGAGACACCAAAAGTCACTTTAAGTGCGCCTCCAATGCGTCCCATTTCCAGGTGGGAGGTCTTTTCCCATCCACTAAAAGAGCAAGAAGAAGCCGAAAACAGATATAGTGATATATGAAATTCTACAGATGAACACTTCAACTCAAGTCCATCTGGAGCTCTAGAATCGGTGATTTCATTCTATAGATACTTCCGTGTAGATATAAACTGCGACAGGTAAACAACGGCGACGAAACAGACGACGAAAATAATCTTCTACTTAAAAGGTGACTCCAATCTAGGTATATAGAAGGTTCTATCTCAGAAATAAGGATACATTCGAAGATTGTCACACTAATGCCATTGCAATGTTCCTATTTAAAGAACTTTAAAGATGTTTGAAAACTTTAAGTGTGTTTTCTTTCTAGAAACAGTCCTTTTAAACATATCCCAGAAACGCAAAGATTAAATGCTTTTATATAAATTGCTTGCTTTGCTGCACCATGTAAATATATAGTATACTCCAAAAAGCACTAAGCACTAATAAATTAAAAGATCAAAATTTTGATTTTTCTTAACGACTATTCAGAAATTAAAGCATTAAAGATTACGGGCTAAAGACTAGGTCAAACTCAAAATTATATTCCTAAAAATGTAATACAGTTAAAATAAAAAATATTACAATTAGCCACATTTGTTGATGTAAAATTTTCAATACCGTAAACTATTTCATGATACGTTTTACCCTTAACCTGTCAGAAGAAATAGTTCATCCTTTCAGATAAACTTCATTTATTAAAGGCTATTCAGAAACACTAACCCTACAGCGTGAAAGTTATATTGATTAGCCATTTCGAAACTGTACCTACACAATCTCCCTTGCACGGCATGTGAAGTGTGTACATAACTTTATGAAAACTGTTTGGTAATCATGCCTATACACTCCATATTATCTGGGAACTCTGCTATTGTTTAGGTTCTTTGATAGCCACAATAGCCTTTGAGATTATTGTTTGTTTATTTATTTAGACTTTCGCCAGATAAAAATCAGTACATGAATTTTAGCGGAACTACCATTGTTAATGGTAAATAACCTACTTAATTTTCTTGTTTTTTGTTACTTCACACAGAAAAAATATTAAAATTTGGCTTTTTCACTGAAATTGTTTATTATTCTATTACACCCAATTCTGTTCTTACACGATTGAATCGTTTCATGTATAAAATCGTGTAAAAGAAACACTGTGTCCATGGAAAAATAGAAACTGATTCCACACATGAAAAATCAGAAAAGTAAAATAATAAACTATATAAAAATTCATGTTAGCATATAATTTGTATGTGCCTGCAGATTTTTATTTTATAAATAATGCACATATGACCCTGTGATCGTGTTAAATTAAACCAAAAGTACATTTCCTTTTCTGATTCGTGTTAAATAAAATTTGTGTAAAAAAGATTTTGCCTAAAAACAGAATTGGGTACATTTCAAAACATTACATTTTATTTATTTATTTTTTAATTATAAGAACTTTCCTCAAACAAACGTCAACTTTACGAGGAACGAGATCAGTCTTGCAATTAGCACCCTAACAGGACACTGCAGACTCAACAAGCACCTTTTCAAAACGCGCATAATGCAATCACCACTGTGTGATTCGTTTCTCCCGCGAACGTACAGACGTCTTTGGGAAAAACACTTTAACGTTTACGCCATCCGAAATGATAAGCTTTGTTAGACGAATCAAACGACTAGCGATTTATGAAGGACAACGAGATTAAATAGGCTAACAGATACCATGCCTCTGAGATATGTACAAAGGGCCTCATAGCCTAAGTGCAGGGTTTCTTATACCCATCTCTCAAATCTGCAATCAATTGTATGATTCAAATTGGTTCTTATTAATAAGAAAAAAACAATTATCTTCCCAAAGACTGTTCCGTTGAAATAAACGTAGAGTAGTTCCGTAATTAACAATTTCATAAATTGCAAAATAGAAAAAAAACACTTACTTAATGCCTATAAATATATACGACACCCACTACCTTATTTTCGTTGCATGTGAATTTCTAGAATCTCTAGAGATGAAAAGTACAAGTGAAATTGGAAGAAAAAACACACTGAATTCGATTGCTCCATTAAATTTCGACATCTAGTTAGAAACAATATCCTGCAGCTTTTACAATTAGGTGAATTGCGCAAAATAACTCTAGAAAGACATTCGCAGCACTAGCAAATAGAACCGAGGTAAAAGCAAAAAAAAAATTGATTTGTTCAATTTTTCAGGCTAGGATTTCTTTTTGAGTGCTGAGTGCGCGAAAAAGACGAAAGGAAAAAATAGCCTGGGCGAGAAATTCCTGAAGAAGGTAAATTGCTTGACAAGCTGCTTTGGGAAAAGCCCAACATCAGTCAGCATCTAGTTATACAACCCCTTTGAGGGAATTGTTCTCCAGTTTAGGATCGCACCTCCCTAGGACCTTGGTTCCCGCTGGAAGTGAAAGGTGGAAATTTACTACTGTAATTGGATCGAACCCGGTGGGTGGTCGCGTGGACACTGCACCGCTTAGTCCGGTTCACCCGATTCACATTTTACTCAATTTTAGCCGCTTTCCATCGCCGTGTCGGTGGGCTCTTCAATTAAAAGCCGCTTCCTTGTTAAGGCTATTAAATTGTTATTAAACCCAATTGCGTGATTAAATTATGGGGGCGGTCGGTGTTTGTTCACATGCTGCAACGGGTTTCCCGCAGGAACCCTTTCATTACCGGCTCGCTTATCCCAAAAGTTCTCCTAATTAATTCGTTGCGGCTCACAGAGTCGACGGATGTGTTTGTTTTATTCAAATAAAATTACCAATTTTATTCCGCCACGCCGTCGCCGCGACCGCCACTTCCAGAGAACTCTGCTAACTTGGACAACAGGAGTCCCTCGTGTTGAAGGCAATGTGCCCGAAATTGACTGTTCGGCAAGCTTCAACCGGATTGGGAAAGCTGCCATATTGCTCCAGCCAGTGCATAGGCATTATGGAGTTGCCCTGTACCACGAGGGATTAAGAGGGATATGACCGGCCGGTGAATGAATGCACCCCACACTCGACAACTAATTAGTCAGTGCATGTTTTTGTACCGGTGGATTAAAAAAAAAATCATGTGTTATGTTCCTGCGGGAGTTTCGCAACATGGGACGGATTTAGGTGAAACCTTTCCATTGAGCAATATACTTTTGAAACTTTGCAGGAATATGAGTGCTAACATATAGAATCAAAATAGTCGGCTAAAATTTTTTTCTAGTTTAAGCTACACTGAATGAGCTTAATGGGGTTGTGAAGTCTTAAAAATTAAAAATAAAATTAAAAATATTTTTATTTTACAATGACAATGGCAACTGAAATGCAATCAAAAAAATTCTATTGGGAATTTTAACATTTTCTCAAACCAACAGTTCTCTTGCTTTTAATTTCGTTTGAAAAATGACGCTTTGAATACTTTGCCTTTTGATTATGTCACGTAGATTAATAAAGTCAATGAATATTTTACTAATTAATATATTATTAAGATTTTTTGAATTTGATTTTGATTTTCAAGTGGTAGAAAAAATATATGCTTTTCTTCGTTTGTGCTAAAGTGGATTATTAAGTAGCTTTTATCATTTCTGTATTTATTTATGGTACATACTTAAAAATAATTTTCTGTGGCAATTTTTAAGCAAGAGATATTTTAGACTATAATTTAATTTTAACTCAACTTTTATTTATTAAATTAAGAAAAAAGTACACGTTGTTATTGATTGTAGATAAAAGAAGTTAGGAAAATTAATTCTCTCAGCTCTATTAATGAGAATACTTCCTGAAGTAAAAAACATACTACTTTTTATTTCAGACAGTATAAAATGTGCATTGCAAGTAAATATAAAGTTACAAAACTAATAGCCAAAATAAACACGCAATACAATTTAAAGTTTTACTTAACTTTTAGTCTCGAAGATAATTTTTTTAACAAAACTATGATCATCTTTGTTCCTAATTCGTCTACAACAAATTTCTTATAATTAAAATAAAATCTATAACAGACCCTATTTAAATGAAATACTCCTTAATTTAAAAAGTATAAGTATTAATACGAGAAGTTCTTTATTATATAACTAATGACTAGCTTTCTTTACCAGCAAAAATTATAAACAAACTTGTTGGAAATTTGTTTTTTGCTAAAGATTGTTTCTTTAAACTATTCCAATATTATTAACTAGCAGCACAAAAATATATATGAAAATAATATTAATAACTGTAATGAAATTTTTAAAGAAAAGTCAAAATCAAGACAGTATTAGAATTCTAATCACTTTTACTTTTATTTTAAAAATAGGACGTTTTCACATACAAATTACATTTTAAAAAATAATCCACTTGCTTCAACTTGCAGGAATAATGAAATATTGGCTCCCGGGGATCGCTTTGTGAAAGTTGCCTTTGCAGAGGCGTCACGTGAAATCGACTTGGCGATAAACCACACAATTGAAATGCTTTTCAACAATAAATCACCGAACATGACGATAAGCCACAGTGACCTGTTTCATATTTTCCGCTTCCCACGGGGCGAAGCCCGGCAACTAGCCCGGGCTGCAGAGATCTATGAACGCACTTTGGTCAACATCCGTAAGCACATTGATGCCGGCGCCAACTTGACCATGTCTAGTGATGACTACGAGTATAAAGAGCTCCTGTCGCCGGAGCACCTCCATTTAATTGCAGAGCTCTCCGGATGCATGACGCACCGATTTAAACCCAACTGCACAGACATGTGTTTCCACTCAAAGTACAGAAGCATCGACGGGACGTGTAATAACTTACAGAACCCGACTTGGGGTGCTTCACTAACCTCTTTCCGACGGATAGGCAAGCCCATATACGAGAACGGTTTCAGCATGCCCATTGGGTGGACAAAAGGGAAGCTTTACAATGGGTATCCGAAGCCGAGCGCTAGACTTATATCGACATCCCTCATTTCAACTAAAGAAATTACACCAGATGAAAGAATCACCCACATGGTGATGCAATGGGGCCAGTTCCTAGACCACGACCTCGATCATGCAATTCCGTCGGTGAGCTCTGAAAGCTGGGATGGAATTGATTGTAAGAAAACCTGCGAATACGCAGCTCCTTGCTACCCAATTGAAGTTCCCCCGAACGACCCGAGAATACGAAACCGTCGGTGCATAGATGTGGTTCGATCGAGCGCTATTTGCGGTTCGGGAATGACTTCAGTTTTCTTTGATTCCATCCAGCCCCGGGAACAAATAAACCAACTGACTTCATACATTGATGCATCCCAGGTGTATGGATATTCAGAACAGTTTGCTCAGGAGCTAAGGAACCTGACTACTGATGCGGGACTTCTTAGGACAGGCGTGCACTTCCCTAATCAGAAAGAGATGCTGCCATTTGCGGCGCCCCAAGACGGCATCGATTGCAGACGGAATGTTGAGGAGAGCAACATTAATTGCTTCCTGGCTGGAGACATTCGCGTAAATGAGCAGACGGGACTCCTTGCGATGCACGTGATTTGGATGAGGGAGCACAACCGCGTAGCAACAAAGCTAAAGGAGATGAATCCCCACTGGGACGGTGATACCCTGTACGAGGAGGCTCGGAAAATTGTCGGCGCTCAAATGCAGCACATCACCTTCAAGCAATGGTTACCTGTGATTCTTGGTCCCGAAGGAATGAACATGATGGGGGAGTACCGTGGCTATGATCCCTCGATAAATCCCACCATTTCGAATGAGTTCGCAACCGCAGCCCTTCGCTTCGGTCATTCCCTGATAAATCCCATCTTGCATCGTCTAAATGAGACCTTCCAACCCATTCCTCAAGGGCATCTTGAGTTGCACAAGGCATTCTTCTCTCCATGGCGTCTTGTTTATGAAGGCGGCGTAGATCCTCTTCTGCGAGGCATGTTCAGCACCCCCGCAAAACTGAAATTACCAAACCAGAACCTCAATACGGAGCTTACTGAGAAGCTATTCCACACCGCCCACGCCGTGGCCCTAGACCTGGCTGCCATCAACGTGCAGAGAGGCCGGGACCACGGAATACCTGGCTATAACGAATACCGCAAATTCTGCGACATGCCAGAGGCGGAGACGTTCGATGACCTCAGAAACGAGATATCGAGCGCTGACATCAGAAATAAGTTAAAGAAACTCTACGGACACCCATCGAACATAGACATTTGGGTTGGGGGAATTCTGGAAGATCAGGTGGAGGGCGGTAAGGTGGGTCCACTGTTCCGTTGCCTCCTAGTCGAGCAATTTAAGAAACTTCGTGACGGCGATAGATTCTTCTACGAAAATCCCTCTGCTTTCAGCACTGAGCAGTTGCAGCAAATTAAACAGAGCAGTCTAGGCAGGGTTCTATGCGACAACGGGGATAACATCACTGAAGTCACCTTAGACGTGTTCATCCTGCCCAAGGAGCAGGGAGGGTACAAGAAATGTTGGGAAATACCTGGCATTAATCTCTATTTCTGGCAAGATTGCGGAACCTGCAACTCAGCACCTCCCCTTCTGAAAACCTATGTACCAGAAACGTACCGTCGTCAAAAGCGATCCACGGATTTCGACTCGAATGATGAAAGAATCAATGAAGTGAACGAAGACCTGCTGGATATGAACGAAGAACGCGTCAGTGGCCTGGAGGAACTCATAAGCAGTTTCCAGAAGGAACTCAAAAAGATGAAAAAGAAATTGAGGAAATTAGAGGAGATGTGCAACCAGCATGGCAACAAGCATCAGCACCACCATTGCCAGGACGCTTCAGGTAATCGCCGGTTGAACAACGAAATCTGGAATCAGGACGAGTGCACTAAGTGCCAGTGCAAATCACCCGAAGTAACGTGCATCACCGAGCGGTGTGGTCAGGTCACCTGCCCGAAAAATGCCGAACCAATTAAATTCCCTGGCGACTGCTGTCCCCAGTGCCCCCCAGCCACCAGAGCGGCCACAGAAACAGCCATGGGGGCCTAAATTGTACCACAGGTACGAATCCCGTTTTAAATCAATTCACCTTGTTTTAGTCACTTGTACATTTTAGCCAGTACGACTTTTTTTAAAAAAGAAAAAAGAAAAACAAAACGATTTTAGACTTAGCAAGGCGAGCAATGAAGTTTTAGTGTTTCTCTGTAGGGCAATTTAAAGAATATTCGAGTCGGGCCAGTGGGTCCTTTACTAAAAACCAGGCTACCAACATGTACGGAAAGTTGTTTTAATGTTAAAAAGTATATATTACGTATAGGGTAAAAATCTAGGACTTTTCGTCTTCTACCACTTCCTCGGATGGACCCAGTCCCGGGGATTTCCGGGCATTGTGTTCAATATGACATGTTTCAGTTAAACTGGATTTTTCTATTTCATGTCTAAATGTGTACATCAATTTTATACCTATCTTTTTTAATAATCGTTATTACTTGCAACTACGTTGTCACAAATTACATAAGAAATAAACCTTTAAGAAAAATAGCAATGACTTTTACTAAAAATTAACAAACCCGCTTTAACTTTCTAAGCATAAATTTGAATTTCTATTCTAAAAAATTATTCTATTTCATGTTAAATGAAAATGTATATCATAAAAATGACATGCACTCTAAATTTCTGCCATTTTTTCGCAAGATTTTGTTTGTTCTAAAAATTTGAAAATATTTTTCCTGATATGGGAAAAATGTTACGATGCAGTTAACACTGATAGTTTACGAGAAAAATGTTAAATGATTTCCATAACCATTTCCAAACTTGAACATATTTCGTTGTACACAACACTCAACTCAAAAATATATTAAAGCAAAATGAAGATCAAATCCGGATAAGAAACTTTTATGAATTTTTTATATAAAAAAGTTCGGAAGGAGTACGCATCCGTTTCTTGAACAAGAATATCAATTGAGCCTATCATCACAAAACAAAACAGACTATGTGTTTTTATATATCCTACAATATTTATTTCATAGTTCTTCAAAATAATTATAACAATAATCACAAATCACTTCACAGTTCTTATGGAAGCAGGAATTAACGTAAAACTTTTCATTGATTTCTTGACCTCCATTATTTTGATACTTCACTGAATCTGGTCTGGGCCAAACCAATTTTTCAGCTAATTCTGTGTCCATACTTAATCTTGTCCTAATTAGCTCAGCCGTAAGTTGATTGAGTCCTCTTGTGAGGCCTGTAATAAACATTTCTAGTGGGAATACTTTGTTTTCACTCAGCGCCAAACTAAGCACTCTAATGTAGTTCTTAGCCAAACGAAGAGTTTCAATCTTTGACAATTTTCCGGACTCTCTTCTAGTGGTGCTTCCCAAGTGTGGTTGAAATGGTATATGCTGGCGTAGTACATCAAAGGCCTCATTCAGCTGATGCATTCGATTGCGCTCCCTAGCGTTCGCCTTAGTACGTCGAAGACCACTTCTTAAAGTCTTTGCACGATATTTCAATTTTCTTGAATTTTCCATACTTTAGCTAGCAGGTAGCACTTCTAGTAATTTACGACTTCCAGTTCACGTGACAAAGCAGAAGTGAATCAATATCCTTTTATATTTGGCCACGCTAATTGTCCTTATCAGCATTTGGCTTATCTAATTTATCTAGCACTTGAAGGCATAATGGGATGAAAGAGTTCCCCAAATACCTCAACAAAATTGCAGATATCGATTTATTTCGATTGTATATGGAAGTTCTCTTGCGGCGTTGTATTTCTTTTGTATATTTTGTAAATCTATGTTTCAATAAAATAGTGAAAACTCTTTAGTTGAATAGATTTTTTAAAAACCTTAAAATTCACGTTTCAATAGGATCTATGATTGAACAATTAAAACCAAATATTGTAGTTAAAATCATATATTTTAGTTCTCTACGCATGAATAAAACACATTTTTTCCTAATATAAATTAAAAATCTACATATTTTGTTTGTCCGCCCTTAGCTATCAGTGATCCGTCTTTTTTCTGACGAATCTCGCACTCTATAAAAGCCAGAGTCTTTCCGGTTTTTAATGTCTTGGCGTCTATCACGACCTCGTCCCCTGCTTTTGCTGACTTCAAATAACTACATGAGCAAAAAAACAAATTAATGTACGTTATAAAACGAAAATAAGTACTTAATTACTTTTCACATCTTACCTAACGTGGAGATCCACGGATACCCCTGGGTGGCAATCTTTAGTCATAAGGGCATATGTCGTTATGTTATCTATTAGAGTTGCTGTAAGACCTCCATGCAAGAAACCGCCACGATTTAAATGTTCTTCATCTAAAGTTAATTCAGCAGTGCATTTGCCATTGCCACCTTGAGTAAATCTCACCTGCAATATGGATGATGAAGAAATTTTATATACTGCATTAAACAAACATTAAACCAAAGATATAACAGTAACCAAATCGATACTAATGGCGTTAATCCTACTGAATAATCACTTATAGTAGAATAGTTTTGATACCTATGTAAAAATAAAGGTTTTATAGAAATGTTCGTCTTTTACGTGACGAAATAACAAGTAGACAAAAGAACAGAAGCAAAAAGTATATAGTTAGACAGTTTTAGTATATACGACCAAGGAACGGTCTGATCTAATCCGGAAAATCTTATAATCCGGCATGCCTCTTTATCGTCCCTATAAAGGGCATTAGATGGGGGCATGTTTTATCGATTATTATTTTCTTTATTAATGATTGTGTTGATTTTATATTTTTTGTTTACTTTTACTCCTTCCTAATCTCGTAAAGATCAAGACGACATAAAGATATGCCGGATTTCTGAATAATTTACGTAAACCGCCGGACATTTAAATGAAGGCCAATAAGGTATTTGTCGCACAAGTAAAACATAATTTCCATAGAAAGTATTCCAATATTGAAAAGCCTTTGCTTCTTATAACTGAATCATATAATAAGTTAAGATTTTTGCATAATACAAATATAAATACAAAAAGACCTGAACGGTATTAATTTAATTTCGAAAACACCCACAAGAGAGATATTTTTCCAACAATGTATATAACTCTGGGAAAATTTTGTTTTGCTAATATAAAACGAATGAAAAGCAAAGTTTAAATATAATAAAATCAGTTTTTGAAACAGTTCTTTTTCTTACGAAAAGGATATAGCATGGTGATATCTACCTCTTCATGTTGCTCTTACCATCCAAATTATTCTTACTGAATTCAAATAAAGTTATACTTCTTAAGGTAGGGAATTGAGAGCCAATTAGTTTTTCAAAAATATGATTGGGGACCATCTACAAAAAAGAAAGATATTGTAGTTAATTTAGCTTAAAAACACTTCAACGACTTTCTTGATAAACAATAGCCTAGTTGTCCAAGTATTTTTAATTCTTTAACTGAAATTTTTAATTAATTCTTTTTTTTAAATTCGGAAATAATTTTAATATTAACATTTTTCGTAGTAATAGTGTGTAGGTTTTATGTTACGTTTATATAAGTAATAAAATTTTCTGCCCGTCGAGCATACCATCATTATGGAATTTTGTAGACAAAAAGCCGAAGATACAATAACAAAGTTTATATATCAGGTTCAGCATATTTTTGCCCATTTATAAAGGTACTGAAATCAGTGGCAAAAACTTTAATTGCGCCTGAAAAATGAAGAATTTGTAATCACGTTCAACAAAGGCGATTTCTATTCAGTGTTATTGCAAGCAAGTAAAAATGTCTTGCGGTAACACTGACTATGAATTTCTGCATACCGACCACACGGTCAGCTGTCAACTGTCATTGAAAATCTGTCGAAGCTCAGTGTTTATTTACATTTCAATAATTGGAGGCAAAAGTGAGTATTAACAGTGAAGTAAAGATTAATTAACGTGTTACAGCAATAGAAAGCCTATGAGTTAATTTGAAGATTACTTTGTTAATCACTCGATCAAATCCTTTCGTATTTTGCATGAATCCTGCCATTTGCTTCACAAAGTCGAGTCCTTTTTTGCTTGCACTCATTTTCGCACTAAGGGTAGAAAAACGGAACAGGCGAAGGACGTTAAACTACTAAACCACTGAATGCACTATGTACAAAGTGATTATGAAATTTCTGCGATTTTGACGTTAGTGGGAAAATGCTTAACTCCGAAAACACCGACACGATGGAAATTAAGGAGCTTTCTCAACACAAGTTGAACCACGCCATCTACAAACCGTTCGCGCTAACTTCTTTCGGCCGGAAGTTGATGGTAGTGTAAAATTTGAATTTTATTTTCCCCTTAGAGTCGCCAGTAATTTGTTGGTTTTGCTTCAGGTCTTCTCGCCGGACAACTATTGCACCTTCTTTCAACCAATCTACAGTCCCCGGGGAAATGATGAGTTCATGTTCAAAATAGAGGAGATCGCCGCGCCAACTTTAAAACCGACAGTGCCAATTACCAAGAAATTCGATACGAAATCAGCCTATTCAAACGCGAGTGTGCTACAGCGACAGGCCATAACACTGGATCCACTCTACGCTGAAGCGTTCACCGATATTGTGCACACCCCGAAAATCAACTGTGTGTGCCTCGCCCCGGATGAAGCCTTCCCTTCCCCCACTCTGGCCGTGGTCTCTAGCTTTGGGGCATGCGAAATTCGAACAGGAACAGTGTGGACGAGGTCATGGATCAAAACTGAAGTCTGCGTCAACACTCTATGGCCAGAGCTGTTCGATCATTCCAAATTGAAGTCGACGTTCGAGGACATTGAGCAGTATGTTAACGACAATCATATAACTACCTGCTGCTGGTCGGAAGCACCTTGGGGCGCAAACAGTTGTACCCTTTTCTGTTCGACCGCTTCAGGGTGGATAGTTTCTTTAAATGTCCGCGATAACAAAGCCACGATTAATTACAAGGCGCAGACAGGTCAATACAAAATAAACTGCATTAAACACTATTCTGTTAAGCGCAAGAAGGGCTCTAACTCCTTTCTTATCGTTGGCGACGTAAACGGAAGGGTAAAGCTTTTCAGAATTGTAGGAAGTAATTTAGAAGAGGCTTGTGTCCTATGGGATAGGAAGGATGATATGCGATGCTGTCAGTTCGACGTCCATGTAAACAACACAGAAAAGCAAATAACAGTACTTACCAGCAAGGGAGCGCACATCCTAGTATTCCTCATCGACCACACTGGGAAGCTTATCAGCACAAGCACAAAACTCCTTGGTGGTATTCAAATAACAGGTAAGGTTTAATTTTGGAAGACGTGAAGTATAAAGTTAGTTTATAGTAGTAGTTAATACCATTAATGAATACACCTTGACTACGTCTTTCTGAAGATATTCATTATTCCATTTCCCAGGTTTTGTTCGACTGAAGCCAATGGAATATATCGTCGCAAATAGAGAATGTCGCATTGCGCACATTGTCCTAGATATCAATCAAGGCAAATTGTGCATACAGAGCTCCAATGTGGTTCACAGTTTGGACTCACAGAACTATCAAATCTTGGGGCTAACTATAACAAAACACAAAGCCGCGTTGGTCTTTGCTTTGTATCCAAAAAGTTTATTCGAAGTTAAAATAAAGAATATGTCAATCTTATCGATCGGTGCTTTATCCGCAGATAAAATTCTTAAAGAACTTACAGACGCTGAGGAAATAGATATTGAAGAATTTGCAGATTGTGCAGAGGCTCTTCGTGTTTATATCTACAAAAATGGGCCAGCGGAAACAATCACAGAATACAATCCCGAGCCAGTTCATATAAACGAGGGCTTTCTGAACAGATTGCGAATTAGACTCATTATTGTCCAGGGACTCCTATTATTTAGCAAGTATGAAATGTAACATATTTCTAATTTAGAGAAATTTAATTAATTTTATTTTCTTGCAGACGTAAACAAAAGCAGGCAGGAGAAATATCTTCCGAAGAAATGCACAGCATTGCGAACACGATCAAAGCCATTCATATATATCAACGTCTAACTCGTCTGAGCTCGTTAGATAGTCTTACTGAATTTCAAAAATTATCTGGAATGTGCCTCCGTCGAGCTCTACTCGTATACTTAAAAGAACATTGCAATCAGCAATTTTCTAGCATTCGAGACATCTTCATTCCCGTTCTTGAACCCATCATAGAACGCACCGAGCCTTTATTTGAAGGAAAATCTGAGAAATGCCTTTACTGTGGCGAAGTGACTGATTTTGAAACCACCATGTGTCCAAAAATGCACAAAATGCAAAGATGTTGCATATCGTATGTACAGGTACTTCCTAGGAAACACTACATTTTTTTAGAGAGGGTTTAAGTAAGGATTCTTTTAAGGTTCCTTTATTATCTGGACACCGATGTTGCAAATATTGCAACGAGTTAGCCTTAGAAGATAAAAACTTGCTAAAAGAAATTTTGGCGCCGGGAGAAAAGATACGTTGTGCTATCTTTAACTGTCCGTTAATAGAATCCTCGAAATTTCTTGAACAATAATAATATAGAACTTTATTCGAGCAAACGTAATTTTTTTTACAAATAGTTACCTGTATTTACAACTATATACCGAGTACAAGTGGAAAGTATTTTTTACAATATCCACATTCAGGAGTTTATTGCAAAGTTAAAATTGTAGTAAGTTTACTAACCTACCCACGGAATAAACTCCCTAGTTGTTTACTTAAGATAAACACGAATATTCCAGAACACCCCTAGTTCCCACATATGGATCATGGCTAGCCAATTATTACAAAAAACAATTTGTTGCTCGTACGCTTCAAAAAGTCAAACAGGAATTACCGACAATCTCTTTAGACAACATACATGGAAACTCTACTTTGTGAAATCGATATAAAATCCACAAAGCAAAGTTGGCTAAGCCTCGGACGTTAGACCTACCGTGTGTTAGGTGGAACCGTACTGAAGTCCTTTATTTTTGACAAAATTTTTTTCCATAATTTTCGGGAGCCCTAGTATAAATAATAGAAGCATATAAAAATGTCTTTAGTGTATATAACTCACCATGACGAGTGTGTCTATGACTACGACCAGCCAGAGAAAGCTACAGATGTAAAGACCAAACAATACAAGGCGAAAGCTAGAGATGCCATTAAATTTTACAAACCGGATACAAAACGTGTTGAACCGAACACGTTCATTCTCACGACCACTCGGAAATTTTCCCATAAAACCATGGGATACGCTGAGACTCCGCTGCATGCGCCAAACGATTTCCTTAAGAAAAATGAAGGTGTCAAGTTCAAAAAGATACCTGATCACGTGTGTTTGCCCTCCAAAGGACTGCCGCCTTTACCAGATTTTAACCGATGTCCTAAAACTCCTCACAAGGAACAAAAGGATTTCAAAATGAAAAACATTAAGAATGTTGTTTGCAGGCTGGCGCACCATCCAAAGCCTCGGATTGTCTACACACGTCACGGGGATGTCCAGGACATGTTGCCGTGTTACGTAACTCGAAAAAATTATGGGAAAGTCCCACATTACATAGTCATATCTAAAAAGGCTGAAAGAGAGGCTAAGGAGAAGGAAAGGAAGGAAAAAACTTACAACTTTAGACTCATAAGCCCCGAAGAACGCATCGAGTTATTGTCGGTAAGTTACTGAGTTTATATTTGGATTAAATTTTAAATGCCCTAACCGATGTTGCGGCGGACAATTTTTCAATTACGTTTACTAGCAGCATCTATTAATGAAATATGATGTATGTTTTCTAATCTAAAAACTATATTAGCCCTACAAACGTATCTAATACAATACGCCTTAAGAATGTCGTTTTATTAAAGTAAGAAACGAATTCTGTGCTGAATGGTATTATTTTCAAAGCATATTAGAATCTATAGTTGACTTTCTGCACCATTTCCTTTAGTTTAGTTTAATAGTGTAGTTAGTATGATATGATAATTGTACAAATTAATTATTTTTAAAGGAAAGAAATTCAGAGTAATGTTTTATTGCTTCAAAATTATATTTATCTCGAAATAACTTCAGAGAAACATTTGTTGGTAACTATTTCTACTTTAACGTAATACATAATTTCATATTCGTAATCGTAATTCGTAAAATTTAATAAAAAAAATTCGTAAAAAGTGTTGTTAAAGCCTTGGCTCCTTATTTTGACCTCAAGCGCTATCTGAAAAATTTTGTTGCAAAATCTTCGGTTATTTTGCAAAAATACAGTTCATTTCTTCTGTGTTCAGGGATATTCACTAAATATTTTATTAAATGCGATAGTAGGGCAAGCTTTTAACACTTGTTTTCAACACTGTTTTAAAGTTTAGATATAAATATTCAAAAATATACAAAACTTCTCCACAGATTCCTTTCTGAGCTTAGGCCCAAATTAGTTTCGTAGAACTTTGAAACGGTTTTAAAAATTATAATGTATCAAAATTTACATAGCTAATTTATTTTAACTCCTTAAATATACTACTTAAATACATTGCTTAGTAATTTTTAAGAAAATGAAATAAATAAAAC
Source organism: Proctacanthus coquilletti (assembly GCA_001932985.1). Lineage (NCBI taxonomy): Eukaryota > Metazoa > Arthropoda > Insecta > Diptera > Asilidae > Proctacanthus > Proctacanthus coquilletti. Next base: position 379,439 of record MNCL01000066.1, read on the forward strand.
TATAATCTGCCTAAACTCGTAAAAGCTAACATCGCAACTATTGATTGAATGTATTCAACTATTTTTGGTATTTATTTAACCCAAGCTTCATTATTATAATTAATCATATTGTCATCCCACCAGTTTTTTAAATATATCATAGTTGTTTTCGTTTTCTGGCACCCAATATAATACTTGGAAAAAGAACAATGGCTCTTGCCTACTTGTTGTAATTCCAGAAAGGGCTAAAATATGAACCAGCGTTAAATTTTCTCTTTTGCCGATTGGATTTTCCTAGTTTCCTTTTGAAATTCCAGTTTATCTTAATCAGATATGATTTTAAAAATCGTTGGAAAATCTGCTTTGGTCTCTTCTTTAACGAAGAAGCACTTATTGGGTTCCATAACTTTCAATACCTGTAATTTGCCCAAAAAAATAACACTCAGGTACTTTAATCGGTGCAAACACCGACTATCTAATACTGAGAGATGCTCTTTTCGAAATATTAACCTAAGCTGCTATCTGCAAGGTTCAATTCGAATGGCTATTTTCCTAAAAAACTGACCCATTATACATAACCAATTCTTTTTATTTCAGGGCTTGAAGGAAAACTGGAAAGAATTGCAGAGAGAGTTTACAGTTCTCCCAGTGCTAACAGACACGGTGCCAAAGAAAATGCGAAAGACTAAAATGGAGAATGAGCTTCGGAGGGTGGAGAAGGACATTCTTCTGGTCGAAAGCAATCCGCTGATTTACGTCTGTAACGATAACGTCGCTCCCAGTCAAGTAGCCAAGACAATACACAAACAATTTCATTAGCGCTTCTACTATAAGCTTAAATTCATTCAGTGGTTTGAGAGAAAAATGTTAAGTCACGAACATTAAAAGACATCGATGTAATTTGCACACTAAATGATAATATTACCTTTACTCGGTAGTTATTTTATGTTCGTTTCCATTTGATATGATTTTCGATTAATTAATATTTCTTACAAAGATATTTGGATTTCGCGGCGAAAAGTCGTTTGTAAACTTTATCGAAGCCTTGTAAACAAGGGGCATTTGGTTTTTATTTAATTCTTGCATGTGTGTGTGTGTGTGGTTTTGCACGCGAGGGAGAAAATTTCCCAACCTCTACAGTTTTTGACAGTCCACAGATTTCGATCGAGTCTCGTTTTGTGCGCCATATTGAAGACATCATTCGGTAAGAATTTCTCGTGTCGGTATATTTAGCTTCGGCGGTTGAAGTTGAATTTCTCTTGGTTTTCTGTGCGGGGAATTTTAATTGTTTTAGAAATATTATCAAAAGGCTTTAGGTCTTTCTGTGAAACTTGAAGTTCGATTCGGTTTGCTAGAAAAGAGCAGAAATGTCGACACAAGTTGTGAATAAAGCCGGCACTGGTTGGCCGCGGAGAAGCAGCCAGGGTCCTGTCGATGGCCAGCAAGTGAACTCATCGCAACCCCATAAAGTTTCACCCAGTCAGTCGGTTACCATTAATCGGACGATTAAATTGTAAGTAGCAATTGCAAGTTTTTCTCATAAACTGCATAAAATCTGTTTATGGTTCAACATGGCTTCCCTTCGTGCGTCGTTTACGCTTAAATCGCAAGTGTACTCTTTATATGCGAATGCCAAAGTTTTCCATAAACTCCTAATTAATTCCCTTAACTTTATTGCCTCAAAGGTATGGACTAGTATTATTGCCAACAGCGCCCTAAGACGCTCCAAAGTTGCGTAACGACGTCGATTTCATCCTTACGAAACTTCGAAATGTATTTCGCACGCATGCAGGCGTCGCCCCTCTAGACTCTTTTTGGAACCACTTGCAAATTTCAACCTCCATAGAAGTATCATAAGCTCCCTACTAATTACCCTACAACAAATTATACCTAATTAGCTTCTAATGGCTAAGAAATTCATAGCTCATTTCTCATAAAAACATTTTTCTAGATATCCGTTGACAAATTACACATTTGGCACAAAGGAGCCCCTGTTCGAAAAGGATCCTTCCGTCCCGGCTAGATTCCAAAGAATGCGGGATGAATTTGATCGAATAGGTATGCGAAGGTCCGTCGAAGGCGTTCTCCTTGTCCACGAGCACGGTCTTCCACACGTCCTCCTACTGCAGCTTGGCACGACATTTTTCAAACTGCCCGGAGGAGAATTGAACGCTGGCGAGGATGAAGTCGAGGGCCTAAAAAGACTTCTATCAGAGGTAAATTTATTATCTTTAATTAGTCGAACATTCCTCTAAGAATTATTTAGCGTTTCCCTAGAATAGCGTGCTTGTTACTTTTCGAAATACAATTGTATTAAATCTATACTTAAGTGATTATTGAAGCTGTGTAAAGAAGCGATTGATTATCTAGCGAACCGGTTATGTTGTTCGTAAGATTTGTGACGACATAAATTTGTAAAGCTCATTACAAATTATGTGAATTTTATGTAAAAGTAGAGATCTTAAAAGTTAGATTGTATCGTTCATTCAGACATTAGGCAGACAGGACGGTATCAAGCAGGACTGGATCGTAGAAGACACAATTGGGAATTGGTGGAGACCAAATTTTGAACCACCGCAATATCCGTACATCCCACCGCACATCACAAAACCGAAGGAACACAAACGTCTTTTCCTCGTTCAGCTCCATGAAAAGGGTAATGTGCACAAAGAACATTGTAATATTTTTTTATTAATTTTATATATAATTTAACGAACCCGTAATTATTTATGACTCTTTAGTTTTTCTTTTATGTAACTCCTACCTCTTTGTACGATTCACTTTCCTGTTATCTCCTTCTTATTATTCACCTTAGAACGTAAGGTTGCAAAGTAATCACTCATGGTAATAGGGGCGATTCTGAGGCAAAGGATTCACTTGCAATCGTTTTTACTAACTGCATTTTATTTCTTGTTCGCTATGGAAATGTTGCGCTTTTTAAAATTTAAGCACTTAGAAGTTCCAATGAAGCAAACTGATTTTTTAGCGTAATGTATTCTTGTCGTTTGAACATCCATTGTGGAAATATATTCCGCGATGTGCCTCTAAATCGCCTTCTATGATCTTAATGCAGTTGTTCAACATAGGACAAAAGTTTGTTGATAAATTTTACACATCCTTTATATTTAAATCGAATTTGTGAAAAGAATAATTAAAAAAAGAAAAAATAAAAAAAAATTTTCTACATGTAACCTTTCAGACGATCTCGATTCGAGTGAAGCTATTTTCTAACTGTGAACAAGAAACATGTAATATTTTTACACTGTATTCGGAAAAGCATCTTAACAAATTCTTTTTGCCTAAAAAAGAGAAAATAAAAGCCATGTTGTTGCATATAATTTTGTAAAAGAATTTGTTACCTTAGTTGTTATTCATTTTCGTTGAACATCGAACAAAAAAATGTGAAGGAATGGAATTGTTAACGATTTTAAATAACTTTAGAACGATTGTTCTATGATGGGTCAATATGTATTTATAATGGAATAAAATTTGAAATAATATTAAATCTTTTTAGTCGCGGCTTTTGTAGTAAGTAATTTTCAAATTTTCAGAAGTTAAGCCTTCTGTTTTCGAGCAACTCAATTTAACAAAATCGGTTTTTAAAATGATTGTGTTTTTTTTAATGGTTATAAATATATTATTTTAAATTTAGTGCAAGAATTATTATTAAGTCTGTATGCACGGTGATAATATATGTATTTGTATTGGATTAACAATAATAGTTCAGACGATTTTTATTAAGTTTATTTAAGTAGTAATCATACATAGATTTTTTTTTGCCATTCAGTAAAGTTAATTGAATTGGAGAATTTGAAATTTTATTAAGTGTTTATTCTGCAAGAAGTGTATGCTGTGTAAGCATTAGCAAACCATTAAAAAATCATTATAATATAATCGAATATGCACCTTTAATCACATCTTCGTTATTTTTTCATGTCATGCATGTGAAAATATTCATAATTCGGGATTTACAAAAATGACGGAAATTTGATTTTGGTTCTATAAAATGAAAAGTGGAAAACACAAATTTTGCAAATATATTTTCACTAATCTTCATTTAATTTTCAAACTAAAGGTGATCAGCGTTTAAATTATCATAGTACCATTTATAAATCTAAACTCGCATTTTAGAAAACAAACATTCCAATAACAAGCAATTGCAAGTAACTGATTTTTTCGTAAAATACTGTTCAAGACTTATACAAGAAATGTTATATTTTATCATTGCAAAAAACAAGACCTTCGTTTTCCTCTTAAGCTAATAGAAGAGCTCATGAAGTTTTCCTTCATGGAATTATTTTAAGAATGTTGCCTTAATTTTTTACCACATCATTACGAACATGTCGCTACGATCTTTGTCATTTCGAGAAATTATTTTGATTATGAAATATAAAAATTGAAATTTCAAACGTGCCACAGTACTTATCTGTGATGGTTGTTACTTTACAGTAGACTTTTGTGGCGATACGAATAAGTTAATTTGATAAATTACTATAAATCCTTCAAAACCCAATGTTCATATTGTTAACAATTCCATTAAAGGCTACACGAGGTTATGTTAAAATTGTTTAACTTTTCTCCATTGTTAACTTCATATAAAAGCAAGACTAAATTAACTGCTCACTGCTTTTATATAGTAAGATACAGTAATGTGGAAAGTTGTATAAAAGCGTTGTTGTCCATATTCTGTAAATACTTTAAAATTTTATAACAAACTTTTTACGAATCGATGTAACGATCCATGTACTAAATTTTGTATTTAAAAGGACGTAATGAATTATGATGGAATAGAGAAGTTAACGGAAATTATATTGCTGCGATTATAAATGTTGTTACCTACCATTTAATGTACTTTTATGAATTAGAATCAGATTAAAATTTAGATGTTCTTGCAATGTGCGCTACAATTGCTGACGATAATGTGCTCTTATTTATTTATTTTTAATTTTTTTCCCACTATAGCACTGTTTGCAGTGCCCAAGAACTACAAGCTAGTAGCAGCTCCTCTGTTTGAATTGTACGATAACTCACAGGGCTATGGACCAATAATCTCATCCCTCCCGCAGGCACTATGTCGGTACGTGGTACATTTGCACAGATTTCATAAAAAGTGATAACTAATTTCATGTTTTTGGTTTGTTCTCTGTGGTTTTACAGGTTCAACTTCATATACATGTGAAAGGAACCCGTGCAGCAGGAACACCGTGCAAAAAATGATAGCTATTACCGCTGGCGTCGATAATTTTGCCTAAAATTGAAGGTTTTCCTTAATAATTAAGTGTGAAGAATGCAACTACTTAAATGTCTGATTCGATCGTTCGTAGAGGAGTAATTATTCCTTTGGAGGACAATTTTAATATATATTACACGTAGATTGATAATTTAGATTAAGACTGTAAATGATTATAATGAAAATTTAAGAGTATTCTGATTTTCTAATATTTTTTTTCAACATCCCATACGTTACTTACCGCCATGTAGTGCTACATTTGGTCGTTTATAAAGGACAATGTAAATGGAAAGTGTTTATTAGAAGTATAAATGCAGAGACGAAAATTTTCGCGGGCTAAATTTACTAAATTGATTAGACTTCTATTGCAATCACATTTTAACGACTTTTCGCATGATATCCTCCGATTTGAACATGTGAACTCGCACAAAAGTTGTAAGTTAACACTAAGGGTAAGTAAGGATTTCGTGTTATAACTTAAAGTGCATAAACAACGGGGTGAAGAGAAATTTAAAGTTGTATTAGTAGGGAGGAACTAGTATTTCCCTTATTATATAGACTAGTGTTTTAAATTCTAGTAGATCAAGAGTGCCTCTAAATAAAACAAACCAAGCTTTTAGAAAGTGTTTCATTTCTAAACAAATTCTAAATCAATTGCGCCCACGAAAATCGTTACATGTTAAATATTGTCCAGTCACGATGATCTAATACCATTAAGAGAATTTGCAGTGACTTTTTTTTAAAGCAATTTGGTTTTAAATAGAAGTGTAAGTCCAAGATTTTGGAATTTAATTACATCTTTAACTTATCAAAAACAGCAGCATTCCATTCTAAGAACCTCCCTGATTTCCTTACGACCTATATATCTTTGAAAATGCAGATTCTGCTAAATTTTCTCTTGTATAAAAGTTTTAACATATTCGTTCATAAACTTTACCTTCATTAAATGTAGTAAAATGGATTAAAGTATCACCAGACCGTACCGACTATACTGGCCTCTAGCAGTTGATATAAAAAGCGGAACGTACCGATATCGATATGATTTGACAGTGCACGATAGGATCGACTCTCGTTTCTGTAGAGTCGCAGTGTTGTGCGGAATTTACTGTGGTGGTGTTGACGATTGCTCGTCGTGCGAGGGATGTTTTCTGGGTGTAGCAAGTGATTTGAAGCGATTAGAGAAACCCGTTCGCAATAAATCCAGTAAGGACATTTAGTGAAATCGTCGAACAATGCTGCGAAAGATGTAAACATCGACGGAAGCCAATCACCATGAATAAAGAAATTTACCACGAAGGGTGGCTGATCAAATCGCCACCGACGAAAAGGATTTGGCGAGCCGTGAGTCATTTGATATTTTTTATGAGCCGTGAGCTCTTTAATAACTCGATATCCATTCAATTGAGGCCGATTGAAATATCGGGTTTCGGTCACGCCGCAAATGAATGGTGATTCGCACCTGGCTGGGCTCAGCGGATTGTGCGCTACGTGAGTGAAATAAAGAAAATGAGCGACACCACTCATATCTGGAGTTCGATGGACTCCTCTTCGGGCTGTTTTCCGCACTCACTGCGATAAACCATTCTTTTTCTTATGCTCCTCAGCTCGCACTGTCCGTAGCACGGCTGTGATCGCGAATGTTTTTGTTATGGTCGATTGAGGCACAGGTTTCGCTCTGATTCAGGCTGCACTTGGATTCCAGGAAAACCCAGCGATGACTTACATTCTAGATATACAGCGCCCAAAATAATAGCATTGAACAAGACTTCGTGCGCGCAACTATTACTAATGGCCTGCCAGGCGGGGAAGCAATTAGACTTAAAATTCAATAACGTGAGATTGTGCTGACTTGACAATGGAGAAAAATTTAAATTATTTAATGTCAGCCATGCTACGTCGCAGATTGATTGGGCTCCGGGTGGTTGAGACTGGCAGTTGTATCATTAAAGTAAAAGGGTGCTACTAATGGAAGCTGCCAGGATAAATCCATTAGTCAGCACGGAGTGTTAATGCTAAAGGTTTATCGAGAAATATCTCTGGTAAATCGTCCAATGTCTTCATTACGTGGATTTATTTTGGAATTTGCTTTCGTCATTTCCACTTTAAAATCGTTTCAAGAGAAAAATGGCAACATTAATAAATTCTCAATTAAGTGAACTAAAATAAGAGGTATGCAAAACCTCCAGTAATCCGAACAGCTTATAAGCATTCATGCTTCGCTCAATATTCACAACAATACCCTGTACGCTGAAAATAAATATTTACTTTGCTTTAAATGAAGCAGCAGGAGTTTATAAAATGTTAAAAATAACTTGTTATGGGAATTTTAAAAGCATGTTAATAATTTCAACAATTCGAAGCTGCGAGATCGCGAGAGCTGGGCCTCGAACGTACTTTAAATAAAATCTCGAAGCTATGGTCTTCGTTATGATCTCAAACAATTTGTGGGACACATCCGATTCATAAACAGCTCATCTCTCGGCCTCTGATTTGGAAGACATGAAGAATTCTTAAACACGGAAAATTTAAATAAGTTTATTGTAAGGTATTTTGTTTTGGTTTATACCGGAGATGCTGCAATGTGACACTAGGTCGATTTAAACCAAGATTATTATTCTCAAACCAAAAGACACTGGGTGTTGTGAGTTCCCAGTTCTTATCGAAGATTTATACAATAAATTCTAAAAGCCTTTAGGCAGTTTTAGAAAAAGAAAACTAACCGTTTGCTATCTTTGGAAGTAAGTGGTCTGACAACAAAGGGCGATCGCCGTAGACAAATAAAGTAAAAAATATATTCCCTTTGCAAAAAGCGAATTAACACTTCATTGAATTAATTTAACTACTAGAGCTAAATACAATTTTGGAAAGGTAACTTTTGATTTCTGTTTATGATAAAGTGGATAAACGGTATCGAAAGTAGGCTACAAATTCAGAGATCGTGGGCTAAAATTATTATTATTAATTAAATATGTTAATAAAAATTACACGTAAGGGTTTAGGCTTTTCGAGATTTAAATGTTGTTATTTTTTTCTAATTTGGTGAACTGAATCCTCATTTAATGCTGAAAAGTTTAAAAATCAGTGGAAATTCGCATGCTCAGCCTAGCGAAGGTGTTAGAATTCTGGCAATTCAAAACGTAGTAATACTATATAAGCACATATATTTAATAAAGTTGTTCAAAACTTTGAATTTCAGAGATGGCGTCGACGATGGTTTACCTTAAAGCAAGGGGAAATTCCAGGTCAATTTTGCTTGGAGTACTACACTGATCGGAATTGCCGCAAGCTAAAAGGTGTTATAGATTTGGATCAGTGCGAACAAGTTGACTCCGGGCTACGTCTCGAACATAGGAAGCAGAAATTTCAATTTATGTTTGATATCAAAACTCCGAGGCGAATATACTACTTAGCGGCGGACACTGAGAACGACATGCGCGATTGGGTGAACTGCATATGTCAGGTGTGCAATCTGCACGACTTTACGAAGCAGCAACAACAGCAGAGTGACAGACAATGTAGTTGACTTAAAATGTTAAAACCTAAAAAATACTCACCTTAGAACAATTGCAGATTACAACTTAGGTGAAAACGGTGAGCCGATACAAAACGAATCGCCTCCGATATCGATTAGTGATCGATTCAATGATACTCAGACGACTTCTTTGAACAGTTCATCTCTTACTGAGGTTTCAGATGGGCAATTAGTCACGCCTGATGTGATCAGACGCACAGAACACATGTCGATTAGCAACACATATCAGAATAATGATTCCTCCTATGTAAATACTGAGTATTCAAACAGGGAGACAATTATTTGTGATAGCAGACTAGACACATCAACTTTAGGACAACAAAGACAGAATTCCGGAGATAATAAAGCTCTTCCGACTGAGAGTAGCAACATGGAACGTTCACAGAGTTTTCGTCAGAATTCTACGGATCGTGCCCCACTAATTCCGAATCATACAAGGGCACAGTCACTAAACGATCAATCGACCGGAAGGACCTTGGTCAGTTCCTCAGGAGTTGTAAAGAAGATTCCTGAAAATTTGGTCTTGAGCAATACTACTGTAGAAGGAAGTGTTGAACCTTCACCAGCTCTAAGTACATCCTCTGGACCATATATTCCAATAAGCGAGTGTTTTTCGGGCAGTCCGAAGTTTTTGGTAAACTCCTTATGCAAAATAAATGGACTGGTTTGATTTAATTATGTTTTTAGAATGAGGAGAATCCCCAGACACCTCTGAACAATTTAGATCCGAAATTCTATGACACTCCTAGAAGCCACAACAACATCGGTTTAAATTTAACTAACGACCAATCTTATTCCCCGAAGATTTACAATTGTCCAGTAAGTACTTCACTTCTTTATAATGAAGCCTGTTTTTTTAAAGCTGCTTTTGAATAGCCTCAAATTCGTCCAAGGAGTGGTCGTTCAAGTCCTACGGATTCTGAGAGTGTTTTTACTGATGACGAAGAATGGTCGCATCCAATGCCTCTGAGAGAAAACGTTGGTAAGGATTGTAATTGGTTTTGTAATTGGAATGTTAACTTTAGTATTGTTTCTAAGATCGAAATATGCGACCTTCCGATAGTTCTGTGGAAAATGATGCTGTAGTCTTTACGTACACACAACGTTTTTCAAAAGTGCCTGATGATGGGAAAATCGTAAAGAAAACGAATATTAGTGACACGATTTCTGAAGAGGAGGATAACCTGTCCAAACGCGGCAGTACTGAAGAGCCGACCGATAAGAAGTAATTTAATAAAGTATTCTGTGGATTTAAATATAGTCGCATTTTCCCTAGGCTGCGCGATATTCCGCAATTATCAGACACAGAGAATACTTCTCCAGCAATTGGTCCAAAAGACGCCTCGTCGGTAAGTCAAAATGTGCTGATAGATTTATTTTTTATTTTATTACGTTTCTTTAGTTTGTCTTTATTTCTCGTTTTTTTGTTTTGTTTTTGTTTTTACTTTAGTGCGTTGAAGAAAGCTATGATATACCACGATCGCATCATTTACCTTATTTTAATATGAGCCAATTTCGGGATCAGCCACTATCACCTGAAAGCACAATTGGAGCTTCCTCCACACCGAATCTCGTTAGTGAGACTGAGTCCAGAACCAGCACGTTGAGTCGAACTCTAAGCCGACAGCATTTCTATACTAACGCGGCTCCTAGTAAAATTGAGGGGAATGTTTTTCGTTATGATTTTGTTGAACAGGTAACTACAAATCCATTTGTTTAAAAGGGAGAATTGAAACCTCTCACTAATCCATTAAACATTCGCGTACATTAATTTTGTATTTTTCATTCCGTTTGGTTTTTGGTTTTTACTAAAGCTCTATATATTAAATGTTACAATTTGCTGATAAAAAATTGACATAAAATTTGTTATTATAGACTGACTTGCCCCCCGTCAATCGGAGCCTGAAGCCTAAACTAAGCTTTGAAGAAAAATCGACTCCAGAACAAACAAAGCCTCCTGTACCTATTCCATCGGGAGTAGTCGAGAAATCACCTGCAAGACCACCATCGATTGATAGAAAACTAAAGCCACCTGCATTTAGGGTAAGTTTTCACAAAAACAAAAAAAAAAAAACTTTTCTAGATACTTCTTTATAACTTCCAGACACCAGAACCAGCATCAGTAGGGACGACGATTCGTCGGCCAGGTATACCGGTCTCGCTAGTCCTCTCGTCTGATACCGATTTTGGCTTAAATAACAAGGAATTTGAAACACGCACTTTGCCCCGCAGCACTTCGATCCCAAGCAGTACAGCTTCTGGGTGCGTTTCGACGTCGACTTTATCACAACCGAAATCGAATTCCACGCTGCAATATTTCGATCTGGACGTCGCCAATCCTCCACCGCAAATCAATCGTGCGATTTATTCGAACAATGCGACTAGCAGTCATGGATTCAAGTTGGGATCCTCATTGGATGCAACTGCTCGGGCGCCGGTTAAGAGCAGTGTTGTCTACAATTCTGTCGACTTCGTTAAAACAGAGGCTTTCAAGAGAGTTCGAGAGGATGCAGAGAAAAATCGCATGAATAACTAAAAATCCATTTAGCACCATTTATTTTCAATATTCTATTTGAAGTGCAATTACCGTGACTTGGAGGAAAGCAGAGACAATGCCTTAAAGTAGGAAGGACACTTTACTTTTAGTACAAACTCTCATATTTGCATTTGAGTAGTTCAAATTTATCAAAGGAATCTTTCCACAAAATCTCAATCATATTTCCTACGAATTTTAATGAATCGCATGAGTATTTTACTAGAAAAGATACGTGTGGAGTAAGAGACATGCGGCTGCGGAAAGTAGTCGACCATCTGAGCAAATTACATTCCTCGCTGGGATCAGTGTCTATTTTGACTCAGAGGGGATGTCCTATGTGAAAATAAGTGAGCATTTAGCCGAACAAATAGCTTTAAAGTTTTACCATTTCTCTTCTACTTTGCATTTACGAAAAATCATTTTTCTATCGCATTTTACCCTAGCATGACATCGAGTTGACTTTTATTGTTAGAAACTTTTTGGTGCGTCAGAAGATTAGAAAACTCAGCTGACGTGGCTTTAGCAATTATTTAGGTGTTGAAAAGTGCTAACCAAATTGATTTAAATAAATTTTATTCAAAGGCCATTTATTACGATTATTATCATCGCTGCATATATATATTATATATTTTTGTGCTATTTTTATATTTTGTAAACATATTTAATTTTTAATAAAATGTTATGCAAGATCTTCGTCTGTTTTTACTGGAGTTTGCTTCTCCCATTTTTACCTAATAACCAATATGAATGAAATTAGTGTTAAATTGCGGGATTTATCTAATCGATTCGTGAATTAGATGCGATTGCTTTCTAATTACATGTGTTTGCTTCTTTTAAACTTGTTATGTACGCAGGATTTCTGGAAGTAGTTAATGACTTGTTCCAGACAACATTCTACCGTAAAAAGTTGAAATATTTTAAATGCTTCTTAAAATAATTAGACGCTGATACAGTCATGTGATCCATATTATTAATCTTTCATTTAGTAATTTAGGCATATTTGCAGACCTATAAAATTTTCACAAGTCGAACAATAAAAAACAAGGAATACGATTTTATCCAGAACAAGTCTGCGAAGTACTATAATTAAAAATATGGGAGTCTGAAAAGGACCTAGCCCCTTTGAGGCAAACAATTTTATTTATCAGTGCTTTTATTAATTAGTTAGAATTAGTTTTTTATTCAAAAGTTTTGTGTACTTGCGATGTTGGTAGTAAAAACATGCGAGAATTTTGTTATAAACTCCTTAGTTTCATGTACGGTTAAAAACTAGAGGGCAGCAAATTTTTTGAACAAAATGTTTAACTAAAGTAATTGTAATTAACGGGATTAACTAAAGTAATTGTAATTTTACTAGGTCACCAAAAATGAGCTCTTAGATTTCTAAAAATTCTAAGCTGTGATATTCTACATTTGGTTATAGCTCAATAAACTTAAAAAATTCTATTGGAACATTGAATAAAAATCTTGTTTGCATTATAATCGGTTTATTAAGACATAAAATGTTATTGGATACATTACTTGCTTAAACAAATTGAGTACAAGATAAATAAATTAGTAGCTTAACATGCGTAAATAACAGAACCGAATAGATGCAGGTTTCTTTATTCCTTTTATACATTTCCATATGTGTGATATCTTTCCCCTTACATTGCGCTTACGAAATACAAATACAATTAATTAATTTAATGCTTAAGGAACACTCGAAAACCTCTTCAGATCATATAATTATGAAGGTAATTCAATACAGAGCGTTTTCTGCAAAATAAACGATTTGAGTGTAACTTCCAATCAACAAATTGAATCAACGGTAGGCATAAAAAAACAATGCCGGACCAGTGCAACATTTTTGTGCTCTTGTCTATCAACTAAGTTAAATTTAGTTCAACAAAACAGTAACAGGAAAATGCAGGAGCAAAAAAACAAAGACAGGATACACTTACATACGACTAATTTAGTTAATATCGACTAAAAAATACTAAGTGATTTTAAGGGGCTCGACTGGATTCAGGTTATTTTGCTTAGGTGTTTTTAATTTGTTTGCGTTCTACCTGTGTGTATTTAGCTAGCTGTGTGTTTTCAGATCCAATAAATGTATACTATTTTAACTTGAAGGGGCTCAAGTGTACTATTGCGGCATCTAAATATGTACAAAACGTTCTCGTTTGAAAATAATTTTTTTTTTTAAATATTCAGCAAACAAATTTCGGTTCTTATCAAAACACTAAATTTTAAATTGATGAATAATGTTAGCTCAAAGCAGATAGGATTTGTTAGGGATCACATACTCAAAGCAAAAATACATTTTTATTATAATTTATAAAAAAGAACTCATCTTCTTAAACATTTTACGTAAAAAGCGATTGTTACATCTCATTTCTCTGTATAAACTTAAATTACCCTATTTCCTTTTTATCTATTAATATTATTTTGATTTTTACTCCCAATTTAAATTATGCAATTCACAAATAAACAATGTTTTTGGTATATTTATTGGCATTTCAAAATCTCAGCCCCAACAGTCTTTACTTTAAATATCCCTGAAACTAGCTGCACTCGACCTATACCGTCCTCCTATGGACCAGCAACCGATATTTAATTTTTATTTTTTAAACCGCATTTGCACGCTTAATCTTTGTATTAGTTAATGCAATCCTAAGCAGCATGTACAAAGTACAAAACGATGACTATTATTTATTTCATTATACTCGATGTGCATGGGCAGTTCTTTCTCATTGACTACTTTACGATCGCCGGACGCAATTGCTTTCATTCGAACTATTCTGTGCTGCAAAATTCAATAAAATCTTCCAGATAAATGAAATCTTCAAAACAGCGATAACAAGGAGTAAATTTTAGTAAAGTTAAGTAACGCTGTCGTCACATAACACGTGCAAAGCAAAAAGCGATATTGTAAAAGCGCACACACTCCTGTAGCACACATGTACCGGAATTGCTTTGTCTTTTTAATTTTAATTCGATTTTTTCCAATTTTTTTTTTTTTTCAAATCATCGACTGGTATAGGCAATCGAGAGCATCAATTTTTGTTCGGATAAAAAATTGTTCCGGCAAAATTTTACCTTCAAATTGAAACAGCTGTCGGTGGGCTGTTGGGATGGTAATCTTCAAACAGGTACGTATGTACAGATTTCATAAAATTTGTTGCAGTACGGGAGAAAAAGTGAATAATTGCTGATAATAGTAGGCTAGACATGCTATACAATGCTACAAATTGATCCCCACACATCAAAATAGAGGCAATATGTTGCTAACCTCTAGCTAGATATATTATAAGAGTAAATTTAGTAAATACCTAACTAATGAATCCACCCTACTAGCCATTAGTCAATTTTCTCTTCTTACACATTCTCAGCTATTTTCACTTTTGGTTTTGTGCTAAATGAACGTTAACTCTTCGGGAAGAAGACTTTGAGCATGAAATATTTATGAAAGTTTAAGTGAAAATAAATTAAAAGAAAAAATATGCAATTTATACGATCTTTTTGCTTTTGTTTTTGTTGTGTTTACAAAAGGTGGTCCACCACAATGAATGGACGATAAATTTACCAAAGTCTATTGTGGTAAAACTTTAAATCTAAATATCCTTGATCAGTATACCCCTCGGAAGACACATGCGACTCGGCGTCGGTATTATCAGTTGGAGAAGCCTTACCGATCGGCCGATTTATTTTCACAACACCAAAACTTTCGGGCTGCTCCTGATCGAATTCCATTTTGTTGGTCGGTGTTACAGCCAATCCGACATTATATGATAAATTTTTTAGACCTGTATGCAATTTGTTAACAGGTTTTTTGATATGTTCTGGATCTAAAAGATTATGTTGTTCAGGATCATCCTTTTCCGGCTCCTCGCCACCTTCTTGCTGTGTGTCTTCATGAACTACACCATTTGTTGGCTGATCTGGCTGTTCTTGATCAGTTGTGCTCTCTTCTTCAGCTTCTTCAATTTGGTTATCATCAACATGAAGATTCCCAATTTCAACACTAAGTGAACTTGCATCTTCCGATTGATCATCAGCTTTTTGCGAAGAAGCTTCACTAAAATAATCATGTTCGCATTAAGCACTTTATGCTACTACTTATAAAATTTAGCGGACATATCTGGAAACTGAACAGCTTCTTCACTCTATTACTGAAATTTCATTCTCACTGCTATAGCAGACAAAATTAAGAGAAAGTACCACCGTGACGACTTGGAACACTCAAATCTTTTTTAAGTTCTTTAATAAAGTATCGATTTTCAAGAAAATATCATAGACTATTTAAAAAATTCTAAAAATCACTAAAACTATGTCAAGATAAATCTTCTAACCGCGCTAAACAATAATAAGAAATTTGAGAAAAAATCGAAAATTTTCGCCGAAATAATTATTATTTTCTTATATTTTTGTAAAACTCCATACAAAACCTTTCGCCCGTCACAGTGATGGTTTGTTTTAAACTTATTGCGGCCAATTTTGTCAGTAATATTATTTTCAAATTTGAAAAATATAAAGGACCTTTAGCCATGAACAAATACTTAATAGCGAAAAGTTTGGGCTTAATAGCGAAAAACTGATCGGCTTCTCAACTTTTTTAGGAAGTATAAAGCTCCATTTGCAAATCTGGATGCATTCATGTAACATATTTTGAATGAAAAATAATTCTCAAGAACTGTAAACGTATATCGACTGAACTTAAAAAACTCCGCTCAAAATTATGTCCAGCACTATTAAACATTTTCGAAAATGAATCCACCACTAGCTGTGTTCAGCGTCCATGAATAGTTTCTACCTTTTAATCCTATTGGCCCTCATCGCTTTTTGAAGAACATCTTTTACTTTGGCCCATATCATACAACTATAAAGAGTACTTGGCGTCAGAAGCGTGCTTGATTCTTATATACATATTATTTCTCGAAATATACTATCTTCATAAAATCTATGCTTGTTTCCACACTAAGCTCTTAGTTATATTACTCAGTCCACTAAACAGTGTCAACGAACTATTGTGTGCTATTAGTGTACAAATTAAATAAAACACGCTCAATTCTAGATATGTCCGCCAAAACCACAAACACACATCAGTGCTTTCTGTGCTCCTCAAACTAAATGCAGCCAGCTTGACAAGGCTAACATATTTAAAAAAAAGAACAGGAATTATTTTGCGTATTCATTTCTATTGCCAAGCCGTGATATAACTAACCCCAAAATGCACATTCATTCACAACAAAACTTAAAACCATATCGAAAAATAAAATTGCTGCCGAATTAAAAAAAAAAAAAGAAACAACAACAAAAGATCAGAATGAGTTTCATGTCTTTTATTCTTTTAATGTTATTTGTACAAAAATGTTTAAAACTAGAAAGTAATGTAAATAAGGGAAACAGAAAGGACAGATCATAAATAAATACAATTTAATAAATAGTCCAATAGTGTAAAAAAAAAAAAATATTCGAAAATAACGAACACAATCACAATAAAAGAACCACAAGTTCAAATGAGAATTTAAACAAAAAATATATATTACGACACTCCTTGAACTAAAAATTATGCGTTTGTTAACGATTTTTCAATCCATTATAATTCTGAAATAAGAAAATATGATAAATCATAAGTGAGGTGGCGAATGGCGAAAAGCTGGGCTTATGCTAAGGCGACTAATGGAAAATGGTAATGATAGTATGATACAACTAAACATAGTTCAGACCTTGAAATTTAACTAATTAAATCAGAAAAGGAATACCTGTTAGGCTCTCCGGTAGCAGCTGTTGCATTGTTGTGAATTATCTGCAAGCAGAAGAAGTGATAATTAAAAAGAATCCTGAGAAAACTACAGGATAAGAAATAAGCCCGCAAATTTGTCGTAATCGAAATTAATCTTCCTTATTTCCTTTTTTTATGGTGATTAAGAAACCTCTTGTTAGTGTTACTCAAAATACTAAGGAACGACGATAGGTGAAATTATTTTTCCCAAGACTTCGTACCTGTCTAAATTCCATCGATATTTCACAGAGACCCGAAGCGTGTCAACTAATTAAGTCTATGCGTCCATGACGCAGTCGACACTGTCGCTCACGAGTAAATATAGTAATAATCGATATAGATTATACTTCCTCGTTGTTATTCTGACACTGAGCCTGGATAAATTTTATTTAATTATGGGAAAAGGGACAAATTCTAATAAAATTTTAATTCATATTGAAGGAAGTAATGAAATTAAAAGGTATTTAACAAAGAGGAAAATTTTCTACTTTCACGTAGAGTTTACGCTTACATTTTTTATACAAAATTACTCAATACGATGCGTTTTCGAGGAATTATACACAATTCAATATCTTAATAACAGCTTCAATAATAACCCAATCAAATCTTCCTAAACGAAATAGTTAGAATAACAATAATTTTATATAATTAAATTTTACCAGGAATTCGAATTAAGAAACAAATTTAAAAACTGTAAAAATTAATTATGTGAAGTTTAATTATTTTAGAATAATTAGAAGTTTGCACCACTTATTCTTTTATTTGAGTATTATAAGACATGTTTTAATTATGGCCTGGATTTTATAAAAAGATAAAAACCTTTCTAGCAAATAAAAGGCAAAACTAGTGTAGATAAAATTATTATTAATCGTTTTTAAAAGCGCACGAAAACCATCAAGAAAATATTTATATTTCAGTATGTGTAGAGTATGTTCACAGCTTAAAATTCAAACTTTAGGCTGAGTTTGAACAGTTTTCGATCATTTTTTACTCTTTATCCGAATATTGGAATAACCCTACTACAAATTCTGATTTGGAGAAAAATTTTTATTTCTGGATCGCACCGAAACCGTCTAGTTCTAATAAAGAGAAATATATTTCAGAAAAATCTAAAGCAGTGTATTTATCAATAGAGTGAACCTTGAATATGTGAGCCAAGTATTTAGGAAGTGTCAACAACAATCAATTCATCATACATTTCACACTCCACGTCTGGAATTCCTTAATTTAAGAACAATACGCACAAAATGCTTAGGGTATGCAAGAACTCATGCAACGTCTACATGAATTTATAATTTCGAATTGAATGTAGCCCGAATAGAAATTCTGTAATTGAAGTATTGTGTTTCAAATCAATTCATATATAAATTGTAAAGACACATAAGCACTTGCATCTCTTGCAATTTGATACGATTGCTTTATCTCTTTATCCCCTATTTTTATATTCCCACTGCATTAAACCTAGATGTTAACCTATGCAGAAACCATATTCACCCTCATAAAACCGCACGAAGTGTTTCGCATCAAAAGAACGTAATCTATCACAGAACATATAAAAAAAATACATATCATGTGGTGATGTAATCTCATTGGAGGTATCATCAATCTCAATTTTGCAACATTGAGGCGTTTCCTCGGCCGAAGGAGAGCTTTTTACGCAAACCGCCCTTGACTACAGGAGTACCTTTACACCTTGGCAGGTATCCCCTGGTATGGAACCTATCCGCCATAAAGCACACCCAAATTATTATCTTACCCGCCCCATTTTAGTATCCCATTTTCGTCGGCATACATCGCATGAGTTTATTCATTCAGAAATGAGGCAAAGTCCTAAAGTACTCGGGTTCTTAGAAGCCGCATCGGAAAAATAAATCCACAGTCTGCGATCCGTTTGAGTTACTAATGAATTGCGGAAGGGGCCGGGAGCGGTTAACCGGAGGAACAGTAGCGACACATGTATGCGGACACAAAATAATTACAGGTAGGCACGAAGGTGAGGATTTCACAAGTTTTCACTTTCTGTACATGCTTACCTGCCGTAAGACAGTGAACACTGCACCCCATTGCAATTCTGTGGGCACCCCACCATTAAATCCCCGGTGTCCCAATCTGGTCAGTCGGCCAATCGATGCTTCGGGCCGGTAGTAATTATTGATTAGATGCAAAAGTTGAAAATGAAGTAATTACCGGCGCTTAATGAATGCTGTTCCTTTAGCTTATTTGCGATTCCCCCACCCGGCGAAGTATTGACCTTTCTTAGAGCTCGACACGCGAGGATATCAAAAGTCAGAGTTTTTAAACACACCTCTTCAAACTACTTAAGATTCTTGACCTCAATTATTTAATGGCCGTCAAAGAAAACCAAATCTGATACTTCGAAATAGTTGACGATACTTCGTGACATGCTTCTGTTCTTGCCTTTACATAATAAACTTTTATAGTGTTGAGTTCAAATCGTCTAGACTCAAGAAATTTCATATATTTTAGAAATATTTGTATCATATTACTTGTTGAATTTCTCTCGCCGCTTTGTTTGCAAGGGATTTAACAATAACCATATCAAAATCCATTCAAATTTCGCAAATTTCCAGAGTTTGTACGTAGAAGATTTCCATAACCACTTGGGATATTGAGATAAAACATAGTTTACGTTATAGACAAATTCAAGCATTTCTAAGATTAACTTTAAGAAATAGACTGGAAATCACCAAAGGGTCTTAACGTCATATATTAGAAATATAAAACGAAGTTTATGTTTTTGCATACGACGGCCTGTATAGGTTTGTCAAATAATCGCCAATATCATTTCAGTCATTTCTGAATTCTTGATTTTTAAAAACTAGTGATTACACTTACATATCGTCTATATAAACGATTTAACTATAACATAGATGTTCATGTTAAATTCTTAAACATGTACAGGCTGTAATCATAACTTCAACAAAGGACGAATTTACAAGTAAAATTGAAATTGAAATTTTTTATAAATTTTGAATCTAATGCTTTCAATATCATCAACTCCAGCTATTTAAGAAATATATGTTATTCGAAGATTTATACTCGTATCAAAAAGGAGAGAGTTTTCAACTTGGTTAAGTTGATTATTTTTAAGATTTAAGTAAATCAAGTAATTGAAAGTAAAGGCTGTCAACTATAATTAATAAACTCTGTGCCTCTATGAAAGCAAATAATTGCATTTCGTAGAAAGAATTTGTATATCACTTTTAAGGGCTGTGAAAAATATCGACCTGTATTTTAATTTTATTAAGTCAACGTATAAGGCATTCAAACTAAAGTCAAATATAAATTTGACACACAAAGCAAATTCTCATATTCATAATTAATTTCTCTTATAATTGAATAGTATTATGGAAAAAAGAGAAGAATTTTTCATACAAATGAAAGTGGTGAACCTTATTTATTCCAATTCTTGTAAAATTAATAATAGTTGTGTTAAAATATCGATCTAAGCAGACGACATTGCATTAATAATACTTTTTTGTAAATTAAAAGCGATATAAATATGTTTCATTATTGTTCCAAAAAAAAAAAAATCGTTTATCGAATCTTCTTTAGTAAATATTCTAAGGATTTAAAAAAATTTCAGTTTCAGTCCTGAAAATTTCTCCGTAAAACGCCATTTTATGATGCAATAGATTGCATAAAACAATCTTCACCTTTCAATCTCTTGATACGAATTTAAATTTACAATAAGTTTCTCGTTAACATCCTTACATCTCAAGTAAAATTTGTAGCTTAGCGAAATCTGTTAATTGAATTTCAATTCATAGAAAAATAAATCCAACAACTTACCTCCAATCGCCAAAGAAACAACAACCTCCACATCCAGTGGGAGGAATTATAGACTAAAATACAGCATTGAAAGACACTCAAGTGACTTTGACCTAATTACTGAATTCAATTATTTTCAGTAGGTGCACTGGTGCAAATAAAATCTTCATTTTTAACATTTTTCTCTCTGGTTCGGATAAAAACACATAAGAATAAACTCGAAACGATATGAATATAGTTACTTTCGAATATTATGAAGGTACTTGTTAAACAGAAATATACTTTTTCATTTTCATTGAAATCTTCGATTTCAAATAATTCTTCTTTTAGTAAATTATATGCCAAAATATTGGCAACCGTTCTGCTCCTTCCCCTATATCTTACTTAGTCGGAGCTATTTGCGTATCTAAGGCACTGCATCAATTGAACAAACCATTAGTAACTCTTTAGTGTTTTAGTAACATTTCAAGCGATAGATGAAAATTTGTTAATAAGTGTGAACCTACCTCTGCCATGCTACACATAGGACGCGGTGCCGCGTACCTTCCGACCGGTGAGCTCTGGATCTGTGGCATGGTCGTTGCAGACGCCTTTGGCTGTAGCTTAGGTTTCCTTTTGTCATCATTAGTAAATTGTGGCCCGAATAGTGCTGTGTTAGGACTAAATACAAGTCAAGGTTAGATATACATGATTAATTGTAGGAAAATTAGCTTTTAATAGCAACAGACAACTACTTTGGAATGTAACAAGTTTTATATTAGCATAAATTAATTCGATAACGAGTAACCATGCCGGAGGAGGATGGAATTGTTAAAAGTACTATATTATTAATTTGCGTGAAGCTGATTATGGTTCATTATGTCATGAGATGCTTAAAGTTGTATGGGTCTATGTTAATGATCTTTTTATGTACTTGTTGCAATAGCTAGACAATAGTTCCTTTTCAAAATACAAACGCTAACCAAACATTAGAAATTAAGATTAGATTAATTAAGATTCTTCCAAACGATAGTATTGTCCTAAGCTTTTTTAATGAATTGCTGGAAAATTGAGCAAATGTAATGTCGTTAAAATTATCTTGTTATCTTCATGGTTTACAGCCCACTGATTTTCTTCATAAAATTCAAAATAGGAACAGTGAAACGATAGTAGTTAAGAATACTCTCTAAAAAAAAAACGATAGAAAAATAAAAATAAATAAAATAATAATACGGAATACATGTATGGTATATACAGAAAAAATATGTTGTAGAAAAAAATATAATCGAAAACTTTTACATTTTTTAAAGCGTTTTAGGAGATGGAATCCCAATTTAAGAAATTACACAACTATCAATTTTTCGATATTAAATCACATTTAGTTTATGCTATAATTGAAATGATTTTACTAATAATTTCATATTTTTAAGGAATTTATTACTTGAATTAACAATCTGGTTTACAGTCGAAAACCTCGTAATGAAGTTCTCTGAAAGATGTTCCTCCCTTTTGATTTCCTAAATTCTTTTAGTTAGTACAGAATGAAAAAAAAAATCATTTAAACATATTTAACTTTTAAATTAAGTTCAACAGGAGATATATTGATTTATTTTATTCCAATTGCGGTACACTTTTTCAAGAAATCATTCTCGTACATTATCTTTTTTATCCCAGAAAATTTCTGTACTTTTCGAGATTAAAATTAAACATGTTAAAAAAATCATTTACAACTAAAATAAAAAATAATATAAATATATGAGACGACTGTTGATGATTATTTAATGGTTTAAAAAAATACAAAATTATAGGCTTAATGCTGAAAAAGTGTTCAGTCGCAATATTGCATGCCATATGGATATAATTGAAATACATAAAATTTAAAAATCCAGTCAGAAAATAGTAGCAGAAAGGGTTGAACGAACTAAGCCACTAAATCTCTTAACCAACGATAAAAGGTTTGCGTGTAGACAGTCTAGCTCAGCCAATTTGCCCCCATCTAAAAAATATTAGCACTTGAGTACTTGTGTTTTGGCTTTCCTTGCGTCGTTTTCGTCAAGCCGAATAAATTTTCTTCTCGATTGATTTGCTAATTTAAGCGCACAAAGTCTCCGCTTAAGTAGGCCGGATCCCCTTGCGGATTTTTAAGAGCAGCACAAGTTGATACCAAATTTTATCCAATTAAAAATGTTTGGTCGATAATTCGATAGAAGAAATGTGATTCAAAGAGCCGCGTTTTATGATTAATCGCGAGCTGTTAACGTTTAATTCGATATGTAAGCAACGAGGCCAATATTGATTTTTCTAGTAATGTTTCTGGTCACGCATGAACGTTTCCAATTGTTATTGTTTTTACTTTCCACTTCGTAATAAGGGTAGAAATTTTTTTTACTAATAAATCTCAGGAATAGTCAATAAATAGTAAAAAAAAAAACAATAAGGATTAATCACTTACCTATCTGTAATGTGCAGATCACTTTTGATTTCCTGGTTGTTATTATTCATCGTCGGCTTATCGAAGAATCCTTCGAACACCACAAAATTGTTCATCTGCGGAATAGTCTTTTGGAGTCCATAGTGCTTCTTTAAGAAGCCCAGCAATTTATCAGAGGGCCTATCGACGGCCATTTTCTCTGGCACAATATTCTCCTCTGCCAGCATTGTCTCGAAGAGTTCCTTCCCTAGACCAGATCTCTGTCGTGATTCGTGAACATAGAAGTCGAGCACACATGGCGCGTTGACCATCTTGGTTTCACCGTTTTCATCGAACACGTACAAGGATTTGTTGCCAACCTTTAGTAGACCGATAACAGCACCACTGCAAAGGTAATAAAAGTTTCAGACCCATTTGGATTGCCACCTCGACAGGGCTAAAGTACTCAAGCGATTCTAGGGCAATATTAAATCTGCTTTAAGTGTCCACAACACCACAAGGTATGCAAACGTCGACCGCAAATCGAATAGGTGACTTGCATAATACTCCCATTATATGCCATCCGTGTGCCCCCTGATCCCAAGAAAAACTTAAAAAATACAGGCGAGACACGAGCAGGAATTATTTACAGGTAAATTAGCAACGTGTACTCACGCGACGACTGGGAAACTTTTGCTCGCGACTTTTCAATTGTGGCAAACCGAAAACAATTCACCGCGAAGATTAGAATCGACGACGCAAGCTGTTTGTTGATACCCTCGGGGAAAATCCCTACCACGTTGACGGATCGTCTTGAATTGCTTCTTACTACAACGGAATTAACGGTGGATAATTCGTTGCAATTATTATTATTATTCGCTTAAGATTCGGGAGACCGTCGGCTGCTTTTCACGACACATTTCCTAATGGCTCAGTCATAGCACCACTCAGGTAAATGAACTACATTAACCCGCAATTTGTGGCTACAGAATGCGAGCTACCTATGACAAACATGCACGAAGTGATTAATTGGGCGGAATAATAAATATTTCATTCCCCTTACCAACTTTAGTAGAATTCTAAATATAGAAAGGCTCTCTTACTACACCCGACTTCCATTCAGAATAGCCAGACCAAAGTTCTTATCACCTGAATCGACGATTGTAATGTCTTGTAGAAATTGCCTTAATGCTCTCAAAATTCCATTTCACAAACTACGTCACGTTTGTGTATTTTATACGGCTAAAACTATCAGACACTGGAACCTTTGCGGAAGGCTACTTATTAGGTTTTTTCACTCTACTCTACATGCTACATAAGCAACTTTCACGGCAAATTTAAATAAACATGACTCTTGCAAATTAATTGTTTACTTGAACAATAAAACGTTCTAACGTAGCGGTTCTAAATTTTCGCATTATACTATACAAAATGTTGCGAAACCTTCTCTAGGCAGTAGGACGAAGGTTAGTCACAAAATTCTTAAAATAGCCTTGTATTATCAGCATAAGCTAATGATATTTGTTTATTATTTTCTAATTTTTAATACATTTATTATATAGTAAATTTATTTCATTATATAAAATTTTACAAAGTCCATCTGCTTTGTTGAACACATTACACAAGCTTACGAAATTTAAAATATGATGTGCTAATTGAGCTTTCCTGTTCCTTCTTACTATTATTTTGGCAAGATTTCTAAAATCTTACTATTGTAAAGACAGAAATTACTAGTATTTCGAAAATTGGAGCTACCTTTGATCAATTATTCATTATTATATATAAGGTATCTTTTAATTTGTAGTTAAAAAAGTTAAAAAGGAAATATTTGAAGATGTTTTGGAAATTTTGGAAATTCGTCGTAATGGATAAACATTGTCTTTTTAAAAGGATTCTTAATTCCCAGGTTCCCAATCAGTTACCTACTTATAAAAAATGTCAAAATCGCGTAGGAATAAATCTAGTCAGCGTTAAGATAAAAATAGAAGTAAATAAATACGAGTATGGTAAGTATAATAAAAGAAATTAAATCTACCATTCAGACTTGACCCAATAAATAAAGGAGGATCGAATATTGGTCATTTGAAAATAAATAACAAAGGAATCTGGTGACGAACACAGGACATTTAAAGAATTACTTAAAAGCCCTTTAGATTAGAATTGAAACGACCCTTCAGAGAAATGTTTTTAATAAACATATAATTCTAGGTTCTCGGATACTTTTAATAAAATTGCATTTATTTCCGATAAGAGTCATATAAACTCAGAGCACAAGCACTGGAATCTCACTCGTTAAAGTATATTATTAAAATAGTCGTTTTTGTTTTACATGACTTACCTCTTCCCTGCATTTGGATCGCCTAGCAAATATATAATTTGGTTATCAGCCAACCTCAACTTCTGCGCCGTTGTAACCGCTTTAGCCAATCCTTGTGCTTTAGCAGAATACTCTCCCATTGTGTTGATAATTTCTGATATTTTGGTGGTGGTGTCTCTGCGGAATTGAATGAAATGATTCACCACCATGCAGAAATATAAAAGACCCTTACAGTGCAGCCCTTCGATCACCCTGGAAAGTGTGAGGTAGTAGATTTGAGTTAATCTTAACGATGGGCTGTACGAATATTGGCTCCAAGTCAAACCGGAATTCCATCTTCTTGAAAACAGCGGTTGTCCTTCGGTACGAAACGTTAATCACTAAGACGGCTTAGCACACAAAGTACACGAAATCTGAAAAACCGAAATAAGCTTACTTAATTCGAGGTTATCACTAACAGCAGCTACTAGTAACTAGAAAGCACTGATTGACTTGTCGCATAGAGTAATTTACCCGAAACGAAAACTGTTCACCTAAGACCGGGTGGTCTGAAAGATTCGAAACAAAATTCAAAATGACAGAGAAATGAGCAATGGTTGTATGATCACAACCAAGTCGTCGGTCACGAGTGGGAATCAAAATCAAGGTAACTCGTTCCGATGCCGTTGAGGTCTTGTGTTCGCATCTCCAAACGAGGAAATCACGGCAGCGCTTGACACCAGCTGCTCGGAGTACCTTAACGAATATTCAGGTGCTCCGGAGTTAACTGGAGTGGAAATGCACTTAGCACCATGCAGGTACGCGAGTTTAGCGGCTTCTTAAAGGTATCAATTACCACAATTAAATCAACGTACTGGTGCATTGCCGGTAGGGTTTGATCGCGATTACTCATTTGGAGGTTATGATTGAAGTACCTACTTTTACGATCCAATGGAATATTTTTTCTAAACAGTTTTGCTTGCTCCTTTTTACTAATATACTTAATTATTCTACAATCGTTCTTAATAACCTTTGTCATAAAAGATCTCAGTAAATTTGAAATTGAATTAGTTTAAAATATCAAAACCGCGGCATTTTTGGCATTATTATATAATTTTGGTAAGGGTTTCCAAACATTAAGCAATAAGTGCTACCCAATGTTATCATTAGGTCCACGAAAATTGAAACCAATTTTTTATGGGGATTTTGCGATGTCGATGAATATTTCTTACCTTTCTACATTTCTTTCAATGAATAATGGATCTCATTTTGATAGTCGAAGCGATTCTACACGACACGATAATCTTAACAAATAGTTCAAATATAAGTAATCGTGTTACTTAGAATAACGTCCAGTGACAGTGACAGACCTCAAAGGCATAGGACTAAATTTAATTAAAAACTGACACCATAGTTCATAGTTATCGAATAAGAAATGTGTTTACTGAAATAATCTCAAGCTTTTTTTATAAACTCAGAGGTTTAGATAGAAGAATCGTGTACATGAATGGCAGGCACCACATCTCGTGCCTTATCTTCTGTTTATTAGCAAGACGCTTAAGTTTTTCTAAGGTTGAGTTGCAGCCGTTTGAACTTCCTTGTGAGCATTGAATCAGCCGGCGTTTATTTGAACACTTCAAAAAATTCGTACTTTTTGAACCAATTTTTTTTGAAAACCTTCAGGTTAGTCATTATGGACGTCGTTTGGGCTGTTCTTTATTGAATATTGAAGGCTGCTTCATTCCTTAGTGAGATAGTCAGGGGAAATCTAAAGGATGGAGATACCACCGCCGGTGGCGGTTGTTGTTGTTTGCAGGCACCGTCAGGTGTAACAATTAATCAAAATGTTCACAAACCATAAAAAGAACTCTTGCCAGATTCGTCCTGATTTATTTATACGACTAAGATTGAGATGTTCAACTCAAAGTCAAAGCATTGCCAGCCGGCGGCCTCGAACTTACAGCGGCTCTAAAGCGTGACCGGTTTAGAGGCTTAATCTCATTTGATGTAATCACTGAGCGTATGTATTCAGAACAGGGCCCCAATTATCCCACCAGCTAATTGCTAGTTCACCCACATGTTACGTCTTACGTGCCCGTGCCGCGATTGCCTTCACGTAGTGAACAAATTTCCAGTACATTTAACAAACAGCCCCTCCCGCTCGAGCTAAGAGTTAAGGTAATGCAGGTGGAGGTGGGTGGGTGTACATTGACCTTCTGCGGTTCCATTTCGCGACGAAGTCGAGTGTATAGTGCATTCCATAAACAGTCATATTAGCTCTGGCTTCTAGAAATACGTAGAATTAATCTTTTCGGTAAAATTTCATGCTTCCGCACAGCAACTCTGCTCACAAGCTCCACTTCATTCAATGAAGGAAACAGTCGGAGTCGAGGATTAATTAAATAAGGTAAGCTGCATTTTCAGCGCTTATTCCCATGTCGACTTCGAGGTGGTAGAGGACCGACAAAGGAGCATCGAATGGACTACGAACATTAGTTATTATTATGACTGCTACGACCATAGAGGTAATACATAAATTAATTACTAGAAGCTCAAAGTCATTAAATATTGTAAATAATTAAGCGTCTTAGAAATTCAAGTCAGAATTAATAGGGCGATCAAGAAACATAAACAGTTAAGGCAATAGAACGCAGCGACTAACGCGGCAGGTGCGTTACCATTTTTTTTCAAATAACCTCTAGCACTGACTCATGCTGAATTTATAATTCAGCAAACCTTGAAGACGGCCGTAAAAATAGCCATTTAAGTATAGACCGATGATACTCGTCACTAGAGCGGATTTCATAAATAAAAGTGCGTTAAAAGATGATATAACGCTTTCAACGAACAATTTTCACTTTTCTAGAAAAGCTGAATAGGAGTACTATGACAATTTTTAATTTTCACTTTAAGATTTGCCTATAGTTATATTGCATCTAAACCCAATTTTTTAATTTTTTTAAAAGTTGACCTAAAAGTAGGGAAAAAGGCCAACACATTTTATACACATTTTTTAAATTTATTTCATAATATGTCTCATTTACTATAAAAAGAATTTTAAATAAAGAAAATTTCTTCTTTTATTGTGTGTGCTTATTTTTAAACTATGTTTAATAAATATTTATTCGGATTAAATTCAGTGGTTTCAGCCTTGTGCTTTTCGATATGCACTGTTGAAAAAATTTGAATCAAGAAGTTTCCATTAGCTTCGTCTTCAAAAATTAAAAAATACAGAAATGGTGGCAATTTATAAAAAAATTTTTGTTGTTGATTTTTGGACAATTCAAAAGCTGTAGAATTTGCCAAAAAACCTTTTTGGGTGTAACTTAAACTTATTAAACCTACTAAATTAACTTCAGTTTCGGAAAAACTGTGTTTAAAGTTTCATATGCTCGGCTCGGTTTAATAAAATGTTTAAAAAATCATTCTTTTTTGGCCAACGCACGAGAATATACAGTAAACATTTAATTTGTAAATTGTCGATAACCTAAGTTTTCTGCATTGTACATGAAAGTCATATTTTTCCACTTGATTTAGTTTAGAAAGTTGCAACAGAGATTTGTGCTAAAGTTTCTCAGAGCCTAATTAACACATTAATCGCTCCTTACCACCTACTGCTTTTAAATTTTATATAATCGGTTACTGAGTCGTGATTACACTCCAGTCAATGAAAACATATTCCACTCTATAAAAATTAATAAACAAATAAATAAAAATTAAAATAACAAACTCGTAATTACATTCAAAATACTGATATTCAATTTCTATGTAAGATACAAAAGCAAAGTAAAATACCTTACAAACTTAAATCATAAGTGATGTTCATTTCTCTCCTTAAAAAAAGCTAAAAAAACAACATTTAATTATACGTTTTAGTTATTTACTTAAAGAATACTTTTCTTCCGTTCGGAGCGAGGTCAGAAACGCCCGTCTGGAAAACTCAGAAGTAATATAAGCGCGTGGTGACGAAGCGGTGTTTTCCACTTTAATTTTCCTCTCATAAATTAATACCCCTTAATCTATCCACTAGAGTATGAGTCACTTGCTAGTGTGGGAAACATAAAATAAACAAGCTAAAGTTGAACGGCTTACGACGTCGACTTTATTATAAGGTCGTAGCTAAGATGACTTAGCCTCATTGCAACAAAACAAAAGAATACTAGCACAACTCATCATTAGAAAGTTAAAAATATAGTCAGCTTTACCTCAATACCTTCGTTACCTTCGTGGCTATCACTGAAGCTGTTCCCAGCATTTTACAAAAGCGGCATTTAGCGTAATTGCTCTTCCCAAGTAATTACAACGCTCATCCAATTAATCGAGCTTTCGCAATTAATGAATCATTGCAAGAAAAAATAATAAAGCCTGCACGTCATCGACATGGGTAAAGGCAGCTCGTTATTTTCATCAGCAACGTAACCGCCATTCACATTAACATAATAATGCTGAGAAGTAAGAAGCAGCAAATTGCGCAACAGATCCGACCAAACGCAAAAGAATTTCTATGAGCAAATCAAAATACGGCAATTGTAAAAGAATCCTATGAATGAAAATTTTGTGGTATAGGTCATAAGCGATCTACTCGAAGAACAAGTAGCATGAATTTTGTCGTTTACTCTAATTGCCTTCGTGGTTATTAACAATTAAGGCAGACTTCGTTATCCGTATCTAGATATAGCTTCTAGCTTTCCAGAATACTCATCGATTTAAATAACATGGAGGAATTAAGATTAAATTTAAATTTTTCCCTTAACTTACGACCGGATCTAGCGAAAATTTAAACGTTAACAAGTGTGAAGCAATTTCGTTTAGATACGTGTCATGCTTACCAGCAAGAGATGCTTCAGCAAATTTTCGGATTTGCTATTGAAAAGTTTTTCGTCCGTCGTTTCGGTGCGACTAATTGCCTAAATTTGTTCCGCGACTATAGTCGAGCTGTTGACTCCATTTGAACTCGTTAGGACGCGGAGTAGACAAAGTCGGAAGATGCTCATCATAGTGCAATCTCTCTCACCTGTATAACGAAGTGATGTACATAAAGGCCTTTGGACCTTCTTCTTGGATAAGCAAAGGACAGGAATTATGAATTGATTTTGAGGTAATGGGCAAAACAAAGCATTAACAACGAATCAGAATTTATTAAAAGTTGATGATAATCTTTCGATTGCAACGAGTCGATTGCTCCACGCGTCCAAAAGCTAGTCTTCGGCGGGTGAGTCACACTAGAGTGGGTTTGGCGATGTTGATTTTTAGCTCTTAGAATTGAGAGGACAGTTTTTGCCATGTTTTCAAAAATTGTGAGGAAATTTTAATTGAGGAGTGGAGAAACATAGCAACATTGCGATGTTAAATAAATTGAATGAGCTCATAGACTGCTCATTCTTAAACTCTATCAATTGTTACAGAGAATGGGATGAATACGATGAATAAGAGGTTGATGAGCAGAACAAACAGGTCAAGAAACTTTAGACTTTTTCTAGGTCATTTTTTAATTTCGAAAATTTTTCTTATATAAAATACAAACTTAAATCACAATAGGAGTATTATTTTTTACAGGGTCCTAAAAAGTCAGTATTTCCAAAAATAAAAGAAATTTGCAAGTCTTATCATTCTTCAAAACCATTAAGCAATTTGCATATTTTACTATTTATGATAAGCGCTAGATGATTTTTTCTGGTTTTAGGATTTACATAATGAAAAAAGCAACTATTCTATAATCTAAATTGTTTTGTGTCTTTCTATACATAGTGGTCAATTTGGGCTAAAGTTCTCTACTTTAGGCAAAGAAGATTTCAACTTCAAAAAAATATGTTTTTTTTTCGAAGATTTCACGAAGTAAGTACACAAATCTGCAAAAATGAAAAAAAAATTAGCAATACGTTGAATAAAATTAGTACATTTAAACATCTTTTTTTCAATAAAATCTATAATCACCAAGTATACTAGACGAAAAAAGATCATTATCACTAAACTAGAACAATTAAAATGAGAAATCAAAGCGGGAATTGAACTCACTGCGCTTAAGACAGCAAATCAGGACACAATCAACAAATCTACAAACAGTTCCCTCATCCCCCCGAAATAATTTTTTTCTTGTCTCAAACTCTATCAATTTTTATATAGTTTAAAGTAATAGGTAATAATTTGTGAACAAGAAGGCCATTTGGACAACAATAATGACTTCAAAAAAGAAACAAAGAAAACACGCTCCTGATATATAATTTCACGGCCTTGAACTAATTATAATTACCATTAATATAACTTGGCTTAGTAACTTAACTATTATTTTCACTTCAAACCCATATATCTAACCGCTAAAGGATGGTACTTTTCACTCCTTGAACGTAATAGTATTCTTATGGATGGGACCCTTCTAAATGATAAACTTTTCCATGATTAATTATGTAAAAGGATACTGTCGAATATTTTATCAAGCGCAGCCGGGCACACTAGACGAACAAAATCGATAAAATTCTATTGAAAATTTCTCCTCACGTCCGTGTAGCATTTTTGCTTTATCAGCAGCACCGAAATTGAAGGGGCCCAGATAAGTTTGACCATCCTAAATAGGCAGACCGGAGGTTTTTGGCCAGCAGCACATATGGATTGTGATTTTATGTAACACCCGAATTACTTAGAATTCTAAGGAAATAGACAAAAGTTGGAATAGCTTCAGTTTAAGTTAAAATAAAAAGAAAGCTTGGCTCGTCTCGGAGCAAAACACGACAGAATCTTATCGCATTATTTCTATATTTGCTACAGTCCCACGTCTTGGAAATCTCGATATGACGGTACGTCGGCAGGGAACGATTATGTAACGATTAATGCGGTTTCAGACGATCTGACGTGCTTCAATGTAAATTATAGCACGTCACAAAGGCGTTGAAGGCATTTGCTTTGTTTGCAGCTAGACCTGATCGCGCTCACTGGTAAAAACGACCATCGTTAATTAAGCAGAAGTAGAAATCTATCCGGCAGAACTGTGTAAACGATAAAGACAACATATCCAGCTCGTATTACTAAATTATCGGAAATAATATATTAAACCACTAAAGAGGTAAGTACTGGGAACGCACAAGGGTCTGGAAAATATATTCAGTCTTAGCACGTCTATGGATTTATTGTATTTTACTCGTATGCAATTCTCTGTGCTTTCCAAGTCTATTGTCTTTATTCATCAGCAACACAAAAGAAGAAAGCTGTGTATTTATTAACTAACCGCGATCGCGGGAAGGAAAAATTGCAGCAATGAATGAAGTCAAATGCCACTTGTACCGGATGAACTGAACCACAAATTCTTGGAGAGGTGTAGTTACTTCTAAAAATAGCACATATTATGGAATGCCTTCTCTCTACAATGGTTCAACAATTTGAATGAAGAAGATGAATAAACGCGTTAATTAGCAATAAATCGTGGAAAATATTTATATTAGAATGCTTCAATAACAACGCAACGTAATGTTTTAATTCCTTCACCGGTTAGTATTTAGAATAATCATATTTAATTTCTATTTATGAATTTACAACTTAAAAATGTTAAATATAAATATATGGAATTATAATCATATAATAGAAAAAAAAGACAGACCACAAAAATAATTAGTACATACATAAATTGCTAAGAAGTCGTACATCAAAGTTATTGGCATAGAAAGGTTTAGCACATCTGTAACAAATTATGGACCAAAAAATTTGAAAAAAATTAAATTTCTAATCTTAAAGGTTGTTTTTAGTAGTTAAATAAATTGCCGACAATTTTTTATCCGGAATGCCTAACTAACAGAAAATCTAAAAATATAAACTCTAGTGTTCAATTAAAAAAATTATATAGATCTTTTAGAACAAGTCTATACAACTTATATAAATATAATACCCTCGCACAATTTCCCCAATTATTTTTACAGTTGTACTTGAAATACTTGATTTTCACTATTTATTAAGTGAAATTTAAAATTTCTGCCTTTTATTTAAATTTATTCGAAATTTCAATTGCCAAGTTATAGAGTAATATATAACGAAAATCATTTATTTCTAAGTTATATTTTCTTGAATTTTGTAACCATTTAAACTTTAATCACGTCAAACCAAACTTTTAAGTATTGAATCTATTTCCAGATTTTGTTAATTATTAAGATTAATATCTCCTATAAATTTCCAAGAGCATTTAATTAAATAACATTCTAAATAGCATTCTCAACTTAGTTAGATTTCTATGACTTCACGAGATCTATCGTCTGCAGATTTTCTCTAATCCGGACGAATTACTTTTCATTCCGCCCTCTGACCTGCCTCGGCGAGGAATTTTCTGTCGTCGAAAACTAGAGCTCCCAAGATGCCGGCCGAGGCACACCCTTCCAAGCACCCTATGGGGCTCCCGTCTTTGGCATGCTACCACGAACGTGAGCACAAAGAGGAATTAGGTTGGCAACAAGTTCTATGGCACTGCGGGGGAACAACAACCCGCAGGGCTAGGACGCAAGCAAGATTGTAGAAACAGAAACGGAAAAAGGCATATACATTGCACCGAGACGATTTTTCCGAAGGACGGAGTCATTTTCCAAACTATAGCGTCAATTGAAGAACGTTTAGCGTTGAGCACAAGTCGAGTGTATATACTACTTTTATGCATCTACTTTTATCTTAACTGGTAGGCAATAAGTGAAATTCTCTTCATAAAATAAATTGCAGAGAAGTACTTTTAAATCAGGCGATTTTATGTACATCCCCTCGGAGAATAAACCAGCCTTCGATTTCTTTAAGCGACTTCCAAGAGCTGTGCAATATGTAGAAAGAAAACGACTTTAACTTCCTTTGTTTCCTATGCTATAATGCTTTTGGTCATTGCAATCGGGATTTAAGTGGATTATAGACCGTCATTCTCTGTTATCTTAGGTATTACAGATCTAACTACTTGTTTCTTCATGCTCATTTCATTTTACGTTTTACTTTTTTTTATTAAAAGCTGTGTAATGCAAGCGAATAGCAAACCGTCCTGCTGTGCACTTTAAAATTAAAAATGAGGATAGCTATTACCAATGTTAACAAATATGAGTGCCATTTTGCAGCTTAATTTAGTTCACGTGGATGTAAAATTACTTTCAAATTAATATTAATTAATTTCGACCAGTATGTTTATGAAATAATACTTCTAGAGGCAATTTTCGATTAAAATTTTTTAATTAAGATACAATTTTTTTAAATGAATAAAATCCTATGGAAAAGAAGAAATGGTGCCTCCAAAAAAATTTTCAAACCTGCTTTAAGAAGCTCTACATTATATCCCAAGTTAATAGTTTAAGTTACTGATCCAATTTTCTAACACAACCCTTTACCAATTTCCTAAATTATGTCTTTACCTAAATTTTCTATTATTTCTATTGATTTCATTGTAAACAAAAAGATTGAATTCTCTTGTACAAAAAAACCAAAAAAAAAAAAATAATTAAACCCTGACTAAAAAGGAGTTCAACAATTTCAGGAACCGAAAAATCATAGCCTTTGTGAAGGGTAAACTTTTATTAATATTATATCAAGTAATTGAAGGACTTTGAAAAGACGAAAATTAGCACGTCCGCATAAGCACTTTGCTGGAACTGTTACCACCGGCGAAGAATTCAAATTAAACTCTTTCCACAGGAGAATCCATAAAGACCGGCACCAGATATCGATTGCCTCATACAAAAGGAAAGGTGTGCAGTTCTCGAAGAGCAAGTGAAACTTTCACCTCACAAAACACCCTGCCGTTAGTCACCTCCAGAAGAACCCTCCAACCACAGCTGACAAAGTACGTTTGCTTGCTCTGATTGCCATCTTAAAGAAACATCAACCTGAGATAGCTGATACCTCAAAACAGTGCAAGAAAGCCGCTTCCGGATCTTTTTTCCTCTTCAAGTCTAGCACTTTAAGCTTTTTTTGCACACAATTTCTTCAGAACTTTAAGCCGAAGAAGAGAAGCCATGAGTGCTCTGCCACAGAGTAGACAGGGAGGAAGTACAACACCCGCGGAGGGTTCAGATCGATCTTTTCCCTTTCGTTTTAGCTTCGCATCTATGCAACCAACTGCCGAGTACCCTGGCACTTCCCTTAGACGAATTCTTTTGGAAATTGCTACCTCGCCCAAACTACCCAATTGGCTTCGACACCCACACCTCATTTAGGATGCTACTCAGTCAGTCGGACAGCATTTCAGCTGGACTTCCAATTGCGGAAAACTATTGGAGGCCCGAAATAGAATGGGAAGCTCCCTTGCACAGAGTAGTCATTCAAATTGGCGTTGGATCGTAGATGCCCTTGTAGCAGCACAACCTCTGGTCCCAGGTCCGTGCCGCATCTGATCAACACTTGATTAGAATACTCACAGCAATGGAACAATCGGGGGGGCACCTGTGATCCGAGCAGAGATGAGCTCATCAGACACACTAACGAGATAGATGCGGAACCTCTTGCTCTCTTCTTCACGAGGCCCCCTAGTGTGAACCGCCTTCTGTTCGGAGATTGGGGCACTGCGCCCCGAAGTGATTCACACGGCAGAGTTGTTGGTTCGATAGCTCGATAATTGCAGCTTGCGACAACCGGTGGAAAACTTACACCTCCTTATAGGGCACAACGGTCGGAGCCTACCTGGAATCCTTCTAGGTCTACCAGTGCGTCACTGCAGAAGTTTGCCGAGCTGCATCCAATGTATTTTAGCCCTGGAACAACCCTGTATACCACGAAACGACACACATGCGAATTGGGAGCTCGCTATTGATTATTCCTTGGTTCCTCTGCACTTCACTTTGCTCTAAACGCACTCCGCGAATCGCTTCCTTGGTCTGTACCGCAGCAACTCAGAACGCAGCGCTATACTGACTCTATTGAGCGGTGGCCGGCTGTAAATACTTTGCTCTAAGACCAAACAGAAGCTCGGACCTCTTCGAAGGCGGAACCACTCAGAACACGGCTGCAAGTCAACTCAACAACTGTGGCCCAAGAACAGACGAGCTCTTCTGAGAAGACGGAGGGGCCCCGTCGGTCGCGAGAAGCTCTGGCGCTTCGGTTGACTGAGCATGGGGATTCAGCAGAGGCCGGCGGATTCGCTGAAAGCGCCTCACAAGGCCTCCGATCTGAAGCTGGCGACGTTCCATTCGAATTTCTTAGGGCTGGCTCTACAACCTGCCGTAACGACTTTGAATTTCCGATATCTACTAGACTCTCGGAAGTTGGTGTTTGAGAAAAGGGAAAACGAAAAAATTGTCTGACACTTTTCTCTGACCTTGTGTTTTTGATTGAAGGAATATTCGGCAAACGTAAAAAAATGCAAATAATGTAAAATACGAAAAATATAAATGCAAAATTAGCAATTATCGAAGCCTTCGACAGAAATGAATGACCTATATGCACTTTCCTGACCTTCTCACACAAAAACGAATTCTAAGTTTAAAATCACTAGCCGTTTTATCAAAACTACCTGTTGGAGTATTTAAATATGCATATTCGCGATCTAAGGAAGAAATCCTATTGGAATCATGTATCAGTTCTTAGGGAAAGTTTCTTCGCACTGAAAGTCTTTAGCAAGTCTAAAAATAAAAAACAGAAATTATTTTTATTTACTACAGTTTGACCTAACAACAAAGATGCTTTTAGAAAATTCATTATATTTTTAAAAATTATTCAGTCAGGTCAGTTTAGTTCTCGTCGACTTTTCTACTCCAGCTTCTAAGCGAAGGGCTTTTGTTTTGTACTAGGTTACAAATATGCTTTTCAATTCCACGCATTGAACGTTGCCTTAAATATTACAGACTAAGAACCTTATTCTTCAAAAAATCTATGAGGTCGGGGCAAATGTATAGGAATAAAAAGAGAATCAGTCATGATCCATCGATAAATTTTTAATAATTCCTACGTGTTAATATCTGAAACATTAGACTCAAATGCGATAAATATATAAATAAATTCTTATTAAAATTTAGCATTTAATTCAGTTGCAGAAAAAACATCCTTTCCTTCGTAGAATCCATTTCAATGAGTCTTGAGTCTTCTAGCCTTGCAGCTAACTAAAAGGATGATATTTAAATCTAGAAAGAGTTGTGTAACCTTTTTATTGGTTTGTGAACTCTTGGTCATTGTTTCAAAACCTTTTAAAGATTAGCTTATAGTATAATGAGTTTACTTTCCAATACCCTTATACTACAAAAAGCATTTAATCAGGACTTAACTTTCAAAATTTAAAAACGTTTTTATTTTCCAAAACTGTTTAACGTTACGGAAAACGTAAACCTCGTTGATTACTGAATGAACATAAATTACTTAAAAGGCCGTACTTTAGTTAAATCATCATCATGATATTAAAATTCAAAGGACATGGAACACTTTTCTAACTTTGTAAAGAGCTATGTATACACTTTGTTTCAAATTTTTCTACCTTCTGATTTTGCAAAACTAATCTTTGATCACAACACCAAAGTAATTAATTGATTTGAGGTAAAAATGTTATCTTTAATTTTAAGTTTAGATGCATACTTTGACGGGTTAGTCACAACGGTAGTGGTTGTTAATCGCCTTTTGTCTCGCCAATTGAAACACTAATTTCTTGTTCATTTACAGAATAAGAATGTGGAATTTTACTTATATTTCTAATTATTAATCAGTAACCAAATTCCTACAACTAGCTAAAAATGGTGTTATATTTAAGCAAAAATGAGGGCAATTAAAAGATTCAAATCTGGAATTTATGTTTTATTGTAAGATGTCCATAAAATTAAAGGATTCTAGTTTCTTCTGTTGAAGGTGTTTGTTGTGGCTTGAGTCAGCTGCAAACCCCTGATATTTTGGAAATCCAACATCTTCAACATCTCCTTGGTGTCTGGGTCAACTTCAATAATGTCTTGTTCCAGAGCACTTACAGCAGGAACGAAGTTATCACGCCTCTCCCTTTCTTCTTCTTGGAGTTTGATGGAGATACCCCGAACTTGGGAATGTCGGAGACGTCCCATCAAATGTGTGACGTAACTGAAATGATAAAGAGAGGACTCTATAATTTATGCTCCTGACACATTTATTAAATTCATTCTAATCTTAAAGAAAATACATTAAACTGGGATTCATATATAGAGTTTCTAATTAAATTTAATAACTATTGCTCACAATGCGAAATTACAGCTTGATTAATTAAATAATCATTGAAATAAACGGTGTCTTTAGTGCACAAATTACTTTCTGTTCGATATCTGCGATTATTAAGTTGTTCTACCAACTTCCAGGGTTAATCACAAGTAATAAAATTTAATGTTTATATTTACGTTATGTGGATGCAAGCATCCAAAAAAGGTTCCTTAATTTTATCTTACGCATATTTTTCTTTTTAAATCGCGTGTAAATATAGAAAATTACATTTACTGCCAAGACGAATTAGTTGATTTTCAAGTTTGATTTGAAAATAAGGGCCCGCAAAGAGCTGAGGTTTTACTATTATTAAAAATATTATTCAGAGGTTTATGATACTTCTCGCTAGACCTGTTTCTTATAACCTAGTTAAGAATGTCCAGTTTACATATGAGGTTAAAATAATTATTGGTGAAAACTCAGAACGGATAATCAGGTCCATTGTTTCTTGAACGACTGCTACTTTGTATATAACTTCTATGATCTCTAAAATGCCGTGCTATCTGCCGAATTTACTAAGTAGATCATGAAAGTATAGCTTAATCTAAGCACAAGAACATAACTCCTTTCACTGAGATCTAATGAAAGCACCAACTCAACCGTCTTTAACTTGTACCCTATCCCGTACAATCGGCTCCAAAACAGAGCACAACCTTAGCCATCTAGAGAGATATATTTGACTCTTTGTGGAAAAAAAGATACTAAAATGAAATCAGAATATAAACAAAGTACGGAGGCACTAACCATTCGCCTAACCTGCAACTGGTCAACACAAAAGTTAGAAGTGAAATTGAAGAATACTCACCCAGCAATCTTATTCCTCAGGGATTTTGTAGGAATAAGGGCAACTTCCTCACATATCCTCTTATTTGTGTGGAAATCCAACGTGAGACGATTGTAGTAATTCTCGATGATGCCCTTAGCGGCCTTTTTGACAGTTTTGGTTCTTACACGACCCTGTGGAAAGAAACACACTTTTCAGTGAAATTCCTATCACATCTAACGCAACGCATATTTAGAATATTTCACAACATTAATTTATCACAATATTTACTAAGATTATTACGATATTTAGAAATATCTAAGAAACTTGACAGTCAGACACCTACCATCTTGAAAAACTTTCACGGAAAAGAACAATGAACTGCCTCGATATGTGGAAGGAGAGAAACATCAAAACTAAAGGTGTTGCTTCTGCACAAAGCTTCTCGATGGATTGGTCAGAAGCTTCCGAGCACATCAGACATTAAATGACTTTAAATTTTAATTTTTTTCTGTTCATTATCCTTCACAAATTAATTTAAAAAATTTCATTTAAATTAATCAATATATTAAATTTGTTCATTTTAGCTTATTTTTAATATTCTAAAGTGAATAAAGACTAAAGTTTTTTTTTAATTTTTGTGAAAACTAAAGTAACACAGATCGTGTTTCTTTGTTTAATTACAAATAAAACAATTATTTTGAACAATGTAATAATTGTAATCTGCAAATGTTCGTGAAAAGAAAACTAACTGCTCAAATTCCAAATTTTATTATGCCGTAGGCTTTTCATTCATCTATATGAACATAGCTATCCATTCGGTATCCCTTCCTTGTTTAATTTCAGCTGAATTATTTAGACCATTCTTTGTATAGCATTCTGTGCTCGATTATTAATAGCTTTCAAAAGTAAAATTACCACATTCTTAAGATTACAACACATTGTTCTGTGTAAACATATATAACAATTATTTTTTTTTGCAATGCGTTCCTTCAGGCAGTTCCAAACACCATTAAAATAAATAGAACCTATTTCTACGAGAAGCAACTTAACAATAATTTCGAAAATATAACACCATCGACAATTTTTCGCAATTGTTTGCTGCTCCTGAGATTTGAATCTTTCTTAGTAAATAGTTAATTGAACAATTACTTTATTTAAATACCATCGAGATTTAAGCCGAAAGTAATGAGATCTTCCGTTTTTTCTATGTTAAGCAACTTTTCTTTTTCTTCATTCCAAAAGGAATGAAGGAAAAGATAGTCGTCGTTATAAAACAAGGTCACTTCAAAGGCATAAAAGTAAAAAGTTCTTAAATATACACATTTCATGTAATAAAACGAAAATTTTTGAATTCCATGGAAAACTCTTTAAAATTTAATAGTATATAGGTCATGCATACGCCTTTCTAACAATACAAATTTAGACTATAATACACTCATTAGCCAATCCTAGGAGATCTATATCTTATTCCCTATTTGTGGAGCACGCATATCTGCAGTATGACTTTTCTTTCTTATAGTTTTTCATACACCTAAGGCGTCCTCCAGAAATAGACCTTCGACTATATATCCTATTAACTCGCCATTGTAATGCTTCCCAGTGTAGAACTTGCATTCCAGCATGGCTCTGAGGGCATGGTCTCTCAAAGTTGATTGATTCAACAAACATTTCAATCAAGTACTCCAGCAAGGTCACATCAAAGTTGCAATATTTCACAATAATCAATATTTAGAAATAATCGTAATAATAAATAAAATAAAGCAAAACAGCAACTGCTATCTACTTTACCTGTGGTTGCTATGGTCCTAAATTTTTGTTTACTTCAGTTTAGCACTGATATATTGTCATTTTTCTTTCATACAAAATCGGTATCTAGTTTTAGTTACATCAAACTCGTAAAGAGCTAAAAAAAAGTTTGGATGAAAACTTTTATGTTAGAATTATAAATTGTTCGTAGGCTATACCTACTAAATATAGTTTAAAAATTTCCTAACAAGTGTGCACTATGGAGCAAGGAGATACAAATATGAATTCAACCACGCCGATATCAATGAATGATTTTTTGGAATTTCTCAAAATTACATGCCAAGTTAATGATTCCATAATGCAAGTAAATCGATCCCCTGGACAGGATATCGACTACCCTGGACAGGATATCGACTATAACGAGTTGGCCGGAAATCGAATAGTTAATAGCCTATTAGGACCTCAATTCAATAAAAGCAGCCAGGACGAGTGTGTAGAAGGAGAGTCTAAATGTAACGATAAACGAATCGAAAGAATTAAACGACAGTCATCCACTCCATTATTATCAAAATTTTCCAAAAACAAATCCAGCAATCCGGAGAAGGGTATTCATCCTTTATTAAGCAACAAGTTAGATGAAGTGATCAATGAAGGAATCCTAGATTCTGTATTGCCTTTTATCTGTCCACCTTTAATTACAGTCGGCAGTGAACTGTCGTTTTTAACCAAAGCAAATAAATTAAAAATCAGGGATGTCAGTCCCAATGGGACTGTTAAACTTCCACCAGCGCAAGAAATAGAGAAAAAGGAACCTAATCTAGAATTAGTTGCTTATTCTTCACGTAGTCCACGTTGCAGTGAAAGTACTATTAAAGTACGAGAGGCAAAAGTATCACGTCGTAGATCTATGGCGCATACGTCTCAACTTTTGGATAATAAGAAGACAGAGTTAGTGATCAATTTTGGATTTATTACAGATTACATTCTTTGTCTTTCAAGAGCTGAGGTGATCATCCACGTTTGCGACGAGGTTAAAAATACTTCTAAGGACTTCTCTTGTTCTCAAAGTCTGCTCGTAAAGCAAATGGGATATTTTGCTGACGTCACTGCTGGCCAGAAATTGGAAGACATGGACATATCTGTTCATTGCGATATTCAGATATTCGAGTGGCTCATGAAGTGGGTTAAAAAGGATCCAGTTACCACCGATAATTGGCCAAAGTTAGACGCAACAAATGTGATTCCTATTCTGGTTTCCGCGAGTTTCCTACAGGTTTGTAATAAAACGAATTATTGTTATTTCAAAAGACAACACTATTCCAATATTAGATACTAGTTGGAATGGCTTGAAACTGAATAGTAGTTTATTACACTATGCTAATAAAAAAACAATTTTTATTATAAGATATTTCTAGTAACTCAAAGCATTTTTTTACACTACATGTATCTATCTTTAGATGGAACCTCTGCTCGTAGATTGCCTTTCATTTTGTCACTCTAGACTAAACGAAATAGTACGAGCGTCTGCAAATTTATCGTGCTTAAATGACGCTATTATTACAAGACTCGCGGCGATGTTTACAAATTTGGAATTAGAAATGGTAAAGGATAAAAAGGAGCGAGTAACACCTCGTCTTTGGACAAAAATGGTACAAAGTTTATGTGAACCAGAACCTCAAGCACTCCGAGGTCACTATTTTAGTTTAGCAGGATTTTTTCGCTGCAGCAAGTAAGACTGTTCCATATGTTGTTTGAAATTGAAAAATATATGTACATATCTAGATGTAACAAACTCCTGACTCAATCCAGCAGTGCCTACATAACTTGTATACCGACTAACACCTCTCTTAATCGCTGGGGTCAACTGGTTAGTCAGCACACACGGGACCCTAACTGGCAAATAACGAATTATGTAGCGACATTATTTAAGGATTTGAAGTCATGGCGGAGGGTTTATTGGAAACTTTGGGGTCACTGCCATTTTTTGTACTGCTGTATATGCGAAACACATTTCGCAGCTTATCAAGTCAGTTGGGAGAAAATACTATTTATGTATTCTACTATTTTGATTATTGGGTTTATTGTGTAGATGAACTGGTGCAAGTATCATCCAGACATGGCTCAATTTCTTGGACCTATAACAGAGGGACATGTTGCAGGACCAACAGGAAGGTACCCGTGCTGTGGACAGCAAGCGTTCCGATTTGAAACGTTACCGGGACCGAGCGTAACTGGCTACTAAACTTCTGTAAAATAGCTTAAATTATAATATCTTTTGTTATTTCTTAGGGATGTCAATATAGGGAGCATAGTGTAGTTGTGGAGAATGACCGCGACAGAGCAATCTTAACTTTGGCTCAAATTGCGGCCGAGGGTGGTTGCTTATATGAACCTCCGCCGACAAAAGGACACAATGTAAATCGCGAGCCTAGGTGGATAGGTATGTCACTGATGCCAACCAAATGCCGTCAAGGACTTCTACCAGTACTTCACGTAGAAGGTACCACACAGAATTTTAGCTTAAATAAATGTACTTTTATTAAACCGGTTTCCTTAGAGCATAGTAGTAAAGTATCAAGGAGGATCAGAGGTGGTGCTGCATGTTTATTGGAATCAAGTAGTGGTTCAGACTCTAATGAGAGTGAAGATAAAAAGAAATATTACCATCAAAATTTGTCTAGTAGCAGCGATGGATGTGAATCTGAAACAGACAGTCCAAAGCAATCCAGAAAAAGAAAGAATCGGCGGTTCGGATTTAAAAAAATTTTTTTATTAAAAATAATATATAAAAACAATTTATTTCCTTCTCTTAATTTTAGTCAGACGAAGTTATCTGGGCGGTACTGGTGCGGAGAAATGTCTGCACGCAGCAACCAGGACAATCAAAGGGAATT
Source organism: Proctacanthus coquilletti (assembly GCA_001932985.1). NCBI lineage: Eukaryota > Metazoa > Arthropoda > Insecta > Diptera > Asilidae > Proctacanthus > Proctacanthus coquilletti. The sequence continues at coordinate 423,509 of MNCL01000066.1, forward strand.
TGAAGAGCGTATTATGAAGCAAGTAATCGCTATGGTCGGCAAAAAAACTGGAAGTGAGACCAATATTCCTTACACTAATTATCATATCGGTGGTTCTTACATTCGTTTGGAAACCGAGTGGAAAGAGCAAGTCAAACAGAAAAATCTAAATAAAGTGAAATCTAAATGAATTTACAATCGTTTTATGTATAAATATTAAAAGACAATTAGCAACTTATAGCTGTAGAATAAATTACAACCTGTTAAATTTTCGACATATTTGGATTTATTGACGAAAAAAGCTAAACGGAGACAAAATTTAAAAAGGACAAAGGAATATGTGCAAATTCTTCCTTTAAGTTTATATTTACGAGTATAACTGGATAGGAAAAATCGTGCAAATATTTGTAGTTTGCATTTTTCATAAAGTTCATCAGACTAAGCTTTTACACATTACAATTCAAAAAATTAATGATGGAAATAGTGAAAGAATGCAGAAATAAACCGAAGACTTGCGGGCTGCAGTATAGTCAAAAATGAAAATGGCATCGCTTTTCGTGATATTATTTTACTAGTCGGCTATAAGCAAATTGGGTCGACTTTTTAGCGCTAGAAATACCTATAATATCAATTATTAGGATCACACGAAAAATAAATAGCATATTTTTTGCAATTGTAAGGCATGCAGTGACTTATTGATTTCGAAGAATGCCCATTTTACAACTTTTGTTTTTTATTTTACTTTTATTTTTTTTGAATCATGAGTTCAAGTGCAGGTTTAAAATATCACACAAACACTTTTTAGATCAGATGTGTAAGATATTTTATTAGGATTTTTCTAAATTCGAAATGTTAAGGGAAAGCACATATAAAAATATCATTTTCAGTTCTTAAATCCTCATCTTAGCCTGTTTCGAACTCTTATTGAGTCACACAGGTAAAGATTTTGGATTTCTCACAACTCAAATAGTTTTTAATATAATATTTTTGCAAAAGTTAAACCAAGTCGGGAAATGTTTGAAAAATTCATTTTCGATAAGTTTTCTAAAAAGACTTTTTTTATTGATTTATTTTTACAATTTAATGTTTTTTAAAAAATTAAATCACAACAAATAAAAACTATTTAACGTGGTTCCCCTCAAAGAGCGCTTTTTGGCAGTTTTTATCAATTGATTTAGGATGCCAATAGTTTACGTTTTCTGTAAAGTATCAAAGACATGAAAAATTACAAATTTTGGACCTTTTTGCATTTTAACTACCAGCCTGACTTGCATCATGACCCACTCTAGCTACGAGATTTACGAGTTTATATATATTTTATTAAACAAAATGTGCCTTAAAAATGGAAATACAACTGATTGGGGGTGGAGGTCACTTTGGGAATTGCTTTATTATTTATATTTTTTAATCTGCTTTTTTTCTGCCCAGAAAATGTACAGAGCGAAAAGTGGATTCGTTTGCAGTCCATATAAATTAACCGACCTAGAATGGAAGTAACGATATCTTCTATAAAAATTTACACTCTGTCCTTAAAACTCTCCCAGAAGGTCCTTATCTACGTCTGGGTTTGATGAAAGCCAAAAATTAGTGTATATGTAAAATGTTTGCAGTTCCATTTTGGCAAAGCCTCGGAGAACTTTAGCTGTTGTTTGGTTTTATTTAATCAACGTATTTATTTTGATTTAAACACGCGAAATAAATGCGTACAATCCTAGGCTATTTTTGGGAACAAAAGGACTTAATCACTTCTCAAGAAATATTTATTTTCGTAAGCTAAATCTAAAAAAAAAAATAAACAGGCACGGGTTTAATTATGAAACACAAAAATTTCTTATAATTAAAGAATCCGTACAAATCAAAGTAGGTATCACTTTACAATTAACATTTTAACCGCTAAATTCCTATAATCCTATTTAGATAGACGGAAAAGCAAAGTTCGAGTAAAGAAAGCGAACAAGAGGGGTGAGATTTGGAAACAATGATAATGCTCATTTCGAGATACACAAAATTATTGTAAATTTATAAGTAGCATAAAAAATAAATATTGACAATTTGCATCCCTCCACACGCTATCAAGTAAATTTTCTTTTACAATATTAAAGAAGATCAAACTGGGAATGACGACAGAATGAGAAATGCATACATCATTAGGTAATCAGTCGAAAATTCTGTTTTAGACGGCAAGGGTTCAGTTGTGAAGACCCAAACAGAATGCACGCACACGTCATGCTGTCGGCAGAATCACATCTAATTTATACAATTAAGAGCGACTTACGAAAACTATTATTATAATTAGTTTATGAACAAGCTGCTTTTTCCAGTGGACTATAGGAGCAAAGCTAGTATTTCTAGATGAATTTTTCTGTGAAAATGCCCTAAACGAGGCAGGTGCTTTGATTTCTCACGGTGACCGCAAGCGTTTGCGACTATTCCACTTCATTTGGTACATTCTGTTTGGACCTACGGCCCTAGTACACATTTCAAATTTCCAGATTAACAAGAAAAACTTTTATGATAAAGAAACTAAACAAGACGCTAAGTAAAATTATTTTTACATTTCTGTCGGATAGCGGAAGTCGATCAACATTCGAATAGAGCTAACTAAATAGACTCTCCGTCGCCTTCTCCAGGTCCCAATTCTCCTTAGAGAGCACAGCACGGGCTTCATGCTCATTAATGCCCATATCTTTTAAACGCTGAATTTTTGCATCACATTCTGGAAACTTGTATGGACCTGTGAATAAATGAATTTCCACAAAAATTGTATTATATTTGGAGGAATAACGAACCTCCTGCATATACGTTTGTCCAATGTCGAGCTGTTAGTAAAAATAGGGTATAATTTTCTTTGTATTGGTTAGCTACCACAGCATCTTGGGGATCATCAGGCTCGGCTGCTGCTAATAGAGCTTGTAGGGAAAGCAGCACAGTTCTCAACGTCATTGCTGCTGCCCTGAAATTAAAAATGTTTAAATAAATTTAGCATTTATTATGTATAAATGTAATATAACAATGTCTCACAAAAGAATAAAAATACAAACAAATAAATAAACGCATCAACCTTATGAACTTTTGCATTATGATTCGATAACACCTTTAATAATAAGATCTTAGTAGGAGGTAGTTCCCATGTTCAGTACACCGTTATTAACGCAATAAATTCAGCGGATTGTATGATAAACTACAGATATAACGATATTTTATAAAAAATACTAGCGACTCCCACAGCATAATTATGTGAGATAATTCTTATAGAAAACTCCGGTAAGAACCTCTGAATTTCTCTAGGTTTTCATTACATTAAAACATTAAAAAGTACGAGGATTGAGGAATTTAGTGGTGTAAATGGTGTTAGTTGATTCATTAACCCGATCCCAAACCCGAACTCTAGAAATTCTATATTTACGGTCTTCACAAAATCAATCCCGTTTTAAATAGAATGTAAAATAAAGCAAAGAAAACTTACCAATTGTCTTTTAGAATGTCTAGACATATTGCTCCTGTTACCGATGATATGTTGGGATGCCATATTTTGGTTATAAACCGGACCTGCCGAGGATAGTGCTATAGTATAAATTTTCTTACATGAATTCAGACCCAGTGAACACCTTTGGAGGATTGAAGGGATACGTTTCTGGTACTCGAATCTCAAGGAGGAATCGTCCTCCCTCGTAGGGTGTGTCTGTGGGTCCCGCAATTTCTCCCTTGAGATCTGTCCAGCTGTCGTTAACCAATTCAATTTTTATGGAACAAAGCGCGATCTGCAAAAACAGCAAATGTCAGTTCTACGGTTGCCAGGAGACCAACAAACAGGGATTCGAATCGCTTGCTAATCATCACATCATCGGTTTGATTTTAACGTGATGGGATTTATTGTCCGGTACTTGACTCGTTACGCGCTGGCCGACGATAAGCCCAGGGGTCAACACAGGTCCATGTAATCTGACTTTACTTGTGCATCGGCTAATACTTCCGCTTCAGACGTTCGTTATATACGCAAAGGCGTTTACTACGCTATATTTTGATTCCCTAGACGCAAGAGCCCAGGAACATGGACGACTACAACCAACAGAATGGAATCGGGAAGGCCGAGACAGGTACGTCCTTGAATGTTACGTGGTTTTAGTCTTATTTTCGTTACCCACGAGCGGTCTAGCACGCACCAAATCTTATTTTTGCGACTTCCGAGCTTTCGGTTTTATTTCTCTAGACCGATCCGAGCAGCCCAGAGCTGGCAACATTTCGTGTGGTAAAACGTGAATTGTGGTTTTTATAAATTTAACAGTCCGCAGGGCACTGAGCTCACGGGCCCTGCGTAACAGAAACGGACCGAAAATCTGTGGAAAGAAACATGTCGCAAGCATAAACTTACTTCTTCGCTTTTCATCACTTCCTTGAATTCTCGCTTTATGCGAGAAACTGCCATGTTCGCCATCCTGGACGACTTTCTGAGGGATTCGCACAGCCGTCGCGAGAAACACGTCTAAAGCACAATGTTTAACACTTCGTTGTGCAGATAAAACCAGTGGCTGAATTTCTCCAGGTGAATGAAACGTGTTTTAATTTAACGCGATGCTGTGATGATAAAGAAAATCACTCCGTTGTCACTTCAGACCAAATGCCTGGAACTGTCACCTGGGAGCTAGCGGTTGTCGCGATGCCACCTCAGTGAGAGCTTTCGCGGCGCTAGGGTATTCTATGCCGAGTGAAAATTACTGGCAATTTTTCTATTCGGCTGTGAAATTTGAACAAGCACACTTTGATTCTTCTTTTTCACGCAAAAATATTCGACAGAAACACGCCACAGACCTTTACGCAGATGGACTGCTTACCCCATATGATTTGCCCACAGACGTCAAATAATATGGATCGTCTGTTTCATGCGCTATCTATCTCTTTCGCCCATAAGCCAGTAATTGGTTATGAATTTTGAAATTCCTTTCAAAATTGAAACTAAGGCGATGACGAATCAAACTAACCGGTAATTTTTCCTTAAAGCCATCAATCAAGGGAATTTACAAGGACCATCGACTATAGTGTTTGAGCAGCTGAAATAAGTGCGAACGCACCAAAACACTACCTGTCTTTTTCTATAAAACAAATACTGCACCGCCTAAACTGTCACATTGGTAGGAAATGAAATAGTCCATAGTTTGAAGTCTGTGGATATTTTAAAGAAGCGAATGACACGCTTCCCCTGTTTCGTCCAACGGACAAATTTCCAACGCATTTTTGTTTAAAATAAAAGGGAAACATATTATTTTATTTCATTATTTATTTATTTATTTATTTATTTATTTTTATTATATTAATAAAATTATTAGTGCAATATTTAAAAAATTATTTCCTCCACTCGACTCCACTTGCTTCACAAAAAAAAAGGAGACATGAAATAATCCACATCAAATGACCATTCGCACTAATTCGAAAAGTAGAAGGTTTATATAGCTTTTTACAGATTCGGGTTTAGATAATAAGAAAGACTTTTTAAATTCAAATTATTTATCGAAATTGCAATGCTTCAAAATCACTTGTTTAACAATCGTATACTTGCAACTCTCTTCTTTCGAAAAGCCTTTCACTTTTCTTAAAATTCAAATTGTTTATATTTAAAAATATTTTGTTATTGCTTAAAAGCAATCAAATTAACACAAAAATTGTCCTTGAAATTTCCGTTTTTAAAAAGATAAACCATGGACAAAAACCACCACCGAGCTCATCACAATTTCCCTAATAATGTCCTATGTCCGTCTCGCTCTGGTGCACGGCTGCATTCACCCCATCTGGGTGCGTAGATATAACTTCTTTTTCTTGCAATAGCAATGAAGCATAAGTCGTCCAGCCCGCTTATTGGCAGCGATGTTTAAATAGAATGACGAAGCAACGCTCTTTAAGGAGGAAAATTTACCGTTAAACAAATTAAATCGGCCTAAAGAGTAAGTAAAAATGGTCGATGCGCGAAAAAGAAAGATATATTAGGCAAAATCTTTGCTTGGAATGGATTTGTAGAAAACATTTATTGTAAATTTCTTAATTGACAGTAAATCGAAGAAATAAAAATCAAATATGACACCAGTGTGCGTCAAACTACATAAAAATTTTTGAAACTCCTTACGGTTTTATCAATCTTCAAAACAATCCGAAACGATTTCTTATAAAGTCCTATAATGGTTTGATATTTGAATTTAACGGCTGGTAAGAGATGCATATGTGTTGTTCTTCACGATTGCATTCCTCCTCTCTATTGGCTGCTTTTACCGGATTACACCATTTTCCAGAATGCGTTGGTAAGAACTACTCCTCGCTGGGAATGGGTTGTTAAATTTTTGATAAAACGCACCTCGAGCATTCGTAGTTGAGATATTTGATTGACATGAACTGATTGCTATCAATATTTGTACTCTTCACACTGGTCTCTAAATTCATTTGAGAAATTTCTTTCTCTCTCGAACCATCAGCGCTCATGAAAGCTAGAGCTTTTGGATGCGTAAAAGCTCTACCGATGCAATCGTAAAGAGCTTTCGACTATTTGCATCCTTGTCTCTTTTGTACTCTCCATTGAAGACAGTCCGAATGTATTTTATGCCTCTTTTGCGTGTTTCAGCTTGCGGAATTTTGGAAATTTGAAGCGATTATTTTGTAACCGATATTGCCTCTTTTGCATAAATAAATGAAAATAAGACTGTTGATTAAAGCTAAAACTTACAATTGGTCCAGATATAAGATATAAGAGGAAGCGATATTTCTTTAATATTTTAGTTTGCTTCTGCATTTGAGACTTTTAAATACGTTGGCGTGGAAGTGATTTAAATATTCATTTAAAAATAATTTTTACTTTTATCGACTTATATACGCGAAGTTTGGAGCTATCGGTGGCCGGAATGTTATACAACTCACTCAAAAATAGCGGAAGTGATGTATCATTTTTACCTAGAATGCAATTCACTAATATTTTCTTTTAAGTGATGCATTTAAATTGTAAGTTAAAGTTAGGATAATTATCTTGTTTTACCTCTACAAGTGTGAAAAATCCTAAATTTTATTAAATGTATATCGTACTAACTTGTGTTCTCATCGTTCGGCGTTTTACCGTATAAAAATTAACAACAAATCAATAAAACTTTTTTTCTCAGCTAGTAGTTAAAAAAATAGAGTTCAAAATTATTCAAATGCTGGATTCATTCTATGCAAGACATTGAAAATTAGACTGCAACTTGCAGATTGGAAATTTTCGCTCCGACCTATACCTCAAGTAGAGAGTAGAGACGTCTCCATGTTTTTACGCATGAAGATAAAGTATCCGAAAACCCCAGCTCTCCGTGCTGCTTTCAAGAAACACGTAATGTGCCCAGACGCTTCTTTTTCACCTGATCATCGATCGGCTTTTTAACTGTGTTCTCGGCGGGACAGAGACTCATGTAGTTGATCAAGAAAAAAACCGGAGTCTAACAAGTTGATTTGCCACTTGAGCGAGGTTCTTATCCAGTTCCAAAAACCGACTTCGGTAGTTTGTATCCAGTTGCAGAACAGCTCTGCTCACAGTTGGTGGACTTCATTCAAAGTGATCAGTGGGCTGGAATGTCCATCTGAGCCCCATTGCGTGTTTTTCAAAATTGATTCAAGTAAGTGTTTTGCCACTTTGTTGATATTTTCACCTGTTTTCTGTTGCGACTAGAACATCCTGTGACTCACTCGAAATCAATACTCCACCCCCAGTGACCCTAATAGCTTTTGGGGTGTCCGATTGTCAGCGGAAGCTAGCCAACAACTCCTCTAACTTCTCGCAGTCGCGTGGCTATTTTTGTAAATTAATTTTAGGTTATTCAAGAGGCAATAGACTATCCCGCCGATGCTGCCGAATTGTTTTGTTTTTATCACGTTTTCACTAGCCGTCTCGCTTGTTTTGGTGTTGGGCAGTAGCCGTCGCTAGCACGTGGTTAGACTCCAACATGTGGGCGGTTCCCAAGGCCATTTGAGCCGAAAACTTGTTTGCTTTGGAACCGGCGCGAAAACGATCTCGAGAAAGAGCATATTCCGCGCGCCTTCAAGGAAATACTCATGCGGGCAGATCGGTGACCTTACCCCCGGCCGGGGCTCCCCTGTTAATCCAACAATATTCCTTTCGCGCATGTTATCAAATTCAATGAACTGCGGATTGGTATCATATTCCAATTCCGAAGACCGCAGGCACGGGATTGAATTTGATTGATTAGCCACAGTAGGCTTGGTGAAAAGAGATACGTCCAACGACGTTGGCTAGAATCTAGACTAGACATAGAAAACACGGGGACCAGTCTAGGCGAGCCCACAACAATTCTAGACCGCCATAAGCCTTTATCAACTACGGAATCTTGTTGCGTACTAGCGCACTGCTTATTATTCTCGGTAAACGTGATTCGATTTGACTTATGTAATTTATGAGGCAGGAAATGTAATTGAATCGTAGTTGCTATCCCTAGACATATTCGGTTTTGGGTTTGCCTACTGTCGCTGTAATGCAAATGGGCACTACGCAGATTTGGTGACTGATTACAATAAAAAAGCGGATGATACGAGTGTATTTCTACAGGCTACCATTCATACCTAGAGTTATGTAACTTTTATTAACCTGGAATTCAGCAAAATCATTTAAATTTCAAAAGTGCATTTTTTTAATTTTCTGATTTAGTTTAGTTTTATTTTTCAAAAATCATTCGAATGGAATCAGGACTTCTTAGAAGGTTATTAGAAATGGTGGAATTTTTGGAATAAAAATAATCATAACTCTAGCACGTTTTTGAGGTGAAAGATAGCGTTCAATAAATTAGTAGTTATAGAATATAAAACGATAATGGTTTCACTAGATCAAATTTTTGAAATAGAGGCAAATAACAATAAAATTAATTGTTTACAAAACTCCATATCTTTTTTTCTTTTTTTATTTAAAATTTAAAAGAAATTTACATCTAAGAGAAATAAAGAATATAAAAAGTCGTAATTTTCACTATCAATGAAGATTTTCAAACATCGTATCATCAGCTATTAATTAAATTAATAATTTGATTTACTTAAACTAAATTAGAACTACAAGAAATAACAAATATCATTGTTATACTATTTAAATATCGAATTATATTTGTTCTTTACAATGATGATGATGAAGGAATTCTTTTTCGAGATATTTTATCAACAATAGCCCAAACAGCATGTAACATAATTCTGAGAAGCTTTTTTAAATGATAACGCAAGTAACTTGGAATATCTTTTTTAGGTAGTTTCATTATTGTAGCAAATTCCTATCCTTCTTTATTTCCGTTAATATTATTAAAAATTCTCTCCTTTAGTTATGTAAATACTGAAATTTAAAAAAATAATTTTAAAGACATATTCGTGTAAGCTACTTCCATACTCTTTAATAATTTTAATTAAAATTTTTTCTGTCTGACTCTTGGAAATTAACAAAATTGTAAATTATTTTGCATAAAAAACGCTGTTTTAAACACGCTTGTACCATATATTTACGCACTACTCACTATATCGACTTGCCTCCATTGCTTTTAGAATTCTGTTTAGATGCTTGTGATTTATGGGTGAATTACGATGTTCTGAAATTAAGCTTAGTAGTCTAGCACTTAACTAGTAGCACACACCAAGTTTTAACGGCGGAGTTTTTTAGTTCAATTAGTAAACTATTTCATATAGTATAGTATAAGCTTGTTTTTGCGAAGGAGTTTCATGTTTCATTAATATTCAAATGGTTTATTTTTCCGATCTGTAAAATCTATAGTATGTGAGAGCTAAAAAATAATTGAGTCGAATAGTCGAATAATTATGAGTCGAATATTCCTCGAGGAAAAGGCATGTGAGGATGTACATTTTTCAGAAGGTTAGAACGGTGACAATCAACATTTTTCTTATTTTTACAATGATTTTTGCCCTCAGCGTAATCTTTTGAATTCGGAAAATTTTTTTTACACTTGAATGTTATCCCGTTTTTATGCTACTGCTTGTCGTTTCGCGTGAACCCATTACAAGTAAAATATGAGTCACTTCAAGGATCAGTTATCATTACAGTTTTCAATGTTTCTACCTGCTCCTCACAAGGGATTACCTTGATGCTTCCTTGAAAATATCATTTGTTTTTCAGTTCTTCTTTCTTGACTATTTTTTTTAAAGATCCTAGAATTCGGGTTATTTTTAAGAAGCGTTGTTGCCTGATTATGAGACAACTTCCTGTTGTCAGCGAAAATAAGATTGATTAAAATTTACGTAAATGAATCGTGGTAATTTTGATGATGGTGAAAGCCCTTTCGGGACCGGGTGTAATTTCAAAAACATCCAGGCTCGGTCTGGTCCACGGGTACAGTCGGTTATCAATGGCGTCTCACTCCCGCTCCCCCTCCAGCAGACGTGTTGCGTATTCCTAGCAACAGAAATTTCACTCCCCACTGTACAGTCGCACACAGCGACAGGGGCGCTCCGCTGGTGCCGCTGTGTGCGGCTCTACACTCTCCGAAGAAATTCGTTTGATTAAATAAAAGTTCCACCCGCAGATAGTGTGATGCCAGTTCGGTCTGCAAACCCCATACGCGCTAAAAGTCTGATTCGGAACAGCTTGGAGAAGGCCAGCACCTCACTTAACTTCTTGCAGTCCAGGATGCCAAACATAAAAGTGTTCTCGGGTACGTCCCATCCGGATCTCGCTCAGAGCATCGTCGACAGACTGGGCATTGATTTGGGCAAGGTGGTCACGAAGAAGTTTAGCAACTTGGAAACATGGTGAGTAGCAGTACTGGCCATTGGCCTAACCGCAATCCGATTCTTCTAGCTCTACCGTTTTTTTGCGCGTGTTTTCTAATTGAAAATATTGATTAAACTTTGTGGCGCGATATCTCAATGACTGCAAAGCAGGGCACCGCTGTGCGTCTTTAAGGTTAGATCGATGAAGACGGTTTTCTCATGCCTCGAGGGAACCCCGGCTGGTTACAGATGCTCCTGTCATACAAAGGATCTAACCAGCTCTTCGGTCTTTTTATTCCACTATCGAATACCAGATTGTGTACCGTCGTACCTGCCGGATTTGCTTGCTCGTACAATTTCTTACACCTAGAGTGAAGAAAATCTAATCGTGTGCCAAGAAATTGGGATTTTTTGACATATGTCCAATAGCAGAAGCTGACAGAGCCCCAAAACCGTGACAGTGTCTGCAGGTCTCGGCTCAGCTGTTACCCAGCTCCAGCATTTTTCTAGTACTCTCCTGCAGGTCTAAGTGCTGTTTTCATTGATTCCAACCACGTGAGGTGGTTCGTGGCCTTAAAAAGCAAATCCAAATAATGACGAGTCGCGCCGTGCCGGGTGTGTTATCTAACAATGTCTTCTGTAGACCTTATAATCAAATGGGATTTTCTTATGCATGCAATGGAAGTATTCAGAATTTATCCGAATCAATGGAAGTATTCAGAATTTATCAAAATCTATTTTATGCAGAAGACGCCGTGACCGACAATGCCCGCAGAAGCCCTGCGTTATCTTTAGTTTATTGGCAACGTGCCATGTGCCTTAGAGTTCATGATCTCTCCGTATCTCTCTCCTTTAGCTCTGTGGTATCTTTCTGATAACCGACACTGCCACTACTCAGGAACAAGTGTGCGAACTATACGGTCGCCAAATTGTTTTGGTGAGACTTGAGATGCTGTTTGTATTTCAAGATCTGCTTGATTGCCACTGAGGAAGTCCAGCATCAAAACTATGACGCTTGTTGCAAACACTAACGAATTTTTAATTTTAAAAGTATAGTCCGCTGTATGCCTCGATCGCCTAATTTCTATTTTTTATTTCTAATTTCTTCACACTCAATTATTATTTTTGTATCTCTACATAACCTTTAGACTTTTGTTATTAGAAATTATAATTGAATTCATACAGCTGACTACCAATTTTAAATATTGTCTCTTTACATTTGCCAGATGCAACGAAATTGTGGCATACGACTTTATACTTCACAAGACAAATTAAACAAATTTTATTATTAAAATCAGAGATCTGTATTGAAGCCTTAATTTGTCAAAATACGGCTTTTGATAATGGCTGCGTTTTAAAATAAAACTACCTTTCTTTCATACAATTTTTCATTTTGTAAACAATTTTAGGGAACATTAAAAATTAACTAAAGCTTAAAGAACTATTTCCCATTCTCAATTTCCTTGATTATTGATTGAGGTAGCTACGTTCACTAAGTTTGACATGGTATAAAGTTCACAACAATTTAGCGGATATAGTTAAAGTAGTTCTTGATTTATAGTTGGATTCCCCTTTTGGATTAGACGCGCCCCTTTTGGGAGTGGCACTTTCAAGAAGGAGAGCTCTCTAAATCTTCTGTCTTGTAGAGTTAAGTGCTCTATTAGCCCTTATTTGTAATTAATCCTGTTCATAAAAGAAAGATTGTCATGTTTCTATTTGAGATTACATTGGCCTACGATTAAAAGGTAGGTTTTGTTTTTATGTTTGTCCCAAGTTGTGTTATTCAAATTCGAAGCAATTTTTCCACTTCTTTTGATAATATGGACTGATATTTCTCAATGACCTTATTATGGAATTTAAAAAAAAAGATTGGTATTAGAAATGGACGGTTTACTTTACTATCAAAGTGAATTTGAAAAAAAAAAGAAGTCCAAATTAATATTCTCCTATAAACACGACGCCTGCACCAATTCGAGTTCAAGTTAAATATAAAAATTTGTTTAAAAACTGCGAATAAGCTCGTGCTTTTTATTCATAAATATTAATTTTTAAAGAATTGTTCCGTGCCTTTCCATCAGTTTATGCAATTTTGAAAGCTCAAAGTATATGTATATATTTTTAATTGTAGGCATTTTAATATTCACCTTTAAAAAGTTGTCTGTAACTCTTTATTTTTACATAAAACTCCCGATTAACTGGTTAGGTTTCTTGCAAATGCCTCGTGGCTAAAATTTCAATTGACTAGGTAAATTTTAATAATACCATCAGCAAATTTTTTGCTTTTATGAACTGTCGCGCAACTCAGATAAAAAGGCTGTTAAAAAAGGTTATACATGTTCTCTAATAGTACTAAATAAAAATTTTGTTTTTCAGTGTCGAAATCGGCGAGTCAGTGCGTGGCGAAGATGTTTACATCGTTCAATCTGGGTCGGGTGAAATTAATGATAACCTGATGGAACTTTTGATTATGATCAATGCCTGTAAAATTGCTTCAGCATCCCGAGTTACAGCTGTTATTCCATGCTTCCCATATGCTAGACAAGATAAAAAAGACAAGGTAAAGACTTCTATCGTATATTAAAATCACTTCAATTTCTTGTTTACATTTTGTAAGAGAATTTTAACAGATCTTTAGATATCCGATTATCATAACTCCCTAAGAATTTTAATGTTATTTCAGGAATGTGGAAGTAATCAAGCTTTTGTAGTAGTTTTTGTAGTTTTCTATCGTGTTTTCGAAACTATAATTTTCTTCTGGTTTTTAAAGAGTTTGGCAATTATTATTCTAAACATTAGCGTTATTACGGCTGTATCTAATCTTGAGAGCTATCTTTTAAGGTATCAAAAAATATGCAGGTAGTGAAGTAAGTTTTAAAAAAATTGGTAATAGTTACTTATTACGAAGATATTTTTTTTCCAATTCGTCTTGGAACATAAATACCACAAAGAAGAAATGAAGTAAATTATAAAGTAGATAATGACGATTTCCGAAAATTTTATGGGACAATTTCTTAGAAACAAGTTTTTGTTTAATTTTTTCACTACGGGCTATAATTCCTCGATTAATAGTTTTAAAAAATCATAGGGGATGTTTGACGTTAAAAGCCTTTATTAGAACATTGTTGAAGAATAATAGTACTTATTTAAATGTACGACACTAGTCTAAAACAGTTTAGAAATTTGTAGGAGGAAATAATTGCCAAATTTCCGATTAAGTAAATTTCGAATAACTAGAATTCGAGTCACAAAGTAGATAATATACTTTTTAGTCGATAACATTTTGAATTGAACTGTTTGAATTTTTGATATTTAAATCCTCCCATTCACCCAACAGACAGGTGGAGATGTTTGTAAGGAAGGAAAATCAATGAAAAACTACGAATGGAAGTTTAGGGTATAAAATCTTTATCTATAAACATTATTCATTCATTGGGGTACCACACTATCGAAAACAAATATATTCAAATTTCTAAGAAGGGCAAATGTACTCACAGCATAAGTGTTATCGTTTTGCATGTTTACAAATATAACAGATAATAGCAAAGGAAAAAGCCCAAGCATATCGAGGCGCCAATTGCACCGATCGAACAATAATCAAATACATAACTCATTGGTAGGCTGCTCAAAGATTCATTAGCATGATGTTTATACTAAATATGTCGTTACAGTCGTTAAATTAAATTTACAAATATTGTTATTCAGAAAGAAATTACACAGAATGATGCCTTCCACATTTTCCGAAACTGTCTTGTGCTAACAGTCATCATTTTTTATTTTAAATCACCCTGCAACAAATTGCTTGTTTTTTTCTTTAGCTTTATCGCTTCTTGCAATTAAAATTCTATAAAACAGTCTGCTTTGACTGTAACGTTTTCGTGATGCTGCTGCTTGTCTGGCTGTTTTTGTCTTTAACCCGCAGGTCATATACGTTATCTACTAGCTGATAGTTCTCATTGACGTAACCGATCTTTTTCCAAAAGAAAAAATCTTAAGTATCTTTTCTATGTTCATACACCACCCATTGAAAAAACTCTAATTTGATGCAGTATGTCTTCTCCTTTTTATTTCTATACATTTTTCGGTATCTTTTTAGGATTTCTCATCCAAACATTATGCAGTGAGTAAACTTTTTGTTAATAAGATCCGTTTGAAGAAAAATATCAGCCGATTAAAATGCATTTATGCGTTTTTCTTCTTTTGGTCTAGATTTACAGAATTTACACATTTTCCGTTTTTTAAAGACAGTTTTTGCCTGTCCTTGAACTAGTTATTTACTAAACAAAGTTAGTTGTACTTGTTGCTCGTCCTCCTCTAGCATGTGAATGAAATTTAACGTTGCAAAAGTATTTAGGTGTGTGCGCACTCTTGTGCTTACTAATTTATCTTTGTTTCTTGTTAAATTCGATATGAATAGGTCATCTTGCAATTTACCTCCTCCTTGACTATCACTGTTTATGAATTTTCGCGAAAAGACGCAATCTCATATTTAATTTAAGTTATTTGGTGACTTATTTATTTTTAGTTCTGTTGCTTTTGTTTCGTTCAAGCCGTAGGTCAGTAAATAATGAAATATGAATTTTTAATTTACAGAAAAGCCACTGGAAATAAAATCTTTCAATAACATTGAGTCAGTTGCTTCCACAATTTGTTTTTTTTTTGAACGAAAGCATGAATAGGTCGATAATAGAAAATTGCACTAGGTTACCTGTTTTCTTTCGGTTCCAGTTAACGAATAAGTAAATAAAAGCAAAAAATGTAAAATAGAAGACTAACAGAATAGATCTATTTTGAAATCTGAGAGAAATTTTGTACCGTATGTGGGGATGTTTTCACTAGTTTTTACTAATTACGGATTTTGACTTTCTCGTTATAAATTCGACATAATTTTTTATCAAAAATCGAATTCCTTGAAAAAAAAACAATTAATAAATTAAAGTTAATATAGTTTATTCTTCGTATTCAAATTCAAAATAGTTTAGTTTTAAGAAAGTCAGGGGACTGTGATAAAAACTAGTTTGGATTTGAATACTATTGAATTGAATCCTACTGAAGCAATTGAACTGTTAAGAAATAAAACGCACACTCCACTTCAAAGTTGATTTCTGACCAATTAATTAGTTTTAGACAACTCTTTAGCCTTGATATGGGGTGTCCTTGCTAAGAGGTTAGACTGTCATACTTTTTAATTGCTCAAAAGCTGGTAGGTGATAGGAAATTTTGTTTGCTAAACAAAAGACAATTTTTCTTTAATATGCGACACGATTAATCATATACATAGATTTAATAGTTTGTTATCAATTACAAGGGTTTTATATTTAAACAAGGATGTCACAGGGATCATAGAAAAGAGGCTTGATGATTTTATTGTTTACCAGAGTACCAACAAAACTATCTGTTACTTGAGATAAGCCTTTAGTAGCAGCGAAAAGACATGAAATTGTATAATTTTAGAGTAACTTCAATTATTGAAATGTGTTCACGCCATCGTAGATTAGAGTACCAGATAAAGTGATTAACAATATTCCCTGCTCATAAACAACACAGCTTTTTACTAACTCCACAACGAATGTCTTGTAAAATGTTTCGCTGCGTTCTCGTTCACATAAATATATATATATATTTTTTGTAGTATTTTGGGGAATGCTTTTCACGTCGCCTTGGGATCATTGTAATTTCTTAACTTCGTTAAACTAACTTGGATTATTTTGCTGTTCCTTTTCAGAGTCGTGCACCAATTTCAGCTAAATTAGTCGCTAATATGTTGTCAGTCGCTGGAGCTGATCACATTATTACAATGGATCTGCACGCTTCTCAAATTCAAGTTAGTGCAACTGCTTGGTTTAAGTATCGCCTTGATTTTATAACTATTTGCTTGCAGGGCTTCTTTGATATTCCTGTCGATAATTTGTACGCTGAACCAGCGGTCTTAAAATGGATCAAAGAAAACATTCCCGAATGGAGAAACTCAATCATTGTATCGCCCGATGCTGGTGGTGCCAAAAGGTATGTTTTGAATAAATCGCTTTGTTTCAAAATCTCGGTCTATACAAATGTCTGTGCTTTTCTCCTAGGGTGACGTCAATTGCTGATAGGCTTAACGTTGAATTTGCTTTAATTCATAAGGAAAGGAAAAAGGCCAACGAAGTTGCCTCTATGGTACTCGTTGGTGACGTTAAAGACAGAATTGCTATTTTGGTTGACGACATGGCAGATACTTGTGGTACAATCTGCCATGCTGCTGATAAGCTTGTGGAGGCGGGAGCAACAAAGGTGAGTTTAGAAATTGCTTTTAAGCCTGAATACCTAAAAAAGTAATTCATCTTTTCAGGTGTATGCTATTTTAACACACGGAATTTTCTCAGGACCAGCTATTTCTCGAATTAATAATGCTTGCTTCGAAGCAGTAGTCGTCACAAACACTATACCCCAAGGGGGCCACATGCGAGATTGTCCAAAAATTAGAGTAAGTGTATAATTTTTTTCTAATCCAACTTAATATAATATTTTTATTTTCTTAAATTCCTTGCAGTGCATTGATGTTTCAATGATGTTCGCCGAGGCTGTACGGAGGACACACAATGGAGAAAGTGTGTCGTATTTGTTTTCTAATGTACCATATTAAAAATATTTCCTATTTTTGTAATTAATTTGTATAAAATTAAAATGATTTTTTAAAAGTAACAGCGATAGGTTTTAGGAAAACGAGCGTAGTGAGGAATTTGTAAAATTGTTCAATTCGAAAAAAGGAATATTTTTTATTGTATCAGCACTGACAACTGTACGAGTAGCTTGTGACATAAAACTAATAGAAAAATGAAATGAAAGTCGAAGTTCGTTTTTTATTATCCTTTAGTATAACGCTAAAAAGATACTAAAAGAGAGTATTTTTTCAAAAGAATATTTTTAAATTTTGTTCCTATATTTACGGTTTCTAGTAAAGTTATATTTCTTATATAATCGGGTTTAATCGTGTTAAGATCAGTTATTTACACTTAGTATCTCAGTTTTGCAAATTATAAATTTAAGCCAGAAGTCATAAATAGATTTTCATTTTGTAATAAATCCTTCGAAAAAATATGGTAATAAAATTCAGACCTTAATTTTTGATTCATGATATTGGAATGTATGCACTTTATTTTATCACTTTGTTAGAAATAGGCTGAGACACTCAATTTGAATTTAAGTATTTTGAAAAATAAACTCTGAAAAGCGATACTCCACCAGTTTTATGAAATATTTAAAAGAATTACAATATCTATATCAGAATTCATCAAATTATACGGGGTGAGAACTAAGGAAAAATTGTGAATTATTTTTATTTATTCTGTGCATATGGTTGTACAAAACATATGTTCCCCAAGACACTTAAAACTGCAATGATAATTGAACCCTAGTACTCATCATTATCCACGGTGGCATCTTCTTCATTGGTATCACAGGAGACTACCTCAAAATCGTGTTCGAGCACAGCAAGATCAGACCTAGCCTCAGCAAATTCCCCCTCCTCCATGCCTTCACCAACATACCAATGAACAAAGGCCCGTTTCTTGTACATCATGTCAAATTTGTGGTTGAGTCGGTTGAAAGCCTCCGCAATGGCAGTGGTGTTGGACAACATGCACACTGCACGCGGTGTTTTCGCCAAATCTCCTCCCGGCACCACTGTTGGAGGCTGGTAGTTTATCCCGATTTTGAAGCCTGTGGGACACCAGTCGACGAACTGAATGTGTCGATTCGATTTCACGGCCGCTATGGCGGCGTTAATGTCTTTTGGAACAACGTCGCCCCTGTATAGCATGCAACAGGCCATATATTTCCCGCGCCGCGGATCACACTTAACCATCATGCTCCCCGGCTCGAAGCAGCTATTGGTGATCGACGAGATCGAATGGAGCTCGTGCGACGCCTTTGTTGCCGATATTAAAGGACTGTATGCTACAAGTGGAAAATGTATTCTCGGGTAAGGGACAAGATTTGTTTGGAACTCATTGAGGTCGACATTCATGGAACCATCGAATCGGAGGGATGCTGTTGTCGAGGACACAATCTGGGCTATTAGCCTGTTCAAGCTGGTGTAATTCGGTCTCTCAACGTTGAGATTCTTGTTGCAAATTTCATAAATAGCCTCGTTGTCCACCATAAACACGCAGTCTGAGTGCTCCATCGTGGAGTGCGTGGTAAGGACACAGTTGTAGGGCTCGACAACGGCAGTCGAAATCTGCGGTGCAGGATAAACGGCAAATTCCAATTTACACTTCTTCGCGTAATCGCAGGTAAGTCGTTCCATTAGCAGAGATGTAAAACCTGATCCTGTGCCTCCACCCATTGAACGGAACAGCAGGAATCCTTGGAGACCCTCGCATTGTTCGGCAATCTTCTGTGTTCTGAACATCACTTTATCGATAATCTCCTTACCAATTGTGTAGTGGCCACGGGCGTAATTGTTAGCTGCATCTTCCTTTCCCGCGATCAGTTGTTCCGGATGGTACAGAGTTTGGAACTTGCTCGTTTTTAAATCGTCTATAACAGACGGTTCGAGGTCGACAAAAATCGTTCGCGGCACATACCTCCCTGATCCTGTTTCTCCAAAAAATGTGCGCAGATTTTCGTCATTGTATCGGGGTGCCTCGTTAGCCAGACTTCCATCGGGATTGATGCCATGCTCCAGAAGGTAAAGCTCCCAGCAACAGTTACCGATCTGGACTCCAGCCTGACCGATCTGAATGGAGATCACTTCGCGCTGAAAAATTGCACACGCAACGTTGGATTATGCGATACTTATTCAATCGGGCTTGCATACCATATTTTGTGCTATGTTTTTAGTCCGGCGCTTATTTGGGAGGCTTTTTAAATATGCACTTTAATTGTAACAGGGAAGGGCACGACTAACTGCAGATTCTGGCGCAGAAAGGGTAACGGTCTATGAATTAGTGTTTCCACGTGGTGGATTTTCAGAGCAGAGACATCTTCAGCAAATAGCTACTACCTTGTTCTGGTGATACCAAGCATTCATAGCAAACACTTTAAATCGAATTACACAAAGTTTCAGTTCATACACCTCTTGTAGAAAAATCGGTGAACGTTTACTATGCATTTTAAACAATACTTTTAAGGTTTCTCCGATTATAAAGAATTTTTTTGTTGTAATGGAGTCACTAATAAATTACTTCTAAGCAATTCTTCAACAAAATTTGATAGGTGGAAATAGTCGATTTGGCCTGTGATTGATTTAATTAAATACACGAACACATCTTAAAGATTGAAGGCTTATCTCAACCTAAACTTTCACAGCTATGATAAAATAGTTGATACAAAGATGATTCCATTATTATTTACTTATTGCATAATTTATTAAAATATTTCATTATTTCATACCTTTAATTGAGGAATATTTCTACGTTTCTTCTACATTATTCCCTATCATACCACCGGTATGCTCGAGAGGAGCTATTTCTTGTTGAAATTTTCTTCATAATTAATATGTTAACAATTTAATTGCACTTGTGCTTGTTTCTTACATTGAAACAACACAAAACTAGTGTTTTAATGAATACGTTTAATTATTCAAAGAAATCAAGCAATTTTCTTGAATTCTAAAATAAAACTCAAAAAAATTCAATATAAAATGTTTATTCAATCATTTCGTATAAATAGTGAACCTGCTTAAAAATTAAAAAAAAAGGAATTGTACATGAACAAGACTAGCACTTATGTAGAAACTATGAAATGCCTTAACAGCTATGCGGTCTCTGAACATTTCTTTTAGAGAGCCAACATGAACATTTGGAGCAACTCGGAATATCCCTCGTCAAAGGCAAAAGTGCAACTAACTACTCGTTTTTAAAAAGTGATCGAATGATTGTATAAATATTTTATTTAAAATTGTTTTTTCTTGTGCTGCTTTCTTATACCCACAGTCAAAACACTAAATGTTTTGTAATAGCGTTGTTATGACTGAATAATCGATTCAGCCTTTTCAAAGTATATGACGATCAATTTCTGAAAATTTGATTTGTTCATAGACTTATTCAATTCTTTTGCACTTGAGACACAGCTTCAGTTGTATCCGCAATAGTTTTCAACTTACTACTAATTGTATTAATTTGGTAATAATAATAGTAATACTTTTTAGTCAACAACCGATAGTAATTTCTTTTTTTTTACCGAATCTGCTATTGATAGAGTGTCTATTTTTGCTAAGGTTAGCAAAACTAAGTTACCCGCACCTAGAAAATCGCCAGAGCTAAGCGGCTGGAAATAGTTAAGTAACTTTATAAGTGAATATTGATGTAAAAATTCCCTACTGCTCGTGTTTGACGAGGGATCAGTTCCTAACTATTATCATATCGAAGTAGTGCAATGCACCATAAAGCTGTAAATTTAAAAAACTTAAGAATTAGCGGTTTATTTGTAAATTCGTTGCACATTCGCAATGATAAACCGAATAAAATAGCGTCATAAATTACTAATGGAAAATCAAAATCAAAAAGATTCCTAGAACAAGAAGAGTATTTACACAAGGCCCTTCGTCAGCACCTCCTGTGGAGTATTGGATGCAAGTTCGCGGTAGAATTCAAAGCGTTGAGCATCATTTCCTACTTCGTCACTAACAAATGCAAGATGAAAATATGCTAGAATGACCTAGTCCACGAGCTTTAATCTTTGGATTGTCCCCTTGGCAGAGTAATATCAAAAACAATTGGCGGATTATTCGGCAAATAATTTATATCGCAGGTTGAAGCGTTCACAAAAATTATTTGGCCATCTGATGTAATGCCGTAACCCTCGTGGATATGGCCGAACACGTGGTACTTTGGTTTCACCCGCTGCTGTACTGTCGACAGTAGCTCGACACATCCGGCACGAACGCCAGAGCAGCAAAGATCTCCATGTCCGAGAGGAGGCGTGTGCGTTATGAGGACATCTATATCTTCGGGTATTTCGTTCCATTTCTCAAGACAGGGTGTCCCGCGAGGCACATTAAAAGCCCACTTGCAGAATTCTGGCTGCCACGGTGAACCGTATATTTTAAGGCCATAGATTTCGACTTGTTCGTCTTCAATATATCTACAATTGGTCAAGTGTTGACGAACGTTTTGGGTTTGCACAGCTTCCTTAATGTTTTCTTTGGTGTTACCGAGAGTTGGGATTTCGTCAACAATTGACCGGCCTGTTTTAGTACACCTATAGGATGCAATGCAAAATGGAATTTCGTCATTCTAAAACAATCTTGCAAGATGGGCAAGGATATAAAGTGGGGGATTTAATTGCTTTCATTTCCACTTTATTCACAGGTTTTTAATGGCTTGATCACATTTAACTAATTTTCTTAAGTCGGAATAACTCACCTATCAGACGATTTATTTTGCAGAGGATGCGTGAACGTTGCGTCAAAGCTTAGCTCATGGTTCCCGGCTATGACCAGCTTGTGCTTGTGGGGAAGATTCCCTATCCAGTTGTTGAAATCGACCACCTCCTCCAACTTGCCGCATTTGGTAAAATCCCCGGCATGGATGAAGACGTCCCCGTCGGGGATTTCGAATTTGATGTAGGGAGTCAAGGAATGGGTGTCGCTCATGCACACTATCCTAACCTTGTTGGGAGCGACAGTGGTCGTCGGAGGCCGAGTAGTCACCTTGATCACCCGTTGTTTCTTTGATATTTCCTTCCACGCCTCGGTGGGATTATTGGTCAACGGATGCACAGCTACTTCCATCGCAATCGCGAAATTTTAAATCTAAAGCAGCTTGCACTGGCGGCGTTCTCAAATACCACAAGTTGACATTCCAGACTTCAAACGCAGTAAGCCGGAATTGCCAAGCATAAGCTTGACTTTTTATATTATTTACTTGTTCTCCCAGAAAAAATACTTGGTTTTTCAAAATCAGCCGATTCACGATACGTAAAAAAATCGTCTTCCTGTTTGCAATTGAATTAGCACTACTTTTTGTAGTTGTCCGAATTATTTTAAAAATATAAGAAAAAGATAATAAATTTCTCAGGAAATTGTACCAGTTTTCGGACACTTGACACAGCCGCAGGACTGACTCCGAAATACCATGACAACCTGTTGCTTCTGTTTACAATTAACAGCTGATTACCATGAGAAATGGATTTCTTATTCTTAAAGCTGTTGTATGATTTAACACTAAAAAATTAATCAGATGTTGGAAATTGCATTAAAAGCTTTTGTATTATTATTCTGCGCTTTTACCGGCTTATGATACGTCTTTAATTGCTCGTGTATGGTTTCAGAAAAGTGGGCCTAAATTGTTACCTTTTCTAAACAAAGTTCGCCCACACAAGGCTCAAATCAGCTGATGGATGTCATGTTGACTTGACAGTTTTATTGAGCTATCAAATTTCTGAATTAAAAAAATGGGGGAGTCGCCGAGAATTTGCTTGAGTTAAAATTTATTGTGGAGTTTTTGTGATTTTAGCACAATTTTAGTAAAGTTTTCATAATGGAGAATGTGGAAGAGAACCAGGAGGATCTGGGACGCGAAGAGAATCCTTTAGGTATGACGATTTATTGTAAGATCTTCATCTTTTGTATTGAGTTGAAATTGATTTTTACAAAGAACTTTTCTAAAACATGGTAATGGTATGGGAAAATGACACAGTTCGGCGTATAATTTCTCAGCGCAGCATATCGACTTGTTATGGGGAGAGGGGTACGCAGCACCGAAAAGTTCTTCTAAAAATTCCACTGGAGGCAATCAATTAGTAATGGGCGAAATCGCTTGGCTAATTGTTTTCATAAGCAGGAGAATGTAAATAAATAAACAAAAAACATCCTATAGATAATGAACTACAACGCAGGCCAAGAATTATTTCCATTGATCGTAAGACGAATAGGTACTGTGACCCTTTTCTGCACATCTAATCTTAATTTTGTATACTCTTTTGGTATTGAAACTTTAAAACAATTTTTATGTTCTTTTTAACGGTCCATTTTTCTGTCTTCCTGTTCCTGGTCTCGATTTTAAGTTCATTATCCTAATTGATTTGTTAGGTGACGTTTTTTTTTCATACATTACTCTGCTCTGCGATTGTGCCAAACTAGACTTTACTAGATATCGCTGGGGAGTTTTCATAGTATCCTAGAAGTAATTTCAACAACAATAAATGAAACAAACATAGATTTATAGAATTTTACTTTTCCTACCATAACGCGGATAGGCTCCTAAATTTACTATTATATACTCGAAATCACAAAAAATAATGGTAAGGATAATACAGCCAGCCACAATTTTCCACAGAAATAAAAACATTAAGGAAAAGAATTTTGTTTTATGTTAAATTTAGCAAAAAGAACCAAATCAAAGAAAAATATAGTGGTAAGAAAATCTAAAATTTAGAAGTATATTTGTGTTATTATTTGGTTTTAAATACATCAGAAAATTCTCTTTCTATACTTGTGTATTTTAATGTTAACATGAATTAAAAAACAATAAAAAAGTGATTCTCTATCATAATTAATAACAAAAAAATTTCCTCGTAGATCGGTGTGTTAGAATGAAATGTACTTATAAAACATAATCTTAGTGTATCTCGTTCACACTATAAAAACGACATATTTTAATTTATTGTATTGTACAAATTAAATTTTTACTTTTTGTATCACAATTTACTTTGGTGTACTTTAACATATATAACTGATATTTTTTATTAAATTAGTTTTCTATGTTGAATAAAGCTTTCGTTTTAGCGCAACAACAGTTAACATCATTTGTCGAACCATTCGCGCAGCTCAACACTCACAATTTTTAAGTCCGGTTTTGATTAAATTGGCTTTTTCATTTTATTAAAACCAGTCTTTTAACTTTCTAAGAGATGATATCCCATTACACCAATTCCTTTAAGATTAAGATGATTTTTCGGTACAGTAATTGTCACCACAATTGCCAAGTGGTTAATAAATATCAAAATAACAATTTTTAGTTTCTGTCTGTTTGTCCGTTGTCCGTTGTGGAATTTTCACCATTGCATTGCTAAGTCATCTAGGAATGAACTGGGGTAGGCATCATCTTGCAATATCTGGGAGTGACAAATGAAAACTAGTGGAGCAGATACCAATTTAGTGACTTTTGTGTCATGTGGTAAGGGGGGATACGTTTAAAAGTGGGGCGAGATACCTACCTTTAAAATAAACATATCCTCTGGGAAGGTTGCGAGTTCTATTCACGTAGTCTAAAGTTAGCTTGTATTAAAATATTATTAACTCTAAATGTTGGGTTTAACAAATAACATTTCGGAATATATACAGTCTTTCTCACAAGAAAGTATCCTTCTTCAAAACAAAAGCGAAAATTTTTTTGTTTTCGCATAAATACGTGGTCCAATTGCCGCCATTTGCAATAATTTACTCATATCTTTCATCGGAAATTTTTCAGCATGAGTTCCAAATATTCTGCAGCACTCTTTTTAAGTCCCTTATGTTGCAACCTGTGTTCCTGGAGTTTACGTTTCAATATGACCACATATTCTCTATAGGATTCGCATCTGGAGACAGACGATCAGTCCTTTGTTGCAATACCGTTATTTTCCTTCCACTATGCAAATTCGCCTTTAGTGTTGCGGGTTATTATTCTCCTGTAGGATCCAGTTTTTATTACCGGTTCCAAACAACTTCTCGGCAGACTAATAATCCTATGCGGTGCAATCTTATCTTGCCCGTAAACAGGATCAATCTGCTGAAACCATTCGCTGAAAAGCATTGTTTTACGGTATGTTCAATTTTTTTCATCCAAGTTATGTCTGCCGCTAATAATTGATGTCGGATTGTATGCATTGATATCTGAATGCCTTTTTGGCCAATTTTTGTTGCCCTTGGAGGAGTGTGAGTGTCCGATTAGTTTCGAACAACTGCTTAATTACCTCATCCGTTGTGCCAAGCTTTGCCCCTCCCAGATAAATTGCTAACATTCTCGTATACCCCTTTAACCACTTCTTCACGAATGCTGTAGACGTTGTTGTATAACTAGCTACCTGTTTAACGGTTATTTTTGGTCTTTTCGGGTGGTTTGCTAGGAACACAGCTTCAGAATGCTTTTTAAATGCAGAACTCATTAGTCTTTATCTTATCACTTCGGCGGTTGAACACAAATTAAACGGGATTTATTTTTGCGAAAAAGGTGAGGTTCTAAGGATTACATAGCCCCCTAGCACATGTCTATGAAATGCATGTGTGAGGATGAGATATGTTCTTGTGAGACAGATGTTTCATGTTTCTCCAAATGTTGAGTTTTTATAAATGTTTATAACTATTACAAGGCTGCAGGCAAGATACTATGGCATCTATCTACACTATTCCTACTGCAAAGCCGTAAAAGAACTTGTAAACATTTAGCATCCCCACGGGGGAGGGAATATATCACGTAGCTGAACATGTAAACTAGTAATAATTGGCGGCAAACACATTGCACGGGTCACATTTCTGCAGCGACCGTTCGGCCTGTAATTAAATTAAAAAATTGTAGAGGTGCACTTATTCGTATGGATAATGCCAAAAGCTTCTGTTTGTGCCGACCCGCCAGAAGTAGTTGACGCGACACAGAATCGAATTTACAAGTTCGGTCAGCCACGCGAAGAATCCCAAGATATCGTCCGAAGCGGTGCCGCAAATTTATTAAAAATATCTTTTTCTGTCCGATTCAAATTATTGGTCGCATTGCTTCATCATTAGATGATGTGCTTTTATTAGAATTTCTCGCTAGTGCGGAAGTCGCATCTGAAGGGTTATAGAGACTTGGTGATCTTTACCTGGTGATGACACGTCGCCTGTTACTAGTTACTGAATGATTATAAATGTTTATTAGTTGGTGTCGTTATGATGCCGGTCAGGTGCATCGTTGCTGATAAAGTGAAATATGAATGAGAAGCGGATGAAATAATAAACAAACCTCTTCCTAATGTGCTCTAGATCTATTTGTGACGCAAGTGTATGCATCATTTGCTTAGTTGGTTAGAAAGAAACTGATCAATCGATCTTCTAGTGATTAAGTAACATCTTAAGTAATTTGTTTGCGATTTTTGATACGTGTTGCAAAAAAAAAGGGATTATCGTTGAAGTCGGAGACTGGTGAAAATCGGGAGCTTAAGCTCGTATTCGTTATGTCTGGGTAAATTGTTGTGCAGTCTTAGGGCCTTGGAAGATGTGAGGCCCTCTAATCGACTTAGAGCTACTGTCGATTTTGTTTTCTTGATTAGATTGGACGTTGGAGCTTACGTTGACGGTTAAAGTGATTTATGTACGAGTCTGAGCCGGGTTCCGATTTTACGTCTAGGGCATTTGAATTTGCCACTAAACTTGGCCACAACCTGTCTTCCCTTCTGACTCGTGAGTTAATATTTTTCTCTAATTTGCGGAGTATAATTCCCATAATACATTTCCTAGACTCGGCTCTGTCTCATTATATTTAAAATACCGGCATTTATATGCAGTCTTTAGTTCTTGTGATTCCTTTTGTATTAAAGAAAATTGATTTATATATATGACCTTCATCCCACAAGAGCACATCATAAATTGAGAAAAGGCATAGGTATAATTTAGTTTTGACGCTTTTTTTTTACTTATTTTTAGAAATAAAGAGACGGTGAATGAAAAACTTTTAACCAATTTAAAAAGAATTATTTAAAATAATTTATAATAAAATCCAAAACAATATACAAGAATTTATCACTATTTAAGTAAATAAAAAAATTGTAAAAATTCTTTATATTTGATAAAATTTCAAAATAAAACAAATAAACTATAATTATTTATTTATTACATTTTTTTGTTGTATTTATTCCCATAAATTAGGAAAAAATTATAAATGGTGCTGTGGCTCTGAAGACAAAATCAGGATAATTTTCTCAATCGTTTGTAATAAATTACAAAATTATTGTAAAATTCTTAAATTCTATAATAGAACTTAGCGAAACAGTCCAATACTAATGCAGTGCTTACGCTTCCATGGTCTTTTTTGAACTGATCAAGCGATAGCAAGATCTCTGCTTTAAATAGCAATGGGTGAGACTTAATGGGCAGTCAGAATATAACACTGATTAGAGACAATATAACACTGATTAGCCTAGGTTTCTTGCGATCTTCACGGCCTCCTACAATATGGCTCGATTTCCACAAGAGCTCTTGCAGTTTTCTCTTTTCAAAAGTCGAGGTTGGCTCCCTGAACACCTGAGACTAATGCCTTCAATAAAAGAGACAAGCCTGAAATATCTAGACTGGTATCCTCAAAAATTCAGGCCTGACTTTGTCGATAATCAATCGTGGGTCTTAGGCTGCCTGGTTGGTGTAGGTTGGCTGCTAAGTCTAGCATGTCTATTGCCACCATTGCAAATAAAGTAGTTGATGCAAAGTTACTAATTTATATTCTTATTATAAATATAAATAAATGATCTTAATTTTTTTACTTTGCATCCATAAACAAAAATAAAAAAATTTAGAAATCCATACATTTATTAAAATCTTAAAATTATGGCTACGATCACTAAAATTTTTTTTCACAAAATCTTGTTCATTTATGCGGTTACAAACAATTTAATATACACTCCGTGGTTTTAAACAAATTATTTTGAAAATTTACGATTTATTAAAGACATACAATTTTGAATAAAATTTTATTTGTATTTGCTTTCTGGTTTTGATTATATTGTTTTATATTATTTATTATTCCTTAGATCCAAGTCAACCTACTGAAAATGCCACATTAAATTCCGGGATTTCGCAAACAAATTTAACTGCGGAAGGACAGCCACAGAATCTGTCCTCAAGCACTGAAAATGTGCAAGGTTCACCATCGTTACGTAATGCAGGAGGCACAAATGATCAAGCGAGCACTCCAAATTTAAGTGATCGCGCGTCGAAAAATGCTAATTCCCTACCAGTTTCTCCAAAATCAGGCGGGGGTGGAGATTCCTCCTTGGGAGATGGACAAAATAGCACGGCAACTTCAGGTAAATACATCTAACTTGGAAAATAGTAAAATAATGTAAGAATTTTCGAAATATATACCTTGCAACCGATCAGAGCTTGAACTTTTATTCCCTCATTTCTGGGAGTGCACTATGTGCTATTTGGGACTTTGACGGTATTTTCGAAAATTTTGTTATATTATTACTTAAAGTGTGGTTCCAAATCTTTTATATATGAGTAATTTTTCACGCAGATTTAGATTCTACGACAAAAACATCGATCACATCTACTCGTCAAGCTTTGCTACCGTGGGGTGTACCCTCAAGAACGTCGGTTATCGGAACTGTAGGAATAAATTCATCAGATATGCAGGCCGGAGGTGATACCAGCATGAGGCCCGGCGAGATTGTGATGAGGAATCTTTTCCACGACTTCACACTTCAAGCAGAGAAGAAGATTGAGAGTGTGATGGTAGAAAGTGCTGACAAAAATCTTGCAAAACTTCTTCAGCGTGGGGAAGATGCTCAGTTTGATCAACTGCTATCAGCTTTTGGATCTGTTGCTGAGCATTGCTTGCCATCCCTGCTCCATACCCTTTTGGCTTGGCATAGGAGACAACTCTCAGATGCCGAAATCAAAAATGATATGAAACGAGTGGAAAAAATAGCAAATAAACCCACCCAGGATATTGAATTCCATCTTCAGCGTCGGGAAGCAGCCGTTGAATTCATCTTTTGTTTGGCTCTAATTGAGATACTGAAGCAGCTTCCCTTTCATCCTGGACATGAAGATCTTATAAAAAATATTGAAAATCTAGCGTTTAAGCACTTTAAGTATAAGGAGGGTTTGCAAAATAATCCGAATGCCCACAATATTCATATGATTGCCGATTTGTATGCAGAGGTTGTTGGGGTCTTGGCCCAAAGTAGATTTGGATCGGTAATTTGAAGCCTTTTCAAATTTAATCTAGTGTGGTTAATATTCTTTTCTTCTTTTTTTATTAAGATTAAAAAGCGTTTTATGAGTGAGCTAAAAGAATTGCGATCAAAGGAACCGAGTCCAAATACAACACAAAGTATTATAAGCTTGTTGATGGGCATGAAATTCTTTCGTGTAAAGGTAATTTCCCTAAATTTCTAAATTTCTCCAACTTTACGATATTTATTTTTAATTAAAGATGGTGCCCATTGAAGAATTTGAAGCATCGTTCCAGTTTATGCATGAGTGTGCACAATATTTTCTTGAAGTTAAAGACAAGGACATTAAACATGCACTAGCGGGGCTTTTTGTAGAAATCTTAGTTCCTGTTGCTGCGGTAAAAAGGAAACATATATAGGAATGCCCCTTTAATTTAAAAAATAATTCGAATTTCTAGGCTGTAAAAAATGAAGTGAACGTTCCCTGTGTTAAAAATTTCGTTGATCTGCTGTATATGCAAACTTTAGAGGCTTCAACAAAAAACAAACACCGGCTAGCTCTCTTTCCACTGGTTACTTGTTTACTCTGTGTTTCACAGAAAACATTTTTTCTACACAACTGGCATTGTTTTCTAGCAATGTGTTTGAGTAATTTAAAGAATCGTGATGCTAAAATGAGCCGTGTAGCTTTGGAATCTCTCTACCGTCTACTCTGGGTCTATATGATCAGGATTAAATGCGAATCTAATTCTGCAACTCATTCAAGACTTCAAAGCATTGTGAATTCCCTATTTCCGAGGTAAGATTTGAATTTACTTTTTCTTTTTACTCGCCTCAAGAATCTTATGTAACTAGAGTAAATTTGCAGAGGTTCGAAGGGAGTTGTACCGCGAGACACACCTTTAAATATTTTCGTTAAAATTATTCAGTTTATAGCTCAGGAACGACTTGATTTTGCAATGCGTGAAATTGTGTATGATCTATTGTGGGTTGGAAGGCCTATTAAAGTAGGGAAAAAATTGTGGAAATAGTTTTTATTAATAACTAAAACTCTTTAGATAATCATGACTCCAGAAAGAATGAGTATAGGCCTACGAGCTTTTCTAGTTGTTGCAGATTCCTTACAACAAAAGGATGGAGAACCCCCAATGCCAAGGACAGTGGGTGTTCTGCCGTCAGGTAAGCGCAATATTTCCTATTGTTGTTTATTTTAACTCTTACCATATTATAAATAATTAAGGTAATACTCTACGAGTTAAGAAAACTTATTTGAACAAAATGCTTACGGATGATACTGCAAGAAGCATCGGCATGTCCACATACTTTCCTCATGTGCGACGTGTTTTCGTAGACATACTAAGAGCTCTAGACGTCCATTATGGGCGACCTTTGATGATGACAAATACTCAAAACCAAAATAAAGAACCAGACGAAATGCTCACTGGCGAGCGAAAGCCACGTATTGACTTATTTAGAACATGTGTTGCAGCTGTCCCTCGCCTCATTCCAGATACCATGACCGCCCAGGAGCTGGTTGACATGCTCTCAAGACTTACAGTCCATATGGATGAAGAATTGCGAATGCTAACACATCAATCACTCCAGACTCTTGTTTTGGATTTCCCAGATTGGCGACAAGATGTTGTCCATGGATTTACTCAATTTTTAGTTAGAGATGTTATTGACACTTTCCCTCAGTTGCTTGAAAACTGCACTCGAGTACTTTTAGTATTTCTTAACATTTGGAGATGTGCAATTGGAAGTAATTCAAATATGCCTGGGAATAATTTGAAGACTCCAACGACCACAGCAAATCAAGCAAGTATAAAAGACTCATCAAGTGTTCAACAGGTGAATCCCTTAAAAGTGATCACAACGAATTCGAATTCGAGTGGTAACTCGAGTGTTAACTCCAGTGGAGTATCGAGTATTACACAGACAACTGTTGTAAATACTTCCGATGTTACAAAGAAAAACGAAATTCCATTGGCAACAACATTTCATTACGTAGAGGGTTTCGCACTGGTCTTACTGTGCAATTGTCGTCCGTTTTTAAGGAAGCTTGCAGCGTTGATTCTGAAAGAAGTGAAGAATTTGATGAAAGCGCTTGGAGTTCCAGAAACGGAACCACCATTAGTAGATGTTATTGATAAAAGTATTCCCGAGGTAAGGAGTGAATTTGTATTTTATTGTATATTATTAATTTTAAAATATTTAATGAAAATTGGAGAATTAAATATTGCTTTTTTCTGTGTTTTTTTCTCAGATTCTAGACAAGTGCTTGCATATGTTACCGCAAGCAGAAAAAACTGCTATATTAAATGCTACTCAAATTGATTTACAATGGATTGCTGACCGTTCGAGCGGTATTTGGGTGTCTGGCCATGTCGATGGTGAGAGGTTGTTCTTGGATCTACTTTTAGGTTTTCATTTTTTTTTTGCTTAGACTTCTCGAAATCTTCTACATCTACTTTGAACTTATCTCAGTCTAGCAGTCAACAACAGTTTGATCCATGGTCATTCTGCCTTTTTGGATTTATGGAGCGATATAGGGTACTTCAGCAGTGCCCGTCTGTTGTTGCCCAAGCATGGCCTATTTGTTATCTACGAGTAACCACACTTTTTGGAGTAATAGACCCCACGTAAGTGACGACCTCGATAAACTGTATCCGTATATATCGATCTGAATCCAAAATAAGAATTTCTACATTTTTATTGTGTTTTTAACAGTCCTGTAAGTGATAACAGGGCATCACTTCTTAGAAGTTCTGCTCCAACAAAGAAAACCCCAACAGAAAGTCAAAAAGATCTATATTTGAAGCTATGGCGCAATCAAGTGGCTATTGCAATGCGCTTGGTGCCTCAAATACCAAGCGTTGCAGTTCGTTGCGCTTCGCCGGATTTAAGTCTAAGGTAAGTATGGGCATTCTAGTTCAAGCGTTCATCAATAACTCTGTTAACGAACGAAACATCTCTTTGTAAAAGTTTGTGTGACTTTGTTCAAGTCTTTTATCCATGTTTAAAAAAATTAATTCTCATATAATGCGGTTGCATATTTTACAAAGAGATTTCCGATATCACTCATGTTAACACATTCATTTCGACGGTTTTTTTTAGTGTCTTTAATTAAAATTTCAAATAAATGTTTACCTATCAGATTTTGAATTTTGATTAATATGTAAATATGTAACAAGTAGCTTGTTTGTATTTCACCGATTTTCTATCAGATTAATTTCTAATCAAATCTATGTAAATGTACCGTCCTCCCTTTTTAGATTAACTGTTTAGGTATGTATGTATGTCTGTTGATTTGATGGTGTCGGTAATGTGCAGGTCGTGTTTACCACTTGATGTGAACTAACTAAATCAATAATTTGAAATGTGTTACCTCTCGATATTAATTACTGAACGGTTAGAGTGTCGGATTACAACTTAATTGATCTAATTTAAATTATTGTAAAAAATAAGGAAATAATTTCCTATTTGAGCACTCTTAATTATCCCCAATTCCAGCACTTTTTGTATTTTCTTATGTTAATTAAGTCGATGATGGAATAATAATTTCAATTTTCTTAAGAATCGATTGGAAAAGCACTTGGTATTTAAATATTGCACGCGCACATTTACAACGTTAAGGTTTTTTTGCAACTGGTTATACTGAATTTTTTAGTTCGATATATTCGTTAGAAGGGAGGGTTTAATAATTGACTGACATTTTTGCATGTTTTCTACCGCCCATGTTTTTAATTGAAGAAATATTCAGAAACATTACAAAATGTAAAGTTAAAAGTTATATAATCCTATTTGTCTGGGTTTTCGAAAGTGTTAGTCACTCCCTAAAGTACCACGCAACTTAAGAATCCAAATTAAAACTATTGAAACAATTTTGCTTTTATTATCTAAGAGATCATTAATTTTGAATTCAAAAGTGTGTACTTTAAAAAAATAATGGACGGCAATGCATAATCAAATTTAGAAAGCATTTCAACTTTTTATCTTTCCACAATGAAACATAAATAACTGTCTTTTTTTCAAGAATGAATTCTATAAGAATTTCCATGTAATCTGTGTACATTTTTTGATGTGAACAAAAGGGCATCCATTTTGTGTGTGATTTAGTCAGGATTGATTTGATATCAATTTTGGAATTTGTTCTGGAGCTAAACATGTGACATGGATATTAAAATAGCTTAGACAGTATCATGATGTTCAGGTACTTTTAATAGCTTTTTTAAGAGTAGCTGACCCATGGGTTATGGGAATACTAATAATAAGGGATGTAAACTATCTCCGTAGCACTTCTGCTCTGTCTAGAGCTCTCATATTATATCAAAAGAAAGAGTTTTGGCATTTTGTGCTTGTCTTACATAGCCGAAAATTTGCTAAGGATTTTTTCAAATTATTTTAAATATATTGAAGTTAATGTTAGCATCTGCATATATTACATTACATTTGGTTAACAGCAGAGCAAGTGTGTTTGATATATTCATTTGAAATGTGAATAATAGCTATAAAAATCTCCGATATGCTTTTGCGTGAGATATAATTATAATTTTGCTCAATAATGTGCTTTAATTCATTTTATTATTTCACTTTCGTCAAACGCATTTTTCATACACAGCTATCATTATCATTTTCTAAAAAGTATACAAACATTTTTCTCTCTAACCCCTTCAGTTGTTATGTTTACAAAATTTTTTAATTTGTCACTCTAACAAAAATATATATATTTTTTGTATTTTTTTGTAAACGCCTCGATAAATCCTTCAATTTTCTAAAAATTTCGACACATTGAAATTAACCGAAACGATCGAATGAATCCGAACCGAAAGTAGTTTGCAAGACCAGTCGGACTCTCGTTCACTATCCGATTCTCTGGACAACATTCCATCAAATGTCTTTGGTCCAGAGGGACTTGTAACGAGATTCACGTTGCCGCTATCTTATGGCCGAAAAGAAGCTAGACAAAAGCGACTTGGGTAAAAAAATATATATTCAATAATAATTTTTATAAGAAATTGTAAATTTACTAAAAATATAAAGTAATATTAAGTGTTTAGTTTTGAATGCTGTTTTATAGAGCTAGTTAGAGTTAGAGTTAGTGTAGCTGTTCGTGCTAAATAGTTTTAATGTAACTTAATAGCTTTTAACCCTTTCATTGATCATTAAGTATTCAGTTCAGGAAAGAACAGCAACGAAAAAATTAATTATAAGTGTCACAAGCAGAAAATACGCCTATAATGAATGACTCCGATGGCAATTGGTCCTAGTTGAAAAAGTAAATTTCGTTGAAGAGAAACATTTTTCTATCATTCCTGCTTTTGCTATCACATATAAGAAATTATTTAATGCGAGATAAAATGTTGAGACGGAAGCTGATATTTTGAAACTAATAAACCGACGTAGGCTAACTAATACCTTTTTAGATGGGTAAATGTTTAACACTATCATTGATAGCTTTTTACGTTTTTCTGCTCGTTTTGTTATATGAACCGTTTGTTTTGAAAATGGCCTTTAAAAAACAACTATATCACATATTTTTATCATTTGCAATTTCAAAAAAAGCTCAAATAATATGAAGTGAATTTGGTTTTAAATGAATTTAGGCCACTTGAAAGAAAACGGTTCATATATTCATAAATTTTAGAATTTAGGAAAAGTATGCTATTTATAACCGATTTGTATTTTGCATACATCTCTTATAAAATCTGTTTGAACAATTTTCTGACCACAATTCAAAATTAAAAACGTATGACGATTTAAAAACTTACTTTTTAATAATACCACAATATTTAAAATATTAAGAGATAATTTCAAATATTTACTTTTAATATTTTTTTCAATTTATTGCCCAAGTCGTTGAGTAAGGATGCTAAATAAATGTTTGATATTCATACTCTCCGTAAAATTTTCTTTTTATTCAAAAAAATTGAATTAAAGTAAACATTTACTACTCTGGCGCCTATGAGACCAGGGTGGAGACCAAAATTGCCGGATTATTGGAAGATTACCGAAAAAACGCATTTAAATAACATAAACCATTGTATTACACTGCGTTTTTATTACAAAAGCAAAAAAATAAACTGAACCTCCAATAGACATAGAAATCAAAATTTTACTGAAATAATAGTGTAAAATGATTTCAGACATTTCGAAAAGAAGAAGAAATAAAAACTGTTTAGTAATTATACGCGGTACAAAATTGAATTATTTGTTTGCGGAGTAAAAAAACTCTCAAATGTTTTCTATTTCCTTATGCCGGACTATTGAAGGAGCTGGAGTAGTGTACGACCGTATTAGTGAGATTCATTAAACGATTTAAACGAATTCGACAAGCCAGAAAAGTAAATATTTATTAACACTACTGTGGCAATATTTAGCGAAAAAAGGACGATTTGAATTTTCTCCTTATATTAAAAAATGATTTGCCTAAAATGCAAAATACTTAAATATAGAAAATGTGGCATTATGTTAAAAATTTGAATTTCAACATGACTGGATAAAATAAAACAATAAGCCCTTACATAATGTTACAGAATTTTTAAAATTTTTCTTTTTCTGAAATATAATATATAATGCTATTATTAAAAAATCCAAGAATACAAATCAATCGCTTCGAGAAAATGTGCTGATGGTTGTTAAGAATGTACATTGCTCAAATGTTAAAGGCTATTCGGTTCTAAATATATTATTTAGCTTTCGGAGTTTAAAATCGGAAATTAAAGGGCACTTGATTGCCGCTAAAATGGTTATTTTTACAATTATTATTGATAAATCTATAAGAAAAATTTCAAGATAAACCTGTTGAATTGTTCACTTTTTCTTTATTAATTTTACACTAATTGCTAAAACATTTTGAATAACTTATCTATAATTATTAATTAATTGAATCGAAAGGAAGATATTTTTTATTTTCTTATTTCGCGCAAGTTTAATGAATTTTATAACAATAAATTTAAGTATTAACTTTATCTACTTTATATCTTGAAGCGTTCTTTCATTTAAACTTACTTTAATATAATATATAATTTAAGAAGAAATAATGGTCAAAGTAATACAATGAAAACAAATTGTTTTATTTCTAATTCAAAACTGCTTTGCTTTGCTTCAATTGCGTCTATATTTCAATTACGCTATAACACAATTTACATATGACAGTGAGGCGTAATTTTAAAAATATGTCGTCAACGACCTTGCTGAATTTATTTTCAGCTCATCGAATTAAAGTTCGACCAAGGGTGGGAGCTGTATTCAAATCACCTAATTCAGACCTATCTGCTCCTATTCATCCACCCCCATTAGGAACTATTTTGCATAAATTCCCCCTCCAAGACCGCCCTCCACGGAAGTATAATTCGCACATTTATTACAGAACTGATTTGAATTACTGTGAACCATTTTGGGTAAAATGATTTACATTACATGCTTTGATACTGGCGTTCCGCTTTTGATTAATGCTAAATTGTTGCTGCTGCTTTCTTATCAGAAGTAATGAATTGTCTTAAACCTAAAACATGAGCTCACCGGCGCTCAAGTGGGAGCATACAATGAAAGGGTTAAAGGCTCCTCTAGGATTAAGAAACTATTGTAAGATGAGCGAATGTTTATTACCGGGTCGATATTTCTGGTCTTAACGTGTTTAACTGAAAACTTTTTCAGTTCATCGCCAGATTCCCTTAATGCAGATAGAAGTGATAAAAGTGCGATGGGGTCTGCCTCACCCCTTGCACTCTACAAGCTCGTCGTACCCTTGCTGCGGTGTGAAGTGGCAGATGTTAGAGATGCAGCAGTTAATGCTCTTGGAATGATAAATCACGATGCCCTAAAGTAATTTTGTACTTCTCAAGATTAAGCAACAAGTTCTTAATGAAACTAACTTTTCGTTAGGGACCTAATGGAGGAACTTGTCGTCTATATTCGAGAAGCTGTCGATCGCAAGCAAGAGAATATGAGGAGAAGGAGGAGACGAGATGCACTACGACTGCAGCTTGTTAAGGTCCTCGAAAAAATCGCCGAGAATGGCACATTCGGAGTAAGGTGAGATAAACTCTTATATTTAATTAAGTTAATATTGTTTAAAGGTCATTAAATAGTTCTTGCGTGCTTGAGAGGGACACAATGTCCCTTCATCCGACTTTTGTCGAATACATAGATGGTGCTCGTCTGTATCTTGAGGCGGAAACTGATAAGGACAACTCAAGCATTCGTGAGGTTAAGACCCACTTCTGTAATTTCATAAGAAAAATGATTAAAAACTTTACACGTAAGACTTAAATTTGGGAATGTGTTGAAAAATCTTGAAACAATCGATTTTTATAGTCGAGTCATGTTCAACGCTATTGTCTCGAGATTTGAAAAGAAGTCTTTTTAATCTTTTCGCGTCATGGTGCGGCAGCTTCTCGAAACCTTTGGGTCTTGCTGTCCAAACTGGGAACAGTGCTGATGAAGAAAAATTACAATATAGTGCATTGCAGGTAGAAATCCCTTTAATATGGTATGATATTGCGTATGTTAAAAATGAATTCATTTTACAGGCTATGTCAGCTCTTTTATGTTGCGGGCCCATATTTGATTCAAATTACCTTTCCGAAGAAGGAGCCATCTACAAGTGGCTCGACATGCTTTTGACTTCAAAAGATGAAAAGGTATTTTTACCTAACTATTCCTATTCCTTGGTCGATTTTTTTACGATTTTTAATTTTGAATATCCTTTGACGAAAAGTTAACTAAAGGGAATTCCAAATCAATAAAGATTTTACACAAGTATTAAAATTACTATAATGAATATCATATTACTAAACACTTTGCAAAATATGAGGTATTTCTTTATTTTTTATTTAGATATACAAACTTGCCCGTGACACTGTAGTGTTGCTATTAGAATGCAATCCCGACATCGGCCAGCTTCTGGAATGGGTAATTGATAGGTGTTACACAGCGATCCCTAAGGAAGCCGATGCGTGCTTCCTTTCATTGGCTGCAATATTTAGCGCAAGGTAAGATATTACCACTCTTTCACCCAATTCAAGTGTAAATCTAACAAATCGTATTAAAAATAAACACATACTCAATTCCATCACTCAAGCAGATTTGGTTAGAATTACCCCCAAAGAAATTTTCGTTGTATCATTCCACTGCTCGCGTCGGATTTACTCCAAAGGATTTATGTTACTAAACGCGTACTTCTTCATGATTGTGTCTTTTATTTTTATTGTGCATCGTATCCCGGAAATCAATTTGTTGGTTTGAATTCAGAGAAGATTGATTTTATCATCCTCTTCATGCAAATTGAAAATAAATTCAAACCATTAATAGACTCCGATTCTTTGATTGTAGATTTGATTGTAGTATTTGAATTATATATATTTCTACTT
The DNA here is from genome assembly GCA_001932985.1 of Proctacanthus coquilletti. Lineage (NCBI taxonomy): Eukaryota > Metazoa > Arthropoda > Insecta > Diptera > Asilidae > Proctacanthus > Proctacanthus coquilletti. The sequence goes on from MNCL01000066.1 coordinate 462,418, forward strand.
TGTATGATTTATATTAATATTATTTATAGATGAAACACGAATGTTTGTTTAAAAGATTTTAATTAAAAACATAATTGAAATAGAAAATGTAGATAAAATTATACGAAGTGTTAAATTAGTACACCACATAAAAGAGGTTTATAAATTGCTTCTGTGTAGGATTGGAATAGAAGAATCAAATGTAATAATAGCTCACAGATATCCCATCAAATTTTACTATGACCTTGCCTGCTGACTCTGTTCATTCATTAATAGGAATAAAATTTGTTTATGTAGTTGCGGTTACAGATTGATTATTACAAAACCTTTCAGCATTTCTTCCTTTCACTGGTTCATAAAATTTATTTAGGCACGCAATAATTTGTCACTCTTTTGTGTTAGAATAACCAAAACAAATTATTTTGGCTGGTTTATTTTGGAGTGGATGTCATAATCCCATAACTTCGATTGTTTCTCTCTGCGAAGTTTAAGTGGAATTTGCAGTCAAGCGCTAAGTAAGGCGTTGTAATTACATTGCGTGAACTAGCGCAATTTTCCTTCTGATCGTAAAATCTCACCACTTCGATTATTGTTAAGGTTTTTTTTTGTAAGGACAGCTGTAGTTAATCCATCATTTTCAAGGATAAGAATATAAACTGATTTTTTGTAGAGGGATAAAAATTATTTTCCATATACAGATACGCAAACGTTTCCATATGGCTTTATAGAAAGAGCGTCTGCAGTGCAGGTAGAAAATAAAATCCAAAGGTTAAAACTGGAAGTGATTAATGTTGCCTCGGAAATGAAAGCACGTACATTGAAGAAGCTCAATGAAAGTGACGAGTTTTGAAGTCATGGTTACAAGAATTTGCTTTATTTTCAAAGTAAAGGCCGGAGTGCTTTATTTCTAGAAATTAATCTAGCAAGTTCTGTAATTATAATCCCTTGGAGAATTTAATCCAAGGTTAAATAAACTTAGATGTGAAACTGGCTACCATTTAAGAACATTCATTTCCTATTTTAATATGTGCCATGACATCTGTGCGCTCTAAGCAATTTGTTCTACGTCATTGAAAGTGCAGCGAAATGTTTCATTTAATCTAATTTAATTGAATTTGTTTCATACACTACTAAATATTTGCAGAGTACACACTTGGGAAATTGTACGGTTTTAGCAACTGTGGGAAATATATTTTATATTTATATCAAAAAACGTTCATTTCGTTCATTCCAGGGATATCTTGATAAACCTATTTTAAAAATATGTCATTTTCAGATTTTAAATGAACTTTAGATTTTTAGTCATGAATGGTGTTTGTGACTAAGATAATTATCATGCTAAATGAGAAATTTCTCGTTGCCAGAAGACTCTGAACTAATCCGAAACTAGTTGAAAATTAAATATAGGTCTGGTCATTGTTTCAATTACACTAAAAGAGGTCTGCTAATACAATGAAATGTTAATAAGGTATCCAATCAGATTTTTTTGTGCGCTTATTAGCAGGGCAACGTTTCCACTTATTATACTTTTCTTATACGGATTTTTTGAATTTTTTTTCTTCTTAAACAGAATATTTTTTCCTATTTTTCAGGGAATATCCGTGTGATCATTACACCTCTGTAATAAATGTTACCCTGTTAATGACCGGCTGTCCCCGAGTTGAGGTCCATTCAACAGCCTTACAACTTCTCCAAATTTTGGATAAACGATTTTTCGGAGCCGTTGGACCACTTCAAATAGAGGCCGACAAAGGTATGTTTTTGTTTGAATAATTATCGAAATATGATGCGAAAAACCGTATCCCTGTGGGCAAATCTCATGATTGTATAGATTCATAAGCTGCTCTTCCTTTTAAATTAGTGAATAAAATTTAATAATTAGAAAATTGAGTTGTTGTTAATACGCGATCGCATACCAATATCGTTTTTAATAAAGGAGTTTTACATTCTATTTAAATATTTTGCAATTTTATTAGCCGTAGTTATTTGTTAGTAATATAAACCGACTGCTGGTGCGATCGTTGCTATAACTCAATAAAATGTATCATTCATGTTAGATATCGTGAAAGCTCAGGTGAATGCTGATTGTGAAATGAAATTATATTCTATTTTTCGTAATAGGCAGCTCGGATTATTCTATTGCTCTTTTCAGTGCATTTAATTGGAAGGGGAATTCGTAACCATCTAATTATTTTCCATTGAATTCGAATTTTCAACAATCCGAGTGATTAATGCGGATTGGAAAAGTAAAAAAAAAACAAATTTTTAAATAATGACTTAATTTAATTGGAAAGTAAAGAAAATTCATTGAATTCATAATTTCAATAATATACTTCATAAATTCAATAATTCTGGCCCTATTTTATCTTTGTATAATGATTTTTTAGGGTGTCACTAAGAAACGCTTGTGTCCCCGGGCCAAACCCAAAAAGTTTTCGAAATAATAATATTAATAACCATTTATCGTTTTATTAAGTATTCGACGGAGTTCTTGTCGTGCACGGATTAAAACAAACTCTTAAGCTTCTTGAATGCATTTAATTTATAGTAAAATATATACAGTTTACATAGAATTCACAATAAGTCTTAAGTATATTATACGCCTAACTATATAAAAGTAGTCTTAAAGTAGAACTTAAAATTATGACTGTCTTTACTTACAAATGTACAAAAGATCTATTTACATAAACAATATTATCTCTGTGTTCCGAAACCATTTTTTAATGTAATCAAACTGAGTCAACGCAGGTTTTTATGCTATTCAAGAAAATGTGTTAAGCTCTGTGAAATCATGCATATTTAATTCACTTCATCCCCTATTTTGAGTGAAAAAAGATCTGTACAATGTCACGAACCTTCCAGAACATCCTTTTAAGAAAAGCAACATATTAGATTTTTCACGGTTGAAGATTTTCAGCTGTCTTAAATGATAAATATCACATTCAAACAGCTGGCAATTTGGTTACGAGTGTCTCTGAAGGAAGAGAATATGAAGTGAATTTATTATGCTTTTTATAATATTAGCAAATATCCAAAAATTTCTCTTTTAGTTTCATTTTACACGATAATCTAAAAGAGAAAATTATGGAAATATTTTTTATTTTGGATAAGCTTAGGTAACTTAAGTTTAAGAAAGGCCAATGTATTAAAATATATACTCATCATTTGGAGCAAAGTATCACCAGTTGCGGTAAAAATATATTTTGCTTTCTTTGTTAGATTTTGAAATATAGGACGGATAGAACTTTGGAAAAGTACTAACAACTTTGGTTTTTCTCTTGTTAAGGATTTTTATAAATATCCATAAAACATTTCACAAATAAATATCACAACTTTAAACGCGAAGGACCTTTTCTTTGACCATAAGTTCGTCTTTTATCCTTATCAATTTCACATTAAAGTAAAATAAAATTCCACTTCGATAACTTTTCACAGGAGGCTACTGCTCGTTAGCTGATAAAGTGATGATTTGAAAAGAGAACCAATGTTATCTCGCATTGACTCAGTCTTCCACATTTTTATCACTTTCATCTTAATTGAATTCTAATCGATATGTAGCTGAATCCTATGAGACATTTTTATAGCTTCTTACTTGAGGGAGATAATTTGCCTCAGTTCGTGCACGTCATTCCACGAACCGTTCTGGGTCACAGTTCGTCTTCTTGATGCTCCAGTTCCACTGTTCCTGACGTACTCTGACACTGTAGAAAAATAAACAAATATAATTACATATATTTTTATAAATAAGAGAATAGATTGAAAGGTTCATCTTATTATGTGATAAAATTTACGATCAATTAAAAGTCAGATGTACGTGCGGAAGAGGCGACACAGAGGTCGAAATAACTTCTTGTGCATTAAAAGCAGAAGCATATTATACTAATAATAATAATAAAATACCATTCCTCCAGCTAGACAACCGTTTTATAAGCATGCAGAAAGTGGGTGGGGCTTTGTCATACTAAGGGTTCTAAACCTTGCTGTGTGTGTTGAGCAAACACAATTTGCGGTATTCCATACTTTTGATGTGGATAAAGTGGGAATTTCTGGCTTAACTGAAGTTTTACAACCGTCTATCTAATGGAGGTCATTAAAGCTCCTTGAGGCTTTATGCCACCATAATTTGCTTGGCAAATAACAGTTATGGTTCAATTTATATGTTAAGTATTTCTTAAGAAGGTCCTCATCCAACTGCTCATGCACATTTTTAAATTGAGATAAGTTTTCTGAAATATTATATTGTATTCCGCCGCTCTGCAATTTGTGTCGTTTAGAGAAACTTTTCGATAAATCTGCAAAGCATATAGGTTTAGAGTACAGGAACGGTAAATTCCTAGAAGTCCTAAAGGCCTTGAAAGTATTAGGATTGTCGACGGTGTGCATTCTGGAAGAAATAGAAGAAATTCTTTATATTTGCAGTATGCATTGGACGGTTACTTATTCTTGTGAAAAATGCAGAGAAGTATTTTGAATGGGAAAAATCCAGGCATTTTTCAATGTTAGCTGATGTAAACAGGTTTTATTTGAAGTTTTTATTTAAGATGCATTTATTTCTTAACATGTCTATTGCCCTCTCCAGAAATGCAAGTGAATTTAAGCTTATTTTAATTTAGTTCATATATAAATGGTATTACGAGATTAAGTAAATTTCCTTACTTTCCATGGAGCATATTTTTTCACTTTGCAAAATATATTTAATGAAAATTTTAATTTTGTACAGTGACTCCCTGTGTTCTTATTATAAAATTTGTCCATACCGTTCGTCACGCGAGACTCGGAATTCGACGTTGGTATTTGTAAAAATTGAAATGTCTCGACACAAACAAGCTTCGAAAATTAATTGATTTAATTTTTCTCTGGGTATTTATTTTTTAAACGAGATGTTTGTTTGATTTTTATTTTCCGAAAATTAATTCAATAAAGCTAATGACGCGCGTAGAATAAATTTTTGCTGTAGAACTTTTATAGGATTTCACGATTTTCTGTCTGTCCGTCTGTTACAATCGGATTTCTTTTGGGTAAATTGAGCTGTTGAGCTAAAGTTTGACATAGTAATAAAACTTATTAAACTTACTAATCCATTAATAGCCAGAACTTAAGGAAATATTTTCTAGTGAATTTTGGAGGATCTAAGTTTAATACTCCTCAAAAAACTTATCTTCAAAAAATCTGCAGAATTTTATATTATGTGATTTTTGAGGTATTCCTGGCAACATATCTTGAGTTTAATAAAATGAAATCTCGGAAAAGTCGGTAGTAAGATGAGAGCTATACTTAGACTTTACAGAAAACTGGAGTGGTTTCAAGTTGTCTTCAACGAGCCGAGTGTTATTTTTAATGTGTCTAGCGATTAAATCAAATTTTTTTCAATAAAAATATAACCACAGAGAGTTTTTCATTCTTACTTTCTGGCAGTTATTACGGTATTGGGATATTAAAAATTAATATCACTCTAAAAAGTAATCGCGCATTTCGGAGATATTCCAAACGTATTAATTTTATAATTCTGATGTGGCTATTTGATGAAATCCGTCAGCTAACAAAAGAAGTGGCGAATTTAACGAGAATATAGAAATGACGATAATTAAAATCTTTGCGCTGTTTATGATTTGTTTTCAAATTTATATTTACGTATCGGGGGTCAAAGTTAATTGATTTAATTAAGTTACTCTGTTCCCTCATCTTTGTCAAAAGCACAAGCTGTGTGGGAGTATTGAAAAATTGCGGGGAATATCCCACCAGTATTTTATCCAATCGGCCTTGTTAATTGTTAAACCTGGGCTTTACATAATTTCAACCCGAACTGTGATGAGGCTTCGCTTTTTTGCCCATGACACGTTTGATATGCACGAAAATTAGCAAATATTGACTTATTCATATGACGGAATTCCTTACCGCTGATTTATTTGCAATTGTTGTTGATGTGAGATTAAGGGCTTCTAAACATAAATTTACGGCCTGATTAATTTCAGCAGTACTATTTGATAACATGCTTTACATATCGCATTTCAATAGCACCATTCTGCGCGAAGAGTTCCCTACAAAGGGTTGTAAGGAAGCAGCGGGGACAAATTCATAATTAGAAAGATTAGTGGTCATGGTGTTGTGACTTAAGTTTAATTAGAGTAATTGTACTTTCAGATTATAGCTGGCAAATCTAGCATTCAAGTCACAATTCCAGGCTTTACGGCATCAATTCTACTACTCTAACTTCACAACAGGTCCTAGCGATGCAAAAACAAACCTAGATTTGTGCTTCGTTATGACATTTTACAATCATTCTGTGTCGTCTACTTCAATTTGACCTTTTCAATGAACCTCTTCAATGTAAAGCAAACCCTTATTGATAGCAGGGGTGTTATCTAATATTTACAAAACGTTTGAATAGCACATTAATATTTCAAATTATTCTCAGGGGAATTATTTGGCTGACGCTTCCGTGAATCTCTATTACAGTGAAATTCATTTACTTCAACAGCGGGTAAGAAGGACTGTCGAGAAAATTACCTTTCTTAAGATAAATTGTTTAGGAAGGGGCAAGATAGCAGCAAATGCACGTGGAGCACCTTACTGCTTGCTTAATTTAAAAAACATTTTTCGTGCCAGACGTTGTACCCCCATCTACTGTGAGAAATACTTTTGAGGGGAAAGTATGGTGAAACAAGTACAAAAGCGAAGGAATTCCGTCTCAATCGCTCTATTTTGAATAAACGAGAACGTTTTTCCTTTTTATGGTTGTCAGGATTTTTTTTTCTACAAACGCAAACGATTTGGGTGGGGATGATGTTTAGACAATATTCTAGACAAATTCGATTTTTGCTAGGCAATCCCAGCAGAAGGGCATTTTGGAATTTTCGTTCGGCAAATGTTTCACATTTCTCTCTGTAGGTGGCATTTGCTCCCTACATTACATTTTATTCTCAAAAAGCTAAAATTACCGGAAAAAATATCTCCAGAGGTGATTTCTTATCAACTAAATGCATGGAAGTTCAACTCAGTAAGGTCACGGTTGGTTTTATTAAAATTTAAAATTTCTCCTTTTTGAGAGGTATAACGAACTTTGTGAGTTAATATTTTAAAACGAACGTTACAGCAAAAGTAAAAGTATTTACAAAAAAATATTCTAATTATATTAGCAGAAAGAAAACGAGCCTACCATTTTCTTACCTGTGACTTGAGTTGCTCCATCCCGTTGTGCTGAAGATGAAACCTTTCGAAACATACTAATTACAGCTTTTCTAGAAACACAAAGAAAAAAGAGAATAAAGTTTCAGCTTATAGTAGAGAATTTGTATCGTTAATTTTTACCTGAAATTTTGGCCACTAACGCAGTACAATACGAAATTTATTCCAAAATTTGTCAGAAAGAGAAACCAACAAATGTACTGAATAATTATCGTTGCTCTGGAAGCTTTAACCTGTAAGAGAGCAAAGGCCTTTATTTCGTCTTAGAAAATACAGATAAAGAGTTTTAAGACCAAAAATCCCTTTCATTTTAATTAAAATGCCAAATAATTATTCTTCTGCGTCTAGAAGGAATGTGATCTTTTAAATCATTGACATCAAACTGTGCTCGAATTCCAATTGGTTCAAAGAAACCTTTTCAAATTAAGACTTCAAAATAATTCAGTGTTGCTTTTGATTTCATAAAAATAAAATTGTCTTAAAGTAAATTAAAAGTAATAAAGTTTCTAAGTTAATTAATAGAATAATCTGAACTTTGCAGCAACAAATGCTAAATTTATGAAATGTTGGTCTGTTTCAGTGTGGGATTTTCCAAGATCATAAAAATGATGTGAATCATCTTAAATTAGAAAAATTTGCAAAAATATAAAATCTTTGGTCTAGAAAAAGCCAAAGAGAAATAGTAATGATTTATTGCAAAAGCATAGTAGAATAATTTTCTGAATACAATATGAATGGGATTTCACAGATGGAGGGAGTATGTTTACAAATAGTAATTGTGGACAACAAAATTAAAACTAGGTTTACCAATGATTCAAAATCTAGAGTATTCATCAGTAAAAAGCGTATCAAATATTTTTCGTAGTTTTGAACACATGTACTTTCATATAACAGAAAAGAACCCGTCTGCATGCTGTTTGGATTCTGTACTATAAAGAATTGAGTCGTTTAATCAAATGTTATCTTTTGAGTTATAAATCACATCTACATCAATAATCCAAAAGCTGCACACAAATGGGCACAGTTTTTATTGCATCTTGAATTTTTAGCAAAAGAAAATCCGTAGATATTTCTCATGCTGGGTGTCTTACAGTATCTTAAAATTGTGGGAATAGCTACTTTATAATTTATAGTCTTTCCAATCTGTTTTAAATTATGGTAATTCATGAAATATGTACGCAGTAAAATATGGAAAGGTGTAATATTTTGGGGTTAAATTGGTCTTTTTATTTGATTGTGGTGTGTTGCTGTTTTGATTTATACATGAATATAAATTTTGAAATTCGGCTGTTGAACCTTTTTTTGTTTTGTAACGTTGGAGGAAGGTTATAAAAGAGCGCATTTAATTTAATGAAATCCAGCAGCAATTTTATAATTGAAGTAGTAGCTACACTAGTTAAATTGGTACTTTATTAGGATATTCATTTCTCCGGATTCGATACCGAATTTTTACTTGAGTTTATTTTGCAAAGGAAACACAAAACTAAAATTATGTTAAAAATAAGTCACAACGTCTCAATTAATAGAGCGGTGAGATATATTCCCCTTCTGGTACATTCAGAATCCTCTATCAAAAGACCGCTCTTCTGTTCGCTAGTATTATTAAAAATATATGGAACGAGTTAAAATATGCTTTTGTTAGATTTTAGAGATTAATATTTGAATAAATCTTATTACATCGCTTATTTTTAAGTGTTTTCAATTAACGTCGAAATTCGCGTTTTTTTGCATAGTAAACGTGGAACGTCTTTTTGTAATTCCTAAGTACACAATAACTAAATCGACTACTTAGTACGCACCAAAGGCCCGCTCATTCATAATTCAGTGGCAATTAAGTTAATTCTAATTTCCCACGAAGACTTTTCCACAGCATAATGAATTCGTTGTAATGTTGACGGATACATTATTAATTATGGGCGTAGGCTGGCTCATTCTAGCGGCTCCTTGATTAATTCATTGTGTTCTTATGAAAATAAGTTTTGGGCGGGTCCTTGAGCAGGGAAGACCGAAAAGTTCGAGTTATGCTGATGGAAAACATTTAACCTGGATTAGTATGCATGGTTGCGCGTCCAAGCATAAAAACCCAAAATTCCACAGGTTTCGAAAAAGGAATTTTGTAGTTACTCCAGAAATCCCTGGAACTTGTTGATGAATCCCGACCGGCAAATTTTAGAAATTCTGGTAGCGGTTGCGTGCTCCCGAGGTGTGAAGTTGGGTTATGGGATATTTTCGGTATTCTGGGAAAATTTTATTTAATTTTCATCAGTAACAAGTTCTTTAAAGGATTTCATTACTCTTCGCTATAAATATATTGAATTACTAAAATAATATGAAATTTCATTTTAAGTTTCGTTAGAAGAAAGCTACATTTGTAGAAAAGTTTATAAATGTATTGCATACTTTCCCTTAATCAGGGTGAACAATATAAAATAGAATGTTTATTGTTCGATCACAGATGTTTGTGAAATACTAAATGCGAAAAAACATTGCGAATATATGAATTTAAATTCGCCAGAATCGTGTTCAATTTCTTCAATATTTATGTAAAAGTTCTCCGCCTATGTGTGCGTTTTTCTGATTAGCTCTTAATGATCTATTCGTTATCCTGCTGCTTTTCTTATATACGACATCATTTCATTTAGGAAGTTATATAGTTTTTCTGCTCTGGATGCACAACAGGATGCTACACTGAAACTCCAGGCAATAGCACACTTTCCTTGGCGAATTAATGAAATTGTTCATGTGGTGATGTAAATTGTACTTGATCCCAATTTACCCTCTGTTTCTTCGGACACGCATTAATTTGCAGAAGAACAAATCCAATATGTTTTGACCGAATAACACGAAGCATATTTTTGTTTTACATTTTTGATTAGACGTTATTGTTGTAAATCTCAATGAAGCTACAAGAGGACAATGGACGGTCGAAATAGTGGCTACATATGGTCAGTAACGAGACGTGTAGGGACCAAATTTTTCGACAAAATCTAAACAATGGTCTTGTTTATGTGTATTCAATTAAGCAAAGCTAAGAAGCTAGCTCCACAGAATTTATGCAGCTAAATTTAAACCGTTTTATACAATTCAGAAAATATAATCTTAGAGTTTAATATATTAATTTTTGTTTATAAAATATTATAACTCATTTAAGGATTATTTTAATAATTAAGTTCTTGTACTTATTCTAAATTCACTTCATTTATTTTGTTAAAATTTTTATGCTTTTAAAATCTTCTAAATAGATCGAAATGGGTCCATCAATTTTTTGACAAAAACGTATTTCAAGTTCATCAATTTATTTTTATCTTTGTTTCATTTTTTGTTTTGCAAAGTTGTGCAAATGTTAAGATTTTCTCTATATTTAAAAATTAATTCTACCACGATTCGCACAACAAATTTTCTTATTTTATTAGATCGATGTTAGTCGAAAAGCATATCTCGTGGATTCTGATCTATGATTAGCCCATTCTCTTGAAGCAAACATATTTTGTTTACTTGTTTGTGTGGTTATATAAGGGCTAATAAATTGATCAATTGGAAAAAATATTGTTTCCTGATTATTTATATGGTCCAATAAGTGGGGTATTTTAGCAAAGTTCACGGCAGTTGTCGAAAAGACGTCATTACCGTGCGTAAATTTTGTTTAAGCAAAGTCTTGGGGGGAAAAAATAAAGACGGTGAAATTTGGCTATCTCACCAGTTCCCTAGAGCTTGAAATTTCCAAGCCTGAGGAACTATAAAACTGGGATTCCTCCTCCGGGTTTCCCACTTCATGTAAATTCTCTTGCGTAATTTCTTTGTTGTTTCTTCAAAGTCCTATGCAAAAATACCGAACATGGTTGTACACTTTTAATGGAAAAAGTTCATGTGCTTGACGGGCATACTGGGAAATCATTGGGCTGCTATCATTGGCTTTACGGTTATATAGTTACATAAATTTCTATCGATAGTCTCTGTTTTCATGAGTTAATTAATGAAACGATAATTCAAAGTCGAAACAACTCCTTTTCCCTTCCCTTGGAGAGTCGGGTGACGAGATAGAAATTAACAACCCCTACCCTTGGTGCTCGGAAGACGATTTGATTTATGGAGTTTGAAGGTTGCTGGCGCGAAAAGATTTATTTCGGAATAATTTCGAAGCCACAAAATCTTGTATATGCCCTACGGGGGAATTCACAGGATATCCCAACAAAGCCAGTAATGAAAGAGTACAGTGAGAGCTAAGTCGAATTGATTCGCTGTCACGTGCCATCAAGGCTATAGAGTGTTTAAGGACTGATCAATTTCAAAGAACCACTAGGTGGAGCTAAATCGATCCGCAGATCTTCTAAGGTATTCCTGACAAGACAATTTGCTTTGAACATTCGCGGATATGCGAATTAATTGCCCGAGACGGATGCTTTCAAGACATCGTCTCGAGAGGTATTCTATTTGTGGCCGAGTTTCTAAAGAAAATGTTAATTGACTTAAATGAAATCGCTGTAGGCTCTCTGTGCCTTCTAGATTTCCTATGACAGTAGAAGAATAAACTAAATAGGTTTGGCGAATATTCTTGTTGCTTGCTTGCGGGTTACTTCCTGCTATAATGAAAACTTCGCATTCCGATTAACTTTTTGGAGAGGTCAATCAGAGTAAAGTGAAACTTTGATAAACTGATTTATGGGGAACGGTAAATGTTTGAGAAAATTGGTTTTATTTTCTCCGCATTATAATATAAATATTAAAATATTTAGTACTAAATAACGCATTTGAGTTAAAACGAAAAATACGTCTACAAAATTACGTTAAAATGACAAATTGTGAGTTGTAAGTAATTACACGATGAAATTGCGTTTATACTTTTCAGAGGAAGTAAAAAGGTGCATTATTGGGACCATGAATGTGCGAAAAAAGTAACATTATGCATATTCGAATTTACACCTGTTTGTTTATACTCGCATCACGTAAAAACCATTGACCGGTGTAATACGCGATTTTTACTGATGCACAGCTTAGTGCCTAGGGAACAATTTGAAATATATTTCATCTTGATTCATCACGTCACATTTGACACATGGCATGATAAAATATAATATAATAACGTATGGCATGTGGCACAGAATACGTGATATAGAGAAATTTTTGGAAAGGAAAAAGTAGTCATTGATAAAAGTATAACCCAAAATTAATCAAATTTCTACATCCGGATTGCGGTCTCACGTTTCTATACGTTTTCCTTGACTTCTCTTAGTTTGTCGCTTCCCAAGCAGAACCTACGGGGTTTCTAAACTAAGCAGCTAAGCAGCTCTTCTTCCTCTAGTTTGATTAACTTCAGATTATAAACATATGGAATGATATTGTTTTTTGCCATTTACACATTATTTTTTGTCCTGTATGGTCTTTTTTCGATAGTGTTTTTTTTTTGGTTTTTTTGTCGAACATGTTTTTTTGTTTTTTCTTCATATCTAACACTTCTTATTTTACATTATCATTTTCCTCAACATTAGTTTTCATACTAATATAATATTTTTGTTCAACATTTTCTGATTGATTTTTTGTGGCTGTGCTTTTGTCATTTTTAAAAACATGTTTTCTTGATATTGACTTCTTATTTTGCCTAGTATTTTACCCTTCGACGTTAACGTTAACGTTAAACAATTCAATACTTTTAAATTAAACTTTACGTTTTGAATATGGACTATGCAAATGTTATATATTACAAAGAAATTATCAATTGTGAACGGTAAATACTCCTGATTTAATAAAAGAATAAAATGAGCATGAGTGATTAAGCGTTTCACACGCAAATCAATGATCAAAACTAAATCCACACTGAACGTGTTATAGTGTCGTTCTGGAGATTTCGAGAAAATAAAACTACGTGCACCCGTCAATACCGACCAGACAGGGTATTAGAGCAACTGCTGTGTAGGATTATCATAAAATTTTCCTTCTATTTAACAAAGGGGATACAAAACAATAAACAAATTAATTGTCGACAGCATGGATGACGAGATGAGGTTATTTTCTACGACGGCGCGTAGTATGCCCGAAAAGAACCCCGAGAAGTTTTATGTTAGACAACTATGACTCGATGAATGTTGTTGCGACAGCAGAGAAAGTGAATGTCGTTCTCAAATTTATGTAAATCGCATATTGAAGCTAATGTGATGATCGAGTAGGATAAGGTTTCTTGTTAAATGTAATGGAATTTGAGGAACACGATTTAGTGAAAATTGCCACAGAATCATCGAACTCATTTATTTGGTAATCTTGTGGGCTCCTTAATAAAATTGTAGTTGAAACCTTCAGCGTGTGGCTCTGCTGGATGAGGGCAATTCTGACAAGTAAATATTTTGCTCAACTTAGTTTGCATAATATTTTGAATTTGAACTATAGGAAAGTAGAACAACTACGATATGGTTTTTGTATAGTTTTAAAGGCTAGCCTGCTGGTCTTGATCTTATTAAAAAGTAAATTCAAGTTTTACTGGTCACCAGTTGCTTATAAAATATAATTTTCCAAATTCTCAAATTTCTAGGATATATTGAAGAAATATAAAAACGATGTTATATATTTTTACTGGTCCCCTCTTAATCTCCATACCTACTAGAATATTTTTAATATAAATAATATTGTTCATAATTGTTATTTTATTTTAAAACAAATCATAAAAAAGGCTTAGAGTGAAAGTATTACATGTAAAAAAATTAATTTTGTTTTATTATGAATTATCTGCGTATTTTATTACCATGTTGAAATTCATTTCGTATTTAGTAATTTCATACTTTTTTAATTAATATCAAATAATCCAGCAAGTATTTTTATATATATTTTTAATTAGACTAAACGTTTTATTAAAAAAAACTGTAAAAGTAAAAGATTTACTTACCTCCAAAAACGCTCTCACTCGCATGACATAGCTCGGGAGGTTTAAACAGACAAAAACTGTTGAAACGATGAGCAACATCTTTGTCACTTTTATTTGTGATGAATTTGTGATTTTCCTTCGTGCTGTAAAATAATTTAAAAACATCATCGTACTTATAGTCGCTGTCGTAGACATCAATAGAGTGTTTTCTTACATGATTTATTGCAGCTTTGGTTGGTGATGCTGTTCTTTCCATTCGGATGTGAGCAATGCGACGACACTGACGAGGATTTTCTCAAATTTTGTCTGCTAGGTGAAGAAAATGTTTTCGGTGCCTGTGATTTTCTATGAAGGCAAAAATTTATTGGGTTGTTTTATTAAATACAAAATATTCCGTTTACAAATATCAGAATATGTATTTTGTTTTGAATTATTAGAGCATTAATATGGTTTAAAAGTATACATAAATTTCCATATAAAGTAATTAAAATGAAATTTAAAATCAGATATCTTAAAATAACATTCAAGAAAATATTTGTGAAGACTAGAGGATCTAGCTTTCATTTATTACACCTAAGTTAACCTGTTCTGCGCCACGTGTGCTGTTTTCGATACATTTTTTAGCCTAATTGCCTCGATGCATTTGCCAGCAACCGAAAAGTTTCATAAAACCAATTAACACGTATTTCTGGTATAACGCGGTGTTTACGTGGTTTTGATAAATAATTTTTATAGAATTGAATTCACTTCAACTACAATTTTACATAACTTAAAATATATAGTGTCAATATTTTTGGATAATTTATCAAACTACAAATGTGCAAGACTCATATTTCCTAGAATATTTTTATAAAATTTTAACACCAACTGAGAACTTTTGCATTTTTACATTTCTTCTAACTTGAAAAAAAACATTTATAACACAGGATTTAGCAGATCCTTGTAACAAAATTTTTAGAAGCTAAATCGCAGAAGAGTTTACGCAATAATGTGATTTAATATACTATAAATTTAGTTTATAGTTTCGCTATTTTGTATTTTAAAATTTAAAACAAAATTACATATATCCCAGAGAATTTCAGGCGATTATTACACAATATAAAAATTTAAAGTCTAGTTTTATGTTTTGTCCAAGAGAAATTCTAACAAAAAATCAATACATCTGTTAATAAAATATAATTTTCAAGCTTTCTTTAAAGAAAAATATAAAAACAAGTGCATTGATATCAGAACAGATATTTATCATTTTACTAATAATTTAAAAGCTATTAATGAAACTTATTTTATTCAATTTTTAACTATTACGATGTCTCGATCTATTCCGCCAATAAATTTACAATTTTACACTTACTTAATACAGAATGGCATAGAACCTAGTAAATTTAAAATTGTGCCGGTATTTTGGCGATATTGTGAATTATATACTTCTATTAGTAACTTCGAGCAAAATAAATTTTTAAATTATGTTCTTACTACATTTTAAATTCTAAATTTCTGAAAGGTGTTTTATTGTATTAAAGGGTAAATTTTTATAAGTAGATAATTGTAAAAATATTTTATTTAATTTTTATAAAGTCATGAAAAAAATAGGATAGAGTATGGCTCTAAACTATTTCAGTAGAGGGTAGAAATTAAAACAAGCCTCACCTTTTATGCGTTGTCATAGTTCTCCTTACAGTAGCAAATTTCCAAACAGTGCATCCAGTAAAAGTGTTGAGGACAACAATTGCTGTGAATGGGACGACAAACACCACGACTGTATCGATGTAATTCATTATGGTCATGTGGTGCTGTAAATATTAAAGAAAAAATATGAATTAATCGCTTTGTGCAATAATTTATCGAATTATAGAAAAATGAGAATTGTTGAAGTATTTTTTCCACTTTTTCTAGTGTTCCAATCAAAAAATATCTGTTTGTCTGTCTTTGCGATTCACGTAAAAAGGTAAGGTTCCACATAGTTTTAGTTTGTTTTCTTAATTACAGACGTAAATTACAATTAAATTAAATTGAATTTCGGTTTTAAGGAACGGTTTTGGAAAGTGAAAGAGGTCGCAACATTTTTTTCTATTTATTGTAAGATTATAAAAGGAAGGAAATAAAAGCTTATTAAAATGTGAGTCCCGAAATTTCCAAAAATTTCTTCAAATATTAAATGAAAATTATCAGCATTATATCGCCTAGGATAATTTTATTTTGCTTTATTATGGTACAGACCACTTCTTACGCGTAATTCGTAATTACACTTAAAAAGAAAGGCAACTTTTCGTGATATGTTTTCTGTATATTCACTCAAAGGAAAATTATTCGGGAAAATATGGTACAAGTTGTCGACATGACAACATAAGTCCCCTTTTTCATAATCCTTTTCAAATTTCCTTGGGAACTCTTATTTGCAGAGCTTATTTAAAGGATTTGGCATATTTGGTTTTCTGTCCAAAACTCTAACTCGAAAACCAGGTGGGACGCGTGTTGTCACAAGAGACTGCCTTCTCAATAAAGACTAAAAGGAAGAATGTGTGAAGTCCTAAAAGCTTTGTAGAAGTTTAATATAAAAAGAGATAAGTGAACTGGCTTTGTTGAATAATGTTCATGTCGATAGATTTTCTTTAATAATCTGTTAAAGGGTTTCTTTCCTTCGGGACCTACGTGGCCTCTGCTGACTCTCGATAAGAGGAGAAAATGTTTTTGAAGATTCTTCATTCTCCTGTCGAATTACTCTTGGGGGAATTAAAGTTGTTTAGGGCTATAGAAGCGATTACAAATAATCCCTTTTACACGTACAGCGTTTGAATTTAAATTGTCGCATTACCGTGGAAAATTGAATATATCACTTCTTTGCCACTGCCGGCAAATTTTGTGTATTGTAACACAACGATAGCTGAAGAATGTAGAGCTATTTTTTACAGGTTTCTCGACTCACTGTTTCGATGGTACTCCTTAAGGCTGTCGTAAATATTTTATGCGGTTGTAGATGGTAATAAAAGTTTATTGAAAATTTATGAGTACAAAAGATGAATTGATACAGTGGACTAAAGTCTCAGTAAAAGTACACGCACAGTGTTTGGAGTTTACTGACTTTTGCGGTCGATTGTAGTCTTTTCATTCCTAAAACATCGTTACTTTGTGAACTTTTGAAACATTTTATATGTTTTGGGAAAGTTTCGTGCCGTGATAAGCCGTAACTATGTAGGGTTGACGACACGAACGCATCGAATCGAACCCATTGTAATTGAAAGTTACCAGCTCTGATCTAACACGAGACTAATTTAATAAAAAAAAAATTGTCTTGTTAAAATTGTAAATATTGATACGCTTTTATGATCATACTATAATGAAAAATTTTAGAACCTCCATCTAACAAAGTAATCTTACAGCGGAATCTCTCGAATACACCACATACCAAATTTTAGAAAATTCATGGACTACGTGAAATTTTGACATTTATTTATCTTATTTTTCGTATTTTTGATGAAAAACAAAAAATTACAAGTCCTACATTTCTGTGGAATAGCGCAACATTTTTCAATATTTAAATACACAGACTGATAAAATATATATAAAGGAAAGTAGGGTCGTGCATAAATAAACTTAACTAACTTAAACAGATGTTTTTACAAAATCCGACCATACCATCCGTGACTAGTAAGTCCTCTTCCTTTTTTAATGACAATTTTAAATACAGATTAAGCGTTTTCCTGTATTCCTACGTGAATGATGAAAATCTGGAATTTGTTAGCTTGAGGACTACTTTTGTGAAGTCTTTGACAATGTAGATATTTCACGTAAAGCCTAATGGCCACTGTAAAATTTGAGGATAATTTACAAATCTTCAGGTTAGCTTAAGACAAAATTGCTGGGATCTTGAGATTTTCAGGATCCCAGCCTACACGGGTATAAGAAAATCTTCGCTGAAGTAAACTGCTTCTTTCTACTTTAATATTAAATTCCTTGAACATGCTTTATTCATTTATTCACTACGAGGTCATTTTAACAAATGGGAAGGAACACTTTAAATTCATGAAACCTTTGTGTAATGTTCTTTTGGAGCTGAAAATTCTTTCATCCTGTCGTATTTTTCTTTAATTATTAACGTTTTGATAATATACCAGCATTAACGAAATTCTCTACACTGAATGTACACATCTAAACAAAGAGTGGGTGTTCAAATTACGTAAAAATGTAAACTCTAATACGCCAACGCATATGGTTTTGACAAGCCAACCCGAAAACCGAGTTAAATTTTGATTGTTTTTATGGATAAAATTAAAAAGATGATCCGTCTCTCGCTTGGGGTCACAGCTTTATTTCAACGTAAGCCCTAATTATCCAAAAAATGAGATTATTACGGAATAAACCAATTGCCGAAAATAATAAACAGTTTTTACTTGTTTAATAATTGATCCTGAACGTAAGTTCTTATGTTCCTGAAGTAATTTCGTTTGTTTTGATTAATTGAGTAAAAATGACAAACAATTTATCTGCTTAAATCTACATATTTCCCAGGAGTGTCTTCCTAGGCATTCATTAATCAACGTTGAGCTTGGAATATGGTTAACATTTAAGGATAAAATGCTGGGTAATCCTATGAAATTGGAGAGGACATTGACTTGTTATCTTAACAAAAAGACGAAATAGTGCAGGACTTAAAGCTGCTGGCTGTTAAGCCGTCTGAGATTTCTTCAAGAAGTAGTAGGGTAATAAGATGCCTTATTTTTCAATTTAAAACAATAACAGTACTTATTGCGTTATGAATATGGAATTTACATTCAAATTATGAACTATTTTTATATGTATATCATTTTTACATCTGTTTAAACTGATGTTAAGGTTTGCAAATTTAAACCTTTACTAACAATGATTTGCGGAAATATTTTTCTGCTGGGATAATCAAAGTTGTTTACGATTTCAAAAGAGGTACGAGATAAAACAAAAAGGTAGCGCATTAACTATAAAACTTTCAGAGATGTAAAAACACGTAAACAAATTTCTATTGGAGTTAGTAAACAGATGATCTCTGTTTAATGAGTGCGGGTGCTTTCATCTGAAAATTTGTTTTCATTTTCCTAAAATTGTTAAGCCCTTCACGGGAAATGGAGAGATGTACAGCAGTGTATTCTACGTATTTCTATTTTATATAAAAAGAAACATTTTAGAGAAAATCCTTTAAACTGAAGTATGCAGATGAAGGTTACCTTCTCATCCACGTTATTTGCTTATAAAATCGCTGTGAATTTAAGCACATTTCCATATATTGCGTTTTATTTGTATTAAAATTTGGTTTTCGTTGTTCTATTCGAACAAATTTTTCACAAGGGTATCGGAAATTATCGTATTGAATTTTCTACTGAACATCTTTAAAAAGACTTAATACACTTGGCATATAATCCTTTAAAGAGCGTGTAAGCTTGAATATGGGAAACATATCGTCGTAATTTTATAGAAATGTTGAAATACTCTCTTCTGGTTAGACTTGTATAGAAAACAGAAGCTTTCCGTCAAGGTATATGCTGCCCAAACAATAAATTGCAAAATAGCTATTCTTTGTAAGACTTCCTTTCAAAGTAGATGCCAATTTATCCCTTTAGGTTTGAAACACAGCAATTAATGAAATAATTATACGAAAACAAAAGGTTCCCTTGAATAATGAAGGCCGTGTTAATTTTCAGCATGTCGCCAACTTTATTCCATTAATTTATTAAGATCGAAAAGTCTGAAAAAATGACCGTACTAAATAGCGGCTAATTTTTTTATGGCGAGCTATAAACTTGCTACCTTTTGTTCCCTAAGAATCATTAAGTGAGAACAAAGTTCATGAATTTGCACCCTACTTGCAAAAAAGAAGAAGTTCAATAAATTTATATTTCGGAAATGGTATTGGAAATTGAACTGCTACGCTTTAATTGTATAAATTAATACTAAATTTAGGAAAAAAACCCTCTATCTCGTTATGAGTGGAAACTTTATATAGAACAGAATAAAAATCTATGATTGCTTCATGCACTTTGAACTTACAGTGAAAAATAGATTTTTTGCATTTAGTTGCAGTTGTTGGTCAAAGCTATAGATCCAAAATCATACGTGTGTGTAATATTTCTTGGAAAGTACAAGTACCTTGCTCATTATTTCATATATTCACATGCTTGTTTCTTTCGGCTATTAATAGAACATGTAGAGTTAAGAAAAATAAAATAAAATTCAGCTAATATGGCCCATAAAGAAAAAAACATCTCCCAAATAAGTTCAAGAATTATGTATCTACTCCTGATACACGAGGACAGCAGGGCTTTCTACAAAAATGAAATTGATATTCTGCGCCTGGGTTTTTTCGATACCCTTAATATCAAATGGTACTAAGATTAAGGAATTTAAACTTTGGAAACTGGGAGCTTAAGAACAATAAAACTTTTCAAAGAGTATGCAAAGTATGGTGAGTATACAATAATGCTATAATTGCTCAATTTTTCAAGGTCCTACCTCAGGTTGTACGTTGAAACATTGACCTCTTTTTTCCATTTTCTCACCAAAAGTATTTTCAGTTATTTTACGATTGAAAATTGTCCAATGAAAAAGATATTAGAAAGTTTTTAATCGAGAGATAATTACTTTCTTGAAGAAGAGCACGTAATTAATGACTTTTAGGTAATTAAAAGTGAAAATGCGATTTGTTAAGAAAGTAAGGAAATTTCACCTTATCTTGATATTCCATTCCTCAATTAGATGCTCATCTTTGGGATAGGAAAGCTAGCAATATCTTTGAAATTAAATTAACAAAGAAATGAATAGCCATTTGTAAAGAACACTAAGGGTCTGTGAGATTCTGTAAATATAGACTTATAAAAAAATCGTAGGGAAGTCGTCTTCAAAATCAGACCTAAGAGGCATATACTTTATAAGCTCTTGAGGAAAAAACGTACAATCGATTTAAGTGACTGATATAGAAATTCTTGGGAGTAAAATTGCTTTGTGGCACAGTTCCAGCAGCAATATTCCCTTATGGCTTATCACAGACGTTCCGAAATCGTTTTTTATGATAATGCTGATTCCATAAGATCTCATTAAAAGGACATTATCTCTGTGAAAAATGTCCGCCTCTTTCAGTAACAGGCTCAAGAAACAAGCAGAAAATTTTTCATAGATGTTTTTCCAATTTCACTGTTTTTATTTGCTAGATTTAGAAAAAATATAATAGTGTGGACTTAATTTGTATTTAATACTTTGTGGACATAGAACAAATAATTAAGAATAGAAACACCATAAGTATATATAATATTTGTAAAAGATGTGAATTTTTTGCTTGGGTTCTCTTATCACGTCCTAAACGTAGAAGTAATTCAGTATTAGCAATAAAAGACATCTTTTAAGCTCTTTCTTGGAAACATTTTAATTTAGTTTTTACGTTAATTCAATTAAGTAATCTGGATTTAGGAATTTTATGAAGAAATAAAGTCAACGACTCATCCATAAATGCAAATTTCGTACTGTTTTGAATATGATTTCGAAATAACATGGCCTAGCTTATTTATTTCCTCTAGCACGATTTCAAAATCAATTTTTTCTACCCTTGTTTTTTCATGAAAAATTACAGGCTTTCATTGGAATATTTTGTTAAATATTGCTACATTTCCTTTGTGTTAATTTTGAAAAAAAAAATTGCAATCCAATAGAAAGTAAATTTGGCTCTTTAAATTATTGTAGGTATGATAAAATTTCACTCGAACTTCAAACTAACTCATCTCTAACCCCACAACCCTTCAGTTAAGAAGTTCTTTGATTATAATCCTCAAAAGGGTAGCCCTTGGTGATTTTTTCAAACTTATTTAGCCAGATTACCCACTGGCTCTTGAAAAGTTGACAAAATAAGGTTTTCCCTATGGAATTTCTTTTTGATAAGGTAAATTAATGAGTTCTTGATTGACAAGACCAAATCTTCTTTAGTTTTATTATTACTAAATGCAGTCGAAAAACGCCTGTTTTAATATTAAGTCGGGTACCTTATACCCAAGCATTTAACATTTAATAATTTTTTGTAAAAATTGTTTTCATAATCCACTGTTTTATTCCATCATGGACGCCATGTTTTTAAAAATATTAAATTAATAAACTTTAAAGTGTGGCATATTTCATTTAATATATTTCACTTCTGGCGTCGAATTTCTAATTGTACACTGTCCATTTCCTCGTATTCCATCCTATTTTTTCTTAAATATTTATTTTAATTACTGAATGTCCATTCAATTGCAAATATCTATAAAAGTAGCTTTCTACGTTTTGCGTAGACGTATCACTGAAATTGTACATAGTTTAAATAATCTAAATATTAGGCATACGTAATTGGATAAATTATTATTAAAACAATTGATGAAATTTTCATGTTTTTTCCCGTTTATTGGAAATAAAAGGTGGATGAATAAAAAGCCATGTTCTGTTATAAATTTTAATCGAATCGTAATTAAATGTTTTGAATAATAACATTTTATATATTTAAGTGAATGAAATCCAATAAAAATACCTATGTGTATACATACGGGTAATGAGAAATTATTACAAATATTTATCCTCGCATTTACAGACTTTCGCTTTATTTTAAATTAAATTCTAGCATATCTCGTGATCAATAAAAAACACAATTACTAATTTTTAAGTGCTTGACCTGAGTCCATAATATGGCAAAATCCAAATCGTATCTAAGATGAATTAAAATGATAATGTTTTTAGTTTTGTTCGAAATACTTTACCACAGTGTATTGGAATAAAAATGTAATACATTTTAATTAATATGAAGCAAGGATTTACTTTTGTTTTTATATTTTCTTATGGCTAGTGGAATCTTATTTTACTTTTACCACCACTTTTTATTAAAACTTTTAACAAGAAATGGTATCTGGAAGGTATTAACAAACGTTAAAATAAAACTATAGTCGTAGACTTATTTCAACGTACCTTTTCACCTACTGCACACGATTACTTTTATAAGTTCAAGGAATTAGCTTAGCCTAGGGAATAAATCAATAATATCTACGAACACTGATATGAATGAATTTCTGATATGCACTTGGATGAACTCTTGCAACAAAAACAAATTGTAGACCTTTGTTCATCTTGCTCGTGTAGGTACATCCTGTCAAACGTGGTCAAACGTTTTACGACATGCGTGTGTCCACTGCGTGTTATGAGCACTTTGGTAGCTCCTCAATAAAATGGCATCAAATCTCCTTCATGTAAATAATTACCCTAATATAATTCCTTTCATTTGTATATTGAACACCTGTGATACCAAATATTTTCTATTCTATAGCGTAGAAGTGAATTTAGTAAGTATAAAATAAACATCCTGTGTTTCGACGTGATCTTGCAAAGAGAAGGGATGCGCACATATGAATTGGCTTTGATAAAATTGCGCATAAATTTACATATCTATTTTGTAGAAATAAACAGGGAACACTCGGTATACTTACAAATTTATTTATGTGCACATATTTTTCTTAAAGTTTCTTCATGAAATAAAGAGCACAGGGAATCAAACACGTGACCCGTGGAATGGTGAAAAAGTTTTGCTATCGTGGAGTTACCGAAACTAGAAATCTTATTTTAAATAGTTCATATGTTCCGTTCGTTATAAAAACGGAATTTGAATTAGTTGAAAATTGACCTATTTTGCTGCATAAGAAACTATAAGATCCCATCAGAAATAGCCATGCGAGCTAGAGATACGGAAAATGATGATAGAGTTGGCTAGTTCCAAGTATCAGTTTACTTTTCCTTTAAATAGTCAATTTTGCTAAATCAAACTAAAGAAATCTTAAAGCAGTTTGTTCCATAATAAACCCCCGTACGATTTAAAGTAATAATTTTATATAAGTAAATTCACTCAATCCGAATATACTTACGGATAATTATTAATAAAGTAGGCAATTCATTGAATTTATTTTTTCGCAAACTCTCTTCATTGGAAATGAATACGAGCAATTTTATTAAAGATATTCTTCTGTAAATGGAAAGCTGCACATCTTGCAAAAATGTCGAAAACTGATTATATTGCTTAATAATAAGGAAAATCCAGAGTCTACTCCGTAGAGGAACAATTTGTCCCTTAATTTTCTATTGGTGATTGGTCTGTATTCTCATCTCCAACTAAATCCAACATTCTAATTTGTGTTTAACCAGTTAGAAATTTCGTTCTGAAGACGATTGATTTTCTTTAATTCAATGTCTTCAAGGATTTTCTGTTTATCGAGGGGAACGTTCTTGTGGAGGATAAGAAAACAACGAGTATCTTTTTATATAATAAGAAATTAAGATGCGTGAAAATTCCAGACGAGTAAATGCCAAAACAATATAAAGTGAGAAAATAAATTCTAAACGTACTCCCAAAAATCGTTACACACGGATTTCCACTTCAGTTAAATTTATAATTCGCTTCTAATTTGCAATACCACAAATTTCGACTGAATTTCTTTTCGTCTCTCAATTTAATTCCCCATACAAAGCGATTATTGATTGGTATCATCTTACGCAATTTTGAGTATTTATTTTTGGATTTCTGTCTGCTTCTCATTTTCTGGTGTCACATTATCCTGATTTAGTTCAGATTTTAAACATACTTTAACGAAATTAGTCTCTAGAGGATTAGACTTGATAAGTTTCTACCATTTTTGGCTAAAGTGTTGCTCGTTATATTTGATAACGCTTTAATAATATAAAAAGAGATGTCGAAAAAGGCCAATAGCTACCAAAATAAAGTTATAAATGACTACTTAAAGTATTTCCATAAAAATTAACAAAGGTTTTTTTAAATATTGTTTAAAAAATAAGAGTAAAAGGGCTGGTCCTCGAAAGTTAATTGTTTTCTGTTTTGAATATTGTTTAAGATAAGCAAAAGGTTATATAGCGTTATTTGTTATTAATATAAAAAAGATATTAAGCACCTTACCCCAAATGTTGTTAAAAAAGGACTTTTGGGTTTCGTGCAATATATTTATTCTATGAAGGCTTATTATTCGCTACCTAAAATGCGCCAGCTTCTTCGGATCTTGCTCAGGGTATGATAATTTTATTTAACAGACACAATATGATAAAATTCATTAAAATTTCTGATTAGTCTGGGGACCTTTTTTGATGTTTTAGGGAGCTGTGTTTCTAAGGACTTTCCCTTTAACGCCTCTTGCGTAAGACGTCCGATGTATCCCAATTGAGTCGAGGATATATTCAACCATCTCCAGGATAAAAAGGGAAACTTTGAAAGGGTCCTTTCCGTTCATTTGCATGTCTTAGCATTATAAATCTCCGCAGAGAAAGGACAACAGCTTTTGGATCACATATCTCTGACACCGATAAACTGTTAAGAAAAGATGGTGTAAATAATGCACTTTTCTGTGATATATCTTTAACAATAGCACCTTATTTCGTAAACAGCTTTGTAAACATTGCTATAAAATACAATTTAAATTTTTTTTTGTGTTTAAACCCTTAAAATATAAACTAATAAATCATTACTCAACATGTAAAAAATAAAACAATTGTTTTCAGTCGTAAAGATTTAATGTTGATATAAGTTTGATGACTTCTTCAGGTTATCTAACAAAGTCTTAGCTTTGTAATCTCCCGTATCTGATTAAAATTAAAAGGATAAAATCCTCTGTGTTATACAACCCTTAATATGCAAAAAAAAATAGCAAGGGTCGAAGGCTCCTTGGTAAAGAACTCGATCTACTTATGAGATACCATGGCTGTAATTTGCATGTTTTGTAATCTTTCTGAATGATTTCAGTCCCTGATTTATATAAGCAATAAACAGACAAATCTTTCGGTTAGTATTATTAAGCTATTAGTTTCAATATTTAAAGAAAAATTTGTTTTGATTTATTTTTTATTGAAATCTACCTCCTTCCAGAAGAAAAACAGAAACAACATAAAGGGCTTATCTGTTTATAATTGTAATATAAAGCGAAAAGTTACGTAAAAATGTCTGGAAATATTTCTATCTAAAGAGAAGCTCTTATTTCACAAAAAAATTCCAACAAATTCTAATTTAAAAGTCTAACTTTTCAAATAAACGTGAAATTTTCCTGCTTAAATTCTGCAACCATTTCCTTTAAATTTATGGTTAAATTATTTATTTTTCCCTCTGTATATTTGCTTATTGGGACATTTATTCTTTAGCTCCAGAGAACCATGTTTATTCCATTATTTGTAATAAAATGAATTCCTTGGCATTTTCAGTCGCGTCGGAACATTTTATATGATAAGTACGTACGTTAAATTATCGAACAAAATTTAAACTTATAATTTAAAATTTATTGTGTGATTCAAAGGAATAAAAAAGGGAAATCAAATTTATCAATTTGTATCAATTTATTAGAAATTAGCAAAATAAAAAAAATGGAATTTTTAAAACATCCTCAGTTAATTACCTCATATATTTATTTATGCAAACTCGACAGATGGGGTTTTGAGAAAAATAATTACATTATCTGTTTATTAACAATGTAGATTGGCGCCATGTTAATTAAATTTAGTTTTTTTACCGCAAATTAATCAGAAATAATATTTTAAAAGCTTCCTTTGGTGACTGAGAATATTCAACTTTTTTTTTAATGGACACGTTATTTTTATTTAAATCACAGTTTATACTTTTTATTTCTGAATGCGTTGATATGGGGGAGTTAATGAAATCGTTAAAGAATAAAACATTGAGTTGTATATTTGAAAATAATTTGTAACTCAAATGGGGGTTATTCCGGAAAAACAATTGTAATTTAAAGCAAATTGCATTTTTGCTCAAATTAAATGTCTGTTCTTCGTAGTAATATTTGTCTTAGAAAAATACGATATTTTCTTTTTGCTGTAAAAAAATATCACTGTATATTTGCAATGATGATTTCATTTTTTAAAGCAATGGATCAAGTTAATGTGGTGGATTTATGAAAAAATACTCGTACTAAGACAAAAAATAGATTGGCGACAAACACAAAGTATACGAAACGAAATTCATTTTTTAGCACAACATTTCATGATGGATAATCTGCCATAAATGTGATAAATAGATCCAAATAAGGAACAGCCTTTTTCTTTTCCATAAAAATATTTTCCGTCTAAACTTTTTGAAAGTTTTCTTATGAAGAAGAGTGTCAAGAGAATAATTTTGCATTTTTTTTTCGTAGAAAGAGTTCAGCTAGTTTCTGAAATTAGGATTGTATGATTTATAAATTTTTCGTAGTGTCTACGGAACTGCGTTTATTAGCAAAATAAAAACTTGGAAATTTAAAAGTCGTTAATTAATTTAAAGTGCGAACTATTCCAAAAAATTTATGTCCTCCCACGTTTACTTGGGAAAATCGAAATTTTATCTTGTATCGTGTGGACAATACTTTCAAATAAATAAAGTAGGTGCGCGAGGTTTGATTTATTTTATCAAAGGCTAACCGCTGAATAAACCAGTCAAATGAGAATTCATAGAGTAAATTTAATTTTATGTGTTTAACGACGGTGAAATAAAATGATAACTCTTTTCAACGATGATATTTCCCTTAATAAAAATCAATTTTTAAAAATAAAATTCAAATTCGAATTATTTATAATATTAATTTTATAGAAGTAGCGCATACACCACGAAGGAACGGTGCCGGAAAATGGAGGATCTTTTCTAGTGTATTTCTTTTGTTATATAACACGATGAATTCGTTTCTTATAATTGGAACAAAATTGTTTTCAAAAGAAGCAGACAATTTACTGCGGCTCTTTGTTTTTTAAAACTAATAACGAAAAATTCTCTACGAATTTTAAAATAAACAGTTTTGAAATTCTTAATAAGGGTAAGTCGTGTTTCTTAATTCATATAAGAAAGAAGATTTTATTAATGCTTTCTTGAAAGAAGATTAAGTTTTTAGTTCATAAAATGCTTTCCTCATAATTCCCTATGAAAATCCAGAGTAAGAACTCTGAACGTATCCGAATACAGAAAATGATAATGCCGAGGTCTGATAAACTTATGAAAAATCAAGCAAATTTTGAAATCTAATTTCAGACAATTTATTTTCACAACGAGAACTTGTATACTTATAACCCATGTACTAGATTTCCTTCAAAGTTACTATAAAATAACGTCTTATAAAAAACATTTCTAAAAAATATTTTAATACTTTTTTTAGTTTTGAGTTTTTGCTGAATTTTAAAACTATAGCTTAAAGTGCTTGAGTTCATTTAAGCCATGTTTTAAATTTATGTAACGTATCATTACGTTTCCACAAATTTTGAAAAAGCAATCAAGTTTGTGACGCCTGAACACTGGATAATGAGTTCCAATTATTTACAGGAAAGGGTATAGATTTTACACATAATTGCAGCTGGGAAACATATAAAAAGCGTTATTTTGTAGACCTATAGTATCAAATCGTAAAATAATCAAATAATTCATGGAATTGGTGGCGCAAATATTGGAAATTAAAAGACAAAGTCTGTTATAATTGCCGCTGTTAATTAATACATACGTGTTCACGCCCTTGACACTTACCGGGCATTTAATTATCTTCTTGTAAACTAAGTAATTTTCATCATCTGCTGTAAATTGCTAGTTAATGACGAGAAGTCGAGGTTCATGGTTGATATTTCTATAGAATAATCTATCATAAATTTCATTTTCTGTAGAAATCACTTAAACCCACAATATTGTGGGTATTGTGTCATTAATTGGAAAACAACGAATTCTGGAACTAATGCAATTCCTTGCATGAATTTATTTCTTCCTAAATTCGCAATACAAGCCGAATGCAGTCGCCTGCAGTGAATCTAGTTCGCAGTTGTTAAATTTAGACAAAACCTTGTTTGTCTTTGATTGTACGACAGTCGAATTTCATATTTGTGGGATTTCCTCCATAGACCGAATGGTGAAACATGCAAACACCCACTGTTTGTTATGCCAGATGCGTATTTCATGTGAATGTATGAAACAAATATCCTTAATAATACTACCAAAAATAGCTACTGATTTACTAAAGTATTGATTTATCTGGAAAAAAAATAAATAAAATAATTTTAAATAATTGTAAAAATATTTCATTGAATAAACAATTCTAAAAGATTTGATTTAAAAACCCCATCTAATTAATAATCCACAATACTTCTTTAAAATTTAGTAAGAAAATATTTTCATTTAAGCCGAAATTTACTGGCCATCTGAAAGTCAGCTATAAGTCAACATAAATCCCAAGGAATGACATAAAAGCATCAAAAGGGAGAGTAACACCGAAAGGCCATTTTACGTGGACACCGTTGGGAGTGTAATTTACTTTTAGATACATTCTGGCTCCTCGTGCTTCGATATTGGTTTTAATGCGATGGGAGAAAAGCCAAAAATCCTCGAAATAAAACCATTTCCTAGACGAAAAATGGCACGTCGAAGTTTTAAGAGCCTTTTAGCAGAGGCTGCTATTTTTTCATTAAAAAAAGACAAGATAGGAGTTCATTGAGATATTTTTACTTCACTTTTACTCTATAACTTTAAAGAATGGTATTTGAACTACATTCACATAAATTCGATTACTTTTTCACACTAGTGGATTTTCCATAAACTGTTGAGTATTTCTGGATTCATATTGAATTACACATATTTATATTTAAATATAGCAATAAATACGATACACATGATGCATCAGATCGGATTTAGTTCGTAAATATCTTCTTTATGATTTTATTCAAAAATTAAATATATTCATATAAATCGATTTTATTCTGCTGTGGCTTTTACGTTTCTTATGAAATTCAAGTAACTCAAGTAAATTGTTTTTGAAACATTTTGTTCGGAAATGTAATAAATGAAAACGTGAAAAGAATTTTTATAATAACATATCAATTTAAATTAAAGAAATGCTAATTGAAGCGAATTAATAAAATTGATGAAAACCAACAAGCAATGTTCTTCCAAACGAAATGACACTTTTTCTGGAATGTGAAATTACATATATGATTTGATTATTTTTCTTTTAGTTCTGGGGCTAAAATTGTTGTCCGAAATTCTCAATAAGAAACATGGTGAATTCCACCGAGCTGCCAATATTTTTCTCTCTATAATGATCCTATACAAACTCCCTTTTTCTTGACAATGTTGAAAAATCGAAATTATTTTTGAGATCCGACTTACAACAAAAATTTTGTTAATATGTATTTATCTTAGAAACAGTTTTCAGTCGAAACATACAAGCGTTGAATTTAAAGCTTGGCTGCTAATTTGCTAGACGCCGAGGTAGTACTAAAAAATTTATATTGTTACTGAAATTAGCCCGGAAAAATAAAAGTTAAACAAAAAATGAAAGAATATTTTTGTGAAGTAGAGTTCGCAATTTTTTAAAAGTATACACTTTTATTACGCGCAATACCGTGTAGTGTTGTATTTTCCCTTGCCTAATTAATAAAAAAATAGTTAGCAAGTTAAAATAGCAAGTTTTTATAGAACGATAGTACATAAGTTTTATAAATAATTTGTTTGCCCTCAGTGAGTCAATTATATATTTCATGAACATCGTGTTTTTAAATTTTCAATGAATTTTTCACTACATAGATTCGAGTATTTAAATTTATTTTTCCAGCATATATATGACTTTTATACATAAATTGAAGTGATATTTTAGTATTCATATAAATTTTCCAATTTTTAATTTTACAAAACTAAAAAATTCAAAGCGTGATTAAGCAGTTATGTTCAGATTAACTTATTAAGTCGTCATTATACATCAAAACAAAATGTGCAAACGGAGAGCCTGTAATTTAAATTAAACATTTTTTCTTTCTTGAAATAGTTTATAATCAGTTTCCGATAAAAAAAAGGTAAAACCACTAGACGTTTATTGTTAAATTAAATTTTATTTGAACAACTTTTATGAAATTTTTAAGTCGCCAAAAGAAAAATTCTGAAACTAAAATATAAAGTCATGAACATGAGAAGCTCGGTATTATTTGATCAAATGTGAAATATAAAGGATAAAGTCACAAAAAGGTGATGCTGTACTGGGTCAGGGAAAAGAAATGTTGTCGTGTCTGCGTATAATTTTTGATTAATTACTAATAAATATTTGATTGCGTATTTCACCACCCGGTTTTAAGAACACTTCTAACGTATTGCGTAAATTGGACACACTGCGCACGTATACCAAAAAGCAATATAATATAATTTAATCACCTAGAACGTGAATAAAATCATTTTTACCTTGTACTCTGGTCGGACGTCACAAATTGTAGTGTTAATTTTCTCATCAAATTTTGGACTTGCGAAGAAAACAAATGGCATGCAATGGATGCTGCCGAGTAGTGTTAAACCACATAGAACGATTTTGGCACGTTTCACTGTGCACATTGATTGCCTCTTCAGGGGATGCATTACTGCTATAAATCTTTCCACTGTAAAAGCAACCACAAACCAAACTGAGAGGAAACTGCACAAATTACTCGAAAATGTAAAAAACTGGCAAAACACCTCCCGGTTGTACAGGGACACATCTACAATGTTCAACCATTGCACAAATAGTCCGAGAAGGAAGCAGGTATCACTAACGGCCAGCGCTGCTAGGTAGTAGCTAGAGCTGAGTTTTTTAAGTTTAGTTTTGAAGAACACAAAAACAGATAAAATATTTCCGATGCTCCCCGTCAGCACCAATAGTGGTATATAGTAAAAGGAAAGGTAGTCGTTTATCTGCTCTGCCGTTGATAGAATCGGCGAGTACTGGACATCCGGACTGGAGTTTCTGGTCTCTAGATAATCAATTTTCACAAGATCTGTGGTATCAGGACTGCTAAGATTTAAATCCATATAGAAATCAGTATGAATTACATCGGTGTCTATAATGGACATGTTCGACATGATTGCAGCAATTTTACATGCGATGCACTTCTTACATATCGACAATATTATAGTAGCACTTTAAGTCTAAACACTTTTTATAAATCTGATTTTAACCCAATTTTAGTTGGCTTTTTCCGCAAGTGTTTCGCATTTTAAGCGCGTTATCAACAGGCGCCAAAACCTTACTGAAAGGATGAATGAACGAGCTATGCTTTAAGTTGGTACTTGAATTCGCATTGGAGTTTCATGGCCAACGGACCAATCCCGAAAGCTTAGATTTGTGAACAATCCTCCTCTCTAAGGACTCTAAGGACACCGGCGGTTGAGGAGCTTTTCGCTCTTATCTTGACGCGTACAGGTTACCGGTCTCTTCTTCTTCCAAAAAGGCTCGTGTTAAAACCGCCGTATGTGGTGATTTGTTGTTGACCCACTGAAAATGTCGCATATAGCGAGATAACCGACATCTAAAGGACATCCATTACTATGCCTACATTATGAATAACTCTGACTAGTGACCGACCTGTCTAAAGGTTGACCCTACATTTTTCAAAATTTGCATAATACGATGTGACTCTGGGCATTGTTGAAGCGATTTGGATACAAATTACATACATAATAAATTTGTCAGTCAGTATAATCATATTGGACTATGGCTGACGTATTTTTTACCGGGTTTGCAGTGGGTGCGTAGTTTTTTTAGGTTTAGAGAAGATATTTTTAAATTTATTCGATGCAGGTTGGAAAGAAAAATATTCGCACACCAAAATACCTATTAGTTCAAGTATTTAAATTGATTGGGAGTAATATTTTTTTTTATAATATCTGAGTAAATATCAATATCACACAATGTCACAATTTGTAACAAAATTAGAATATGATATTGATGAAATCCGCAAGAGTTATATATGGACATGTGTCTATTACTTGTGTTGAGAGTTAGATATCCCAAAAGTTTGAACCATGTATTCCTGGTCTGTATTTAATTTACTTTTTATTTTCAAATAATTGTACATAATTTCATAATCTTGTAAATTCTTGGATTCTTGGACATAAAAATCCTTTCTTACTACCCTTCATCATAACAATGTATATATGAAGGTATTATATTATATAGGATGTAACATAGAAATCAAATCATTATTATGAATATATGAGTATATTATTAAATTATTTTACTGCGGAAAAAACTGTACTGCTAGTTTATAGAAATGCGAAGACTAGCTGGTATATTACAAATATGATAATAGCATATTTTTCTCCTTTGCATACGGCAGAGCTCTTGAAAAATTCAACGCTCCCGTGGTTACTAAAGAGAAATAGGTAAAAGCTTCCAAGGATTGCAAAAGTATATGATCTCAAAATTTCTTGTCTTTAAGCTTTTAGTGAATGTTCGACATTGAACGTGTTTTGATATCGTTCTTTGATTTGTCCTACTGTTGAACTCGTGCAAATTAAATTCGTTAAATTTGAAATCTAAAGAAGATAACGTGAATGAATCTCAGCCGCATCTTAAGTACGTCCATATTTTAAGCTATTAGACAGTTAATAGTTTAAATTGCATCATAAATTTATATATAACAAAATATTATTTATATACCTCTTCATTTAATAATCAAATTATCAATTGTTTAATTTTTATTTTTCAGAAAACGAAAAAGCTGGCACGTTGGATGCTCTTTTAAGTAATGCATACTGCAGGTCTCAAAGATTTCTATCCAAGCAGATGGCCCAACTTAGGCCCGAGCTTACTATGTCTATGTTTTCAGGTAAGATCAAAATACTGATTGTTACTTCGTTAACGTAAATTCAGTGTAATCTGAAGTTCGTCACGGCTGCTCTAATTTTATTTATTAATACACATCCCCCGATTTGTACTATAGAGGCGTTTACAAAATTCACTTTTTTGTTATCTATTATCTAATTTAATGGTTTAATTAGATATACGCAATTATCTAAAGGTTTTATCCGGAGAGGAGACAAAATTCTAGGCTTACGAGCGGACAACAGAAGATAGCTAATTTAATTAATTATTATTAAATGAGCGAACTGCGATAGTCAAAATTGAATAGGATACACGAAGTAACAGAATATTGGATTTAAGGTTTTATTGTAGATGAGGGTGTTTTGGTTAATTTTGTGAAATTAAATGGATCATCCAATAATTACCCGAAAGGGTTGATTTTTCTCTTTATTTAAGGATATATTTTTGATATTTATTCTGTTGTTACATTAATTTAAAAATATTTTTAGTATTTAGTAGAAAGCAAGTTGTTCATTAGTACAGATTATAAATTCTGGTTTTCTAAGAAGTAATAAATTTGTTAGTATTTCACAAATATAATTTTGTTGCAGTTATTTAGATTTCATAATAGTTTTAATTTTTATATACACCCATAAGATGTTTTCATTTTTTTAAACTTTTACAATGAAATTTTTGGGAACTTTATCGCCATTTCAATGAAATTTGTAATAATTCCATATAAAAAGAAGTGAAATGATATACACATGCTTTTTTCAAGGAAAATAACAACTTTAATATGGAAATAGTTAGTTTTAGTAAAACCATTTCTAGTGTTTCAAAAATTTTATTGAACGGTTGAAATAGAGGCAAATATGATTCTTGATAACCTTGGAATTACCTAGATAAGAAAAACCGTTTTTTTTAGATTTGTGAAAAGCATAAAGCACTTTTTGAAATATGTTATTTAATTTTTCCTTCAATAATTTGTATGTTAGTATTAAGTTTGTCAGTTTATTCTCTTATAAAAAATAACGTTACAAGAGAAATTTGATACTCAGTCTATAGAAGTAATGGAAGAATTTAACGACAAAAAACCGAAGCTTTAGCTAAAACTCAGTTCTGAAATGCAATGTGTGTTAAATACAGCCAATTTAGTCTTCTGCAAAAACAAGGTATTACGTAGGTAAATGCGGATTGAGTATGACAATTTTCCCTCTTAAATCACAATCCCAGTTGAATATTATTTTCGATTTATCAGTAAGTTTCAAGTATAGGGAATAAAAACTATTTTTGGTTCTGTTGAGATTGATGAATCTCGTGGTGGAAAAAGGCGATGTAACGTTATGATGCGAAATGCTTGTGGAAAATAAGCCGAAAAGTGGACAGAAATGTCGTGAAATGAAAGGTCGTAATCCGAAAGAATATTTCCTCTCACATTACATTTTTCCTAATTAATGAAACCTACGGCATTGATTGTAATAACAAAGCTTTTTCTAGCTACATTTTTGCACATACATAGTGTTTCATC
Organism: Proctacanthus coquilletti; assembly: GCA_001932985.1. NCBI lineage: Eukaryota > Metazoa > Arthropoda > Insecta > Diptera > Asilidae > Proctacanthus > Proctacanthus coquilletti. The sequence continues at coordinate 497,534 of MNCL01000066.1, forward strand.
AATATGAAACATTATCCTCTTACTACATAACTTTATTCATTAAAAATCAAAGTTGTAAATTAAAGCTTAAAACAAAATGAAAATACTTTAAAAATATTGCGAAAATCAGAAGCACAATTTCACCTTTTTTGAGTTTATAGTTGAAATAGTGGCGTATTGTGATCTTCGTCTTATTATGATAGCTCTTTATCAGTCGTGAATGTTCCATCCTTGTATACCGTTCATAGTAAATGTTAAGGAGTTTTAATTGAACTTCCAAATATTCATACCTTAAGGGAGGTAAGCACAGGAGTTATTCACTTTGATTACATTGCCAGGTGTAGGCGGAATTTTGTCTAAAATCAATTTGGAAATATTCAAATTTTGTAGAAAACATAATCATAAGAAATTATCGTTTTAAATTTACAGAATGAGAATTTGAATAACTCCTTTAGGGCACTTTACTCCTTTATTAACGTGACTTTTGCGATGCTTCATTTCTACTTCCTCTCTCGTTTAAAATCTTTAGATTCGCTCTGAGACGCATCTGATTTCACTATGACTGTGCTGCGCTTTAAAAATTTCCATATTTATGAAGAAACGAGAAAATGGAGAAGCCGTAATCGCGATTTTATTCCTTCTTCTAAGGACTCACAATTGAGTAATACTGCACTGAATTATGTTAAATTTATGAAGAATTTAAAAGAGGTCATTCAGGAAATAGAATCTCACTTTAATTGCAGAAATAACTCACCGGTTCCAGACGGCGAGGGAGGAGGTTCGAGCTCTATTGCTTCAGTGCCTTTTGCCCTGGCTCGAGAACATGGAGCTGGTGGCCACAAGTGTCCCCCCTGCAACGCCCCTATCTTATATCGCGGTAACCTGGAAAGTTTATCTCTAATTTCAGTTTATATATTTTTTACCTTTCAGTATTTTCCAGACTCTGGTACAAGGGGACGAAGAGAAGGATCTGGTTCCACGGAAGCCACAGAGATGATTTTGAACAACTTGTTTTACATCACAGCCAAGGTAAGTTCAGGTATTCTACTTACGTTACTTCTAAGTAGTTTCAATTTAAATCCCACAGTATTGCAAGTTGAAACTTCCAAGCTGCTTTAGAATTCTAGCTTTTACTTACTTTAGAAGATTACCAATTCTAATATTAATTAAAGTGCATCGTAAAACTCTCGCAAGAAATTGTATTAATATTTCTCGTATTTTGAAATAATCTTCTCAAGAAGATATGGATTTGCACTTACACCACAATTCACAAACTTAATAAAAATAGATAAAATTTTGTTTATCATAATTTGATAATAGAATTTGAGAATACCAGTTCAATAAGAGCCATTAATATATTTAATCCTGATTATCTTCGTAAGGATTGTGTAATCGATCGCTATAAAACGCTACTTGAGCTAAATAAGCGGCTTGTATGTCACGGCTATAAAAAGGATGTAAAAACTTCGTCCAGCCTTGTAACCGATGATGATAAATGAGTTTATATAGAACTGACCATCAGATAATAAAAGGAATATAAAAGGTCTTTTACAAATAACCACAAAAGGTTGTCGTAAATCCTTTTAATTTGATTAAGTTAGTGGAACCGAATGACGGCATTGTACACCATTCCAATCTTCCACAGTTTGCTGACTCTCATCCGAGGGACATCGAAGAGCTCTGGGGAACACTTTGTCAGTTTTGGCCGAATAACTTAAAAGTAATCCTGCGGTACCTCGTCATTATGTCGGGAATGGCGCCGAACGAACTCCTACCATACGTAAGTAATCCGTGGATAGAATTTTTATTATTCAACTGAGAGGAGCACGTTCCAAAATCTAGCTATAGTTTAGGAAGCGGTGAATCTTACTTATGCCAACTCATGGCAGCTTACTATAGATTTATGCTTAGCGAGAACTTGTTTCTGTGCGAATAGTGATCAGCTGAGGAGAGTTTTATTATGGCTAAAAATTAGCCTAATATGGGGGAATAAATATAGAAAAAGCTCTGAACATAAAATCTACATAATGTATGAAGTCTCTAAACTTTTTATTAAAAAAAATAGATACAGTCGTTTTGGAACGACAAAAATTGTGTTAATTGATTTTTAATAAATAAAGCCTTGAGGTGATAACAACTCGTCCAAATAAACTATAGTTAAATTTTGGAATGGATTTATAGAAAATTGATTGAATTGAATTGGATCTGGTAAAAACAACCCACTATATCTCGGCAGGCTAAAAGAGTTGCTCTGTATTTGGCAAGGACGTGTCCAGATCGATTGCTCGACGAACTTATGACAGAGTTGCAAACCGTAGAAACGCTTAATTGCTTAATTGAAAGGACGGAAACTCCCCCGTTTTATCGGCTTACGAGCATGAGGAAGGCGTCCAGCCATTCCGATGGTAAGTCCAAGGTGAACTTAAAGACGAACACCATTGTTTTTCGTTTTCTTTATCCAACTGTAGGACAGACAGCCGGCATAAACGATTCCCGTATTCAGGATTTAGCCGTAGAGAAGGGTACCATCCACACGAAGCGACATAGCGGGGAGGACCCAATAAAAACTGGGTGTGTACTTTGCCTATTTTTAGTACGTCCGTAACGGAAATTGATTGTATGTTGTCTTTCTTATAATTCCGTTGAAGGTTGATTGATGTGATTAGAATTGCCGGCTGATAGACTGTGGCCTATCCACTTCTATCGATTTTGCGACAACTGTTTTTAAATAAACTTTGGTGTCCAAAGGGGAATTCTTACTTAATAAAATGCAAAGTACTTATATACATATATTCTTCGTCGATTATATTGCTGAAGAATTACTTATCTTGTAGCATATAAAATATTGGTTTGATATATAATACAATAAATTTAATTAAAAAAAAATTACTATATCGAAATATAAGCATCTTCGTAAACACGCAGTACATATATGGAAAATGTTTGTAAATAGTCATTTCCAATGGCCCCGTATGGAACTAAACATATACAGCATATTTTCAATTACGTCTTAAAATTTTTAGATTTATAAACATGAAATTTAAAAACAGAAACAACTGCAATTAAACATTTACTCTTAAAGAGGTTGACGTGTCATCGTTTATTAAAGGTTATTTAAAACTCTAACACAATATAAAGAAACTAATAATATTGTTATGATTGTTTACAAGAACAATCAATTTTATCTGATCCGCAAAGAAAAAGTATTTACCTCGAGAGCTGCTTACATTTTACATTTTATTTTACAAAATGATGACCCAGATTAAGAAAAGCGTAAAAAATAATGTGAGAAAATTGGAAAACATGTAGGAGGAAGTTTTTAACATATTTCCTTTCCAAGCATGCCAATATTTACACTTGAAAGATTTAAATTATTTATTTTGTTTATAGAAAAGTAAATCCACTTTTTCTGCAAATATACTTTTTTGACATCAAAATATATTTTTATGCACTGTTTTTAATTTGCTAACAATATTTTAAAGCAAACACAAATAAGAGGTCTTTATTTAGTTTATTCAAAAGAAAAACAGATAAAATAAAAGCGATAATGATCTTTCTTCTCTCGAGGACCCAGAGCAAGGTAATTTAAGCATCTGTGTGTTTGATTAAATTATTGTTATCAAAACAAATTCTGTTAAAAATATCCTTATCGAATTACATACATGAGTGAATTTTGTATATAATACTTTATCTTTATCTCGTTACGAAGAAGCCATGTCCCAGATACAGACCTAAACCTTGTTTGCACGGGAATACCTTCTTATCTTCAATTTGTTAGCCTTATTGATTAATAGCTTTGTTCTAAAGAAGTATTCAGATCATATCTGTAATGATTCCTTTCCGTCCAGCTTTGATACAATAATTTATTTATCTAGAATTAAAGCGTAGAGTTTGGGCTGGAGACAGCCTACAATTTCATCATGGAATTAATCACTCCCGGCTAGGAAACAGGTGGTTATAGTTGGCAGTGTGGACAAATATACATTATATGCTGAACAAGTATTTTTTGCTATGTAAATATAACATTGTTCATTAAATCTAATGACAAGGCACTCGAATAAGTTCTATGTTACTCGCCGGAACTTGTTATTGTCATTCCTAAGCCTGGTAAAACAGAATTATTAAATTTCGGACTACTTAGAAATTCTCTCTTACTCCTGATTCAGGAGCCTTGAAGAGCCCTTGCAAGACAATGAATTATGGATTCTATTTCTACGCAAACGGAGAGGTCTACCACAAGGACAAGAAATCCTCAAGATAATTTTTTACGGGGCAAACAGAGTTTACTGTTTGTCCCTGTAAATTAATTCCGGTTGGGATAATCCTTTCATGTACCACAAATTTAAGCAGAATTTTGTTTCTCGCCTTTGACATGACTTAATTAAACTCGGATCATCCATGTACTATAAGCCAAGAGCACTGGTGATAATTCGTGGAGTGATTTTGATAGCCCGGCCTACAGATGTCTTCATCGTTCGTTTTAATTATGTGATTGGAGCGACACCATATTTTTAATGCCTCATTTGATATAGAGTTCTGACGAGCGATTGAATTCCATTGACCTTCGTAGGCAATATTTTCTAAGTTCTTTCTTCAGATAAAGGGATCAAAACGGCACTCAATATTTGTATTATTATTTTTTAAATGCACTTAATGACAATTATATATTTAAATAAATTTAATGCTTTAGAAAATAAAAAGCAACTTTCACCAAACCATGTATTTTTATTCAGTGCCGTAGTCCTTCGACAACATTATGAATTAATTATGATTATTAATAATTAAATTCGTGCGTTAAGTAATTAAGTGCAAATATTGAAATCGGCAAATTACAAAGGTTCACATAAAAGACTATAAAATAATTTTAAAACTAACTGCTTGTGGGTATAACTCTATTTAGTGGTATAAATAGTTTTTGCCGTTTATTTATTAAATTTTAGACCTAAATTGAAAGGCTATTTTAAAATATACACTCTAAATATGAATTTTTGATATATACCAATTTTTTTTTTCGCTTGCAATGTTAAAACCTCTATAGTTTTTAGATCTTTTCGAAAAATTAATTTTTAATCGTAAAAAGCAAAGAAAAAGTTTGAAACAGAGGTCCAATTTTTCTTTTTATATATGCATACACTCGAAGTTAGAACGTAAAAAATAGAGAAACGTCCATCTTTTCATACGTTTCTAAGAAATACTCAGTTTTGAAGAATATATTTTTTTCGTTGAAAATTTGCATACTGCTCATATAAGTTACTATTAAATTGTTATGAATTAAATTACTGAACATATATCGTTAATTACTAAGTATATATAAAGGACCAGTTTTTTAATTAACATGTTTGCCATCTCATTAAAAAAAAAATAACACATGCGGAGCACCGAGCTTAATTAAAACAATTTTTCAATCCTTATATTTTTAGAACATGTAAGTCTGACAGCGGAATCCGTTCGTTTACTCAAGCGAACCGTCCTCCAAGAGGCAGTGATAAGATAAGAGCAGCCTCAGGACCATCTGTTTTGCCCCGGCCTGAGGATATCTTAGCAAACGATCCGGAGGTAAGTAGCCAACCTCACTCACTTCTTACTATTACTTGAAATTGTGCCCTTAGTTTCGCCAGGAGGAAAATGTGGAATTACGCACAGACCCTCCACTGGCACCACACCCTCTGCCTATGCCCGAGTACGGCGGCTACTTTGCTCCATTAACCGAGTTCCTCCCCGATATAAGTTTGCCAATAAGTGGTTTTCACAGGTAAGTAGCCGCATTATCGATTGAGTAGGACTACGCCGTAATTGGTGCATTTATCTCCACCTTTTTATCTTTTACATGCGACTTCCAGGTGCAACGTAGCTGTGATGCTGCTGACGGATATTGTAGTGGACGGGATTCCTGGCATTGATTGGACCGTCCACATTCCTCTTATGCTTCATATTCTCTTCCTGGGACTGGACCACACAAGGGTTATTGTGCGAGAGCATTGTAAACAATTATGTTTAAATCTGCTGGTAAATCTCTGTTTGCATTTCTAGTTGGAAAATCAATCTGACCAGCAAAATGTTTACCTTAGATTGTCTTGGCAGAGCATAACGACCACTTAACCGTAGCTAGGGTCCTATTGAACAGTGAGACAACAAAATTGGAGCTGGGTCTAGCCGTCCCCCCGCTACCTGTTATCAGTAACAATTTCACAGGTGAGTTTCTCGTAATTATTGTAATGAAGTTTGTATGGTTTGTATTATTGTTTTGATCAGAATACGTTCCCATTAGTTTTGTACATAATATAATAAATGACTTCTCAGAAAAATTTCTCTCTAGAAACTCGTTTCTTGAACTGTTTTTAAATTTCTATTTAAAATAAGCATGTGGGGTAATTATGTGCAATCTTTGCATTATTCCTAGAGCCCAATCAAGAATTTGATAGTTACTTATTCGGGCCGTCAAGTTCTCTGATACAACAGCAAATATCTGGAAATTTTCTAACAAATCCGAATACTACCGAGAACAGCGAAATTCCATTAATTGTAACTGAAGAAAATGCACCCCCACAACCTGGACCAATGATGCCAATTTCGCATGTTATCAAAAGTCTCATCAAGTTCCTGTCACAGGAAAATTGCCAACCCTTGTGGAATTACGAAGATATAACTGCAAAAGGTAAAAGTTCTCATTCAGCTAATTCGAGGTGATCCAGGATATTTTCTCCAAATTCAGTATGGTCAATTAAGTCTGCGGAGCAACTTTCCTGTTTCCTGAAACACATGGTCAAAGTTTTCTCGGATAGCTATCCACATGCAAGGATTGCAGAACGGTGGGCTCAGATAGCCCTTCAGCTCGGACTGAGCTGCTCTTCCCGGCACTATGCTGGGCGGTGCCTTCAGATATTTAGAGCCCTAAATGTCCCAATTAATTCGAGGATGCTTTCTGATATTCTATCGAGATTAGTCGAGACTGTTGCTGAGCAAGGCGAGGACATGCAGGGATACGTTACTGAGCTGCTGCTCACCCTAGAGGCGGCTGTTGATAGCCTGGACTCAGATTTCCGACCGCTTGATGTTATGAAGGACATATTTAAGAGCACTCCAAATCTCAACAACAAGGAGGGTAGTGGTTCAGTTATCCCCGGGAAAAAATCTCCGTCTGGAACTGCATCCCAGTCACCGAATTTCATCATCAGCGGTGGCCATGCCAGAAGCACAAGTTATTCGGTGTCTTATTGCACGAGAAAGTCAACCAACTCCCCGTGCGATAAGCAAGGTAAGATCATTTGCATTTGAATGGAGATGGTATCTGCATTTTTTACATTTTCATCAACTAAAATAATTACTAAGATAATTATGTTTTTTGTTACGTTATTTAAAAGCACTTCTTTTTTTAAATAAAATGTAAAAGCAATTAAGAGCAGTTGAACTTAGCAAATGTTATTAAAATATAAGAAAAGACAATTTTAATTAAATAGAATTCAAGCATATATTTTTATTTTTGAATTGTAGCATTTTTCATATAAATTTTTGATAAGTGTACGAATTTTTGATTTTTTGGTTTCGCACAGTGGAACTTAGAAATCGCGCTTCTGCCCTAGATATGGACAGAAATGCATCGAAATTTGGATCAGCCTTGTCGAGGTCTAGGAGTGCTCAAAGCTTAAAACTTCTGGGAGACACAGCAACACAGGTAATATTTTTTATTAAGTAGTGCATGATGGGTCATATATGAACATGCATATATCATATGTTTATTTTTTCACCAATAATAACAACGTGTGTCGTTTGCGTGCAGCTGTCTCCGGTCGTGCTTATGGCATGAAGTGATTACCTAAGTTGGGGAAGAACTTTCTTTCTGGCAGGCCAATCGTCTGAAAATGTGATTGCAAGCCATTAAGGTGTGCTATTCTCGCAGTCAAAAAAGCTAAAAGCAGATCAAACACATGCTAGACTTTCACGCAGAAGTTTCTGTCTCCTGTAGTCCTAAAATCTAAAATAAAACCTCCCTTGGTCTGGTACATGATGAAATAAACATGTGCCTCCATTTATAAGACAACCCTCGTTTATAAAAGGAGGCATCTGGAATTTTTGTTCCTCAGAGATAAAACACTTTTTGCTTAATTCGTACTCTTAAAATGATGGAAATAAATTTAAAAAAATTACTTAATATGTATTCAGAAAGAATGTCACAATCTTTTCTTCTGTTTAAAGGTGGAAGAATGTTATAAATAGACTAGAGTTTTTCGGCTTTTTAAAGGTTATTGATTTTGTAATTAAGAAGTAATAATTATAAATTAAACATCACATTAACAATATTTTAATGTTGTTTCGGCAAGTCTATTTAACAAACGTTTTTTTCGTCATTTGAGTGATATCGAAGAGGAAAACAAACATGAAAAATACATTTATCTGATTTACACGCCAACTTTTTCAAATATAAAAAAGTGAAACGATAAAAAGATTAGCGAATTCAACTTTTGTAGTTTATTTGATAGCAAAACTGTTCTACTTTCTATTATTAGAATCTAAATTTTTCAAATTATAATAAAATATAAATTTTTTAAAAACTTATTGGGTTAACTCGACTTGAGATTTAATTTTTTGGTTTATTTCGACAATATCGGACAAAATGCAACAGGCTTTAAGAAAATTGGTAAGTAATCAAAATTATGAAATTTAAAATTTGTCTAGCTTTTCATAAAATAAACGTGAAGGTCTCGTTGGAACAAACATAAAATTTTCTACAAATAAAGTTACAGCATGTTATATAAAAACAAATTCCTACAACAAATTAAGAAGCTTTTTGTAAAAACATGTCAAAATTAGGTGCAGAAAATTTTACTGTGTAAAAAGCTATAGTAGTTTTTCTGAAAATTTGGTGTCTTATTCTTAATTTAGCTCTTATTTGGTGCGAAAATCCACCTTGAAAAGTTTTTATAAGCCTGACAAAAGATATGCACAAGGAATTATCTACTTTAAATGAGAAAACATCTTAGTTTTATTGTAGTCCATTAACTAATTGAACGATTTTTCTAATATTCTCCTCAAATACTCCGGCGATACTTTCTGAATTCAAAACTGCGACATTGCAGACACTTTCCTTCCTCTTGCTCACGGTCTGCAAGCAAAAGGGAGTTAGTAACAATAATTCAAGGTGTGCACAGGAGGGTCCAAGCATACACCAGGAGGCCTTGTAAGAAAGGAAATGGACAAAACAAAACTTGGGTCGGAAACCCAGCTTATTTATTGTATATCCTCCTTCCCCAGAGTTCGATGTCGAAAAATACAATTTAATAATGGAAAAATGATACTTTCGTCCACGAAGTGGACGCTGGACCTAATCGTCAGGATTAGGAGTACTTTGGTAAACTTAGTCTCAAATTGAGCGAATTAAATTGATTTGTATTCCAACTGTTGAGATAGGACTTTATTAAAAAGTGATATCTCCCATTTCAATCGTTATTAGGAATCGAGTTCTTCGATTTGTAATTTAAAAATTAAATAACGCATAAAATATGCAAAATAAGGAAGAAAAATTGCATCATTATTAAGTATCTCTATTCTTCGATTAATTTTTTGTTATTAGTTCCCTGGGTTTCAATTGCATTTAAAGTTAAGCGCTACTTTTTAAACTTTTCTTAAGTTAAGTCATCTAGATAGGAATGAAAAAATAAACTAATATTTAACGATTTTTTAAACATTTTTTTATTTAAAACTTTTTATGTATGTTATAGTATATTTTCTGAAAATAATAAATAAATAAATAAATAATAAATCCACTAATAATTAATTTTATGTGTTATTAAATAAAAAAAAGAAAAAAAATCAGAGAAAGTTACCAGAATTTAAATATAATTCCAAATTATTTTGCTCATATTACAGGATGATAAAATGACGATTTTAGCACAACTCTTCTGGCTGGCAGTGTCCTTATTGGAGAGTGATTATGAGCACGAATTCCTACTGGCACTTAGATTGCTTACAAGGGTTCTCCATCGCCTGCCTCTAGATCGTCCAGATGCCAGGGATAAGGTCGAAAAATTGCAGCAACAGCTGAAGTGGGCCGGATATCCTGGTGTTCATGCCCTCCTTCTTAAAGTAAATTGGGAAATTTGTAATTAAATAACTTGCCTAATACTTTGGAATTTAGGGATGTACCCACTCAAGTACCTATGAACCCACAATAACCCTCCTCTCCCAATTGGCTCCTTTACTCAATCTACCTGTTTGCGATCCGACCCAGAGCTGTGCATTCCCAATGAACGTTATATCGCTCCTGCCCTACATGCTTCTACATTACGAAGACGCAAACGAGGTGTGCATACGCAGCGCCGAGAATATTGCACAGGTGTCTTCCGAACTGGGAGCCAAGTTGGAAAATTTGGGCACCGTGATGACGCTCTACAGTCGAAAAACCTTCTGCAAGGAGTCATTCCAGTGGACGAAATGTGTCGTGAAATATTTGTACGACACCTACGCCCACATGGGTCTCCACATGCTGGCATTCCTCGTCGAAATGTTAGAAAAGGGACCGCAACAAATTCAAGTCTCTGTACTGAATGTAATCCACTGTATGCTCCACTACGTAGATTTATCATCGCCCCAAGCACAGACCATTAACGCTGATTTATTGCGGGTTATTGGCAAATATTTAGACGTAAGTTTGAGCCTAAATGAAATTAAACTCGCCTATATTTGTCACGTTTCTGTAGACTCCCAACTGGAAGGAATCGCTAAAGATTCTTAAGCTCGTTGTGACTAGGAGCTCAAGTCTTCAAGTTGTGCCACCTACAGAAGGTGGACCCTCATTTAGTTTCTATGGCAGCTACTCAGACTCGGAGGTCTTCTGTAAAAAGGAATTGGCAGGCAGGACCATGGAATTCACGTTTGATGTATCGCAAACCCCTCTAATTGGACGTCGAATTCTTCTGAAGGCCGAGACCGACAACACCTCCTCCAACCCACATACGAAGAACGGTGGTCAGACCACGTCAACGGTGCCCCACACGGGAACTCCGAACTCTCCGCGGCGAAGTGCAAGTCTTTCTCCTGCGGATACGGTTCCACTTAGCGGATGGAAGCGGCCATGGATGTCGCAGGGCCGAGTACGCGAGTGTCTGGTCAATTTGCTGACTACTTGTGGACAAAGAGTCGGCCTGCCAAAGAGCCCATCGGTAAGTCCCTTGTACCTCCATCTCGTTAATTGTTACTTTCCGGCATGCGGAAACAGTTTAAATTCCGTAAACATCTTTTATCTAATTTTACCTGATGCATGATGAAGACTTTAAATGAATTAACTTCCTTGTCTCGTGACTAATTTTACCTCCTTCTGTTTCCAAAGGACGATTACGTAAACTCCATTTGTTCAAAGGTAATGAAAACAACAAGCGTTTTATGGCACTCTGTGTGGAATTTCGTGCACCTGTGTTGTTTTATCACCGGCTTAAAACAGGTGGTAGCTCAGTGACGTGTTGTGTGGGTTGAGCGGAATGGATTTACGAGCTTTAAAAGGATCCTTAAGTAGGAGTGGCGTAATTAAAACCCCTCTTTGTCATTAAGGAATTCATGTTTTCAATGAAGTAGCAATCGGTAGGGGAATAATTCTGTGATAATTGCGAGGGGAGTTTCTCCCTTTTGCGAACAATTCAAAAAGTATTACTCTAAACCAAGAATTTTTATAATGTATTTCCTTGCCGAAGAATTAACTGACAGTGTTTTTAGAATTGTCTAAATAGATAAAAAGTTGTCAGTTAGCTACGATTTTCGAGAAAAATAAGGTAAAAAAAAATTCTAAAACAAATATTTAGAAATCGTTCTGCTCAAGCTAACGCCTTTTATGGCATAAATTGATCACTTTTTTAAAACATTTCTAATCCTAGGACTATGATCTGGCCCCAGCTTTATTTTTGATCGGAAATGTATTTAAATAAGTTCTTCACACTAGAACATGCCTTATTACTATCACAATTTTTTTTATCGGAGCAGACATAAGTGTTTGAAGTGAAGTCTGTTAAATTAAAATTAAATAATAATCATCGTATAAATAATTAATGGTGGTGTATTCGGATCACTGGACCAATTACTAAGTATTTACTGCTCAATGTTAATCTTGTTGTAATCTCTGCTCTATAGAAAGGTCAGTGATTCCTCTCAATAGCTGTCAACAAATTTCCCGTCACGTCCTTTGTATTCCTGACCAAGGTATAGAATAAAAATAGCCCTGCAACCGCAATTAAAAAAAAATCATCAAGGATTTAATTTATTCATTTCGATATTTTGTGCCTTATCACTATTCAAATTTGATGATAATAACCCTGAATAAATTAAAAAATAAAAAAAAAGGTTCTTCGTTACACTAATACTGTAATTTATCACGCTGCATTATATAGAAAAATAAAAACATGTTAATCTTTTATGAAAATTATATAAATGTTTCCTAATATAATTTTCCATAAATTTTCGTTTTGTAAGCTACATGATTTCAGAAACATGTTGTTTTTCACCATAAAAATACTTTCAAATTCTCTTTAATCTTCTTTAAATATGTTTAATAAAATTAGACACGAATAATTGAGCCGTTTATTTTGAAAGTCAATTTAAAAAAAAGCTCATTTCATATTGTTTTAACCTTTTTTGATATGTAGAAGCTAAAACTAATTAAAATAGAAATTTTTTAAAAAGTGAACTTCGGCCACTTTCAAAATAAACGACTCAATTATGAAAAAATATCGACAACAGAATCAACAATTAAGAATAAGTTGATTGTGAATTAATTTTTTAAACATATTCAACTCTACAGAAGAAAATATTTGTGTGCATTTAAATACTTTATTATAGAAAAGAATGGCGATTATTTACATTTCACAGCAAGCAATATTTATTTTCACTTGCATATAAGAGTTCACATTTATGGATCCAAAATGAAAGCACATAAAAGTAATATAATGCAAAGTAATACTAATTGAGTTCTAACTTAATATCCATTACTTTTTTAAAAAATTTATATATAAAATGTCTGCATACATTTTACTTTTTCTTATAAATAACGTCAACATAACAAAAAATAAGAAAAAGTTATAGATATTATTTCCATTGAATTGTAAATTGGACTTCAAAATATTCGTTTCGGATTTTCATGGTATTATTACATTAGTTTTTTTTTTAATTCAGTCTACAATATTTTTCTTTACGGTTTGAGCTTTGTGGCAAAACTTGTAAATTTAACTTTTTAAATTATGAATTAAATTTGCTCTAGAAATTTAAAGTTTTCTGCTGGAAAAAAATCCTAAAGTGTAATTTTTGTGTTTCTTTTACATTTGATTTGTTTTAAAGGCGTACAATATTTCGACTGTTGCATTATAACTTCCATTTAAAAAATTGCTAAAGATACAACTCACACAACTCTTCCTAAGCAAATTAATTTTAAGTGATAGAGACGAATTTTTAGTTGTAGATGCAATAGTTAAAATTGAAGGTGAATTTTGTATATATCATTTTTTCGGGTAAGGTCTCTTATACGTTAATATGTCTGAGTTAGGAAATCATAGTTGATTGTTGATTAGGGAAGGGAGCCACATTGTTTATTAAATACCAAGGACTGTTATTATCGCGATAATAGATTTAAAATTAGCGGGAAGGATGTGTTTTTCGATTTATGAAAAATTTAGTTAAGTAGGGTTCTGTACTTCTTTCCATCAATTATCCAATTATACGCACCCAACTTACTTTTGACCTTTCCTGCTCTTCTGCTTACGAACAGGGACTAATTAAACTTCTAAGAGAGTTTTTCAATGGATAACCTGCGACCCAAATCATCTACCCTTTCACCTTTCCGTGTTGACCCAACTTGCCAATTAAATATTTAATGGCACTGGCGAATTGACAAGAAGGCGCTTAATTGTTCCCATGAATTAAGCAAATAAATTCAGTGCTTTGGTGAACGTGCCGAATTTCGGCAAGATGCAGTGCCCTTTAGACCCTCGAAATGACCGGTCGGAGACCTCTAGAAACAAATCTTTACCATAGAATTTCATTATCCTCTCGATATCACTGTCATTAATGTGCCCTCGGAGGATTGAATCAGATGGTAATCCACTCTCGCTCCGCTGGGATTTGATCCTATAATGGAACTCCTTTAAGAGCTACTTAAGCACTTTCGACAATTGCTAAATACTTCGACTGAGTTAGATTTGTAAGCTTGAGACGCTTTCGTTGAACTTGGACGCATCTGTTGTTGCATGCCTTAGTAATGTTGCATGATTTTTTTAGTTCTATTGCATGTCTTTTTTCTCAGGATCAATGCGCACCAGCCACACCGTAAGATTGGATTCACTTTGATTTACTTCTACTACGCTGAACCATAAATTTCGCCCTAGGCAGATTTCATGGAATTAATTTTACATTTTCAATTAAATTGCCAGTTTGTATTCTTTTTACAAAATCTTTAAAAAGAGTTTTTTTATTGTTTTGAGTTACTTCTGAGTGGTTTTTCTTGCGTGTTTAACGATTTTTGTATTTTTTGATTAATTCTAAATTGAAATAATACGGAATAGAAGTTGTTTAAAGGCAGATTTTTATTTTTGTCTTGCTCAAAAGTGTGAGATTTCATTCTATTCGCATATGTGGACAAATTGCTTATGAGAAGCACACTATACTTTATACGTCTTAATAACAAGAATTTCCTTTACAAAAGTGTTATCCAATAGTAAAGGAAATCCAAAATGAGATGAGTGAAAATTAAGTCTGTTTAGCTCAATGCTTATGGTTCAGTGTAGTATGCATACAGAGGTGTGCAATTCTAATTTTTAATCTCTTCTTGGATCACAGGTTATCTTTAGCCAGTCATCCGATTTAATGGAAAGGCAATCCTCGGCAGCGTCCAGCACCGAAGAGACATCTGGACCACATGGTGATCTTAGTGGAGGCTCTCGTCGAGATGATGGGCAACCAGACTTTGGAGTATTTAAGGACTTTGATTTCTTGGAATACGAGAGTGAAAGTATCGAAGGTGAATCAACGGATAATTTCAACTGGGGCGTGAGACGTCGCCCACTTTCTGAAGGTGGCGATAGTGAACCTTTAACTGGTTCTAAGGGCCACTCGAATTTGGACGAGAGCTTGAGTGAAAAAACTCCGATTTTGAGCAAGCGCAAAAGACACACTGCAGATGATTCTTCCGATGAAGAGGTCGAATCAGAATCACCCATAGATGAAGATCACCGTCAACCGTTTTCCAAGTCATCGTTCTTGGTAGGTCCGCCAACTTCCCTAAGTCTGAGAGAGAGACGGCGTCGTGATTCAGTTTCACGAAGTGATACTAGTGGTTCTAGTGCGGGTGACTTGGGTGATATAACGCCATGTAACGCTTCACCCCACCTGCCTGGTTTAATTTCGTTCCGAGCACCTATCCGTGATGAAGGTGAAGAAAACTGGCGGAAACAGCTTCAAGCACTTCTGGTTAACCAACCCTCAGCTCATGCACCTGATCTGCTCAACCAATTGTTCCGATTGATTAAAGAATTAACGCTCAAGTCGACTACTGTGTCCAAAGACTCTCGGAAGTACTTTACAGGCATCGGGGCCCAACTGGGTAATAGAATTTCAATTATGTCAGAACTGCTGGTGTCCAAAGGGGATCCACCACGTGTTTGGTGTAACCAGTCTCAACCTACTACACCCCGTCTGTTTGAGTCTTTAAGGTTCAACGTTCTCGAAGTCCAGGAACACTTAGAAACCTTTTTCGATCGTAAAGACCACGTTTTAGAGGTAAGAGCCTATTTAACTGGGGAGGTTCCATAAATAAGTCTCTCTAAGCCATTTACGTACTATATGGTTATAATTAAAAATTATATATATATATATATGTGTATTAGTGTTTGGACTCCGTAAAAACATCGTGTAAATTGGCCTTGTTCGGCGAAGTTGAATCAGGAGCCCATGAAGGAACCAGCTCTGGTGGATTTATAAATTTTGATCCGGCAACAGCTGAAATTCTACTCGATCTTGGTCGTGCTATTTATAAACTAATGTTCCAGCTATTGCTCTTGATAGAGTCAAATCACAAAATTGCAATGAGTGTTATCAACAATTTAAAACATAATGAAAAGGTAAGCATAAAATCCCACAAGTTTTTTGTCGATAAAATATAATAAAAATAATATACTAAAGAAATGAAACAGAAAAGCAATATTTTACACAAAATTTCTTTAAAATTATTTATTTTGTTGGTATTAGTACTCTCCAATGTTTATTGAGAAAAGTATATATTTTGTATTAAAGAATTCTGAAAATATACATCCTTGTATCCTTATCAAAAGATTTTGAAGAAACAATATCTTTAATTTCAGATGCAGGATATATCTGACCTATATTTGATGGTGCGTGGTGCTCTTCTGCGGTGTGTTGATGATGCTGAACTTGAATCCCTAGACACGTCAACATCGACCGAAGGAGAGCACACTCCCACCCCATCTCCAGGGCTGCCCATGACAAACCCAGACGACTTCGAGAACTCCCTTTTCGAAATGATCGAGAATCAAAAGTGGTCAGCTTCAATCGCCCATGTCCGACAGTACAAAAGACTGTTCCAGTTGTCGTCGTCGAATCAAAATCTAACTTCGGCTGGGCTTGGGCAGTTCGATTCGCGTACCTCTGACGAAATCTTTCTTATTCTGAACACCTACTGCCAGCGGCTGATCAAAGACAGGAGTGGTAAGTAGACTAATCTCGTAATCTTAAAGTGTATAAGTAAATTTGTTCGAACTACTATTACTACTCAATGCGGCTTTATTATATTATCCGCCCGCAGACGCATTTATTATTTCAAAGACTGAGGAGGAGCTGATGGAGGTGTACACAATTCTATCGGAAAACCTGTACCACGTCTCCAGTGCCCTGACAGCCATGGAGATAAACATGAAGAGCTACTCTGGCATCTCGTCGACTGCCAACAAGGAGGGCAGTGACATCATAACTAATTTATAAATAATAATTTATATCCAAACCTGGTATCACTGACTTCTTGCAGTGGCTGCTTTTATAGCATGCACAACACACCCCTGTATTCCCTCTAGTGTTTTTCAGAACGTAACGCAGTTTTACGTCATTTGAATAAAATAAAAAAATTTTTAGCGCACTCATTCGAATTTTATTATTCCGACTCCATCAGAGTTCACTTGAGCAAACATTGCCATCGCTTTTTATTACTCGATCTCTTATGGGATTTTGGTTAACCGTAGAATTCGCAGATATTCTATTTTGAACGTCAACGAAGCAATTGGGAATTGGATTTTAAGTATTCAGGGAATACAGGACTCTTTTTCTGTTGCCATGTGTCATTTAACTTCAGATCCTTCGCATATAAAAAGTCCTATGACATTATTATTATATTATAAGGGAGAAAATTTTAAGAAAGTTTAAATTAAATAAATCGTATATGGACTAAGTTGATATTTGAATTGATAATTTCATTCATAAATCCAATTAAAATTGAAATCGTCCGAAGTCGCTTTGAGTACTTACCATACTAAACTATCTTAGAGAGGGTGTCAGCTCTGTTCTTCTATACCTTAATATTATGAAACTTCTGTTGTTAGATTCTTTTTCAGGTAACTGAAATGAACTCGTATGTTTATAGGCTTATTGAACTTTTATGCCTATATGCTTTTTGTCCTATTTTCTGGTTTCAAGCCTGTTGGTATTAAGAAATTCAATTTTTCGCTGGTTCATGCTGGTTCACGCTGGTTCGTGAAAAATTGTCCATTTCTCGAAAACAATACTTCGATAATTGTTGTTTTACTTAATCTCATGCGAGATTTGGTTGTATGATTTTTAAATGGAAATCATAATTTTACAATTTATACAATTTTTGCACGTTTTGGATCAGAGCTTGCATTTTGTTATTTAATTATCCTATTAATTTTATGTTTTTCTATTAAAAATTATCTATATAAAATATTAAATATAAAAATTTAAGTCATATAAAGAAAAAACGTTTAAGTACTTAAAATATGGGCAAATAAAGTTACGACTGTGTTTGATAAAGTCAACTTTTGTTAATACCGTTCATAAATTAAAAAAAAACATCATTCTTTGGGATTTTATTCGTGCAAATTCTGATATCTAAGATAATACTTAAGCAAAAGTTCTATCATAATACGTTCTGGCTAACTTACACTCTTTAAATAAATAAAAAAACTAAACATTCCGTTCGATCGCTTTGGGTGGCACTTAAGGGCAAAATTAATTCTCCAATTACAGGCAATCTTTTAAGCCATAATTCAGTTCCGTAGATACACCCATAGCCCAGGAGTTAGATACTAGTATAAATGGGCACAGCCCTTCGGTACCAGTGCCTTTATTTCCTATGGATAATTTATGTTCTCCATAAGCTGAGAAATTGACCACAGAGTCATGTTGCTCTTTAATTAATCTCTACTCTCTTTATTAGTGGAATGTGTCTAATTAGTTTGTAGACAAAAATTGTGGGGGAATAAATAGCAGCCAAAAGACGAAAATGAGTTACGTAATTTCTCCAGATTTACCATCCAAAAAGGACAAGTGTTGCTTGCCCACATGTGAGTGATTCCTTTAAAATTCTATTTCACCTTGACATATTTATCGCACAGCAGCTTTTGCTAATTAAAGTTTTTGCGTGGCTTTTAGTGTTACTTCAAGCAACATCAAAAGAAATTCCAATAATGACATGACATGACATTCGGACTAATTCTGAATGTACCAAAGTATCAATTTTTCTATGACCTAAATTTCGCTTTCCACTGAGGATTTTGCTCTTTACACCAATAACAGCACACATCAACGTTAGAACATAAGCTAGATCGCGAATCCAAACTCAATAAGCTAATTAAGCCTCAGAAGAATATTTTACAGTCTTCGAGGAAATTAAATTGCATGCCGTAAAGTTCACGATGCTCGCGCCCTACCGCTCGGAAAGCACACAATTCGAATTAAGAAAGCAATACCACGCTCGCATCTAGAACAGAACATGATTAGAATTTTAGAGCAGTTTGCGACTTACGTCCGCCGCTGACACGTGTTGCACGGTAATCACACACGCGATTACGAAGTGTGACTTCTGCACAATTGCAACGGTCTTGCTATTCATTAATGTTATTAATTTTAATAAGGCCACCTATTGCGGGATTTAGAAATGATGAATTATTCAAAACTAACATAATTTCAAAGCATCATTAAGATTCGAAACTAATCTAAT
Organism: Proctacanthus coquilletti; assembly: GCA_001932985.1. Lineage (NCBI taxonomy): Eukaryota > Metazoa > Arthropoda > Insecta > Diptera > Asilidae > Proctacanthus > Proctacanthus coquilletti. The sequence continues at coordinate 516,726 of MNCL01000066.1, forward strand.
TAAAATATCTCTATTTCGAATTTTCAACCAAAAGTAAACAAAAATGTTTTGAAACTACAGAAAAAATTAACACAAGCCAAAACAAACATCAAGCCATTACAAATAAGGATTCATGAAATGTTTTACATAGTTTACCTTACAGTTGCTTTCACTTAATTCTTAACCCCCCTAAATTTTGTAAGAAAGCTAAAATGTTTACTTCATAGTTAACGCTATTATGCATTATTACATTTTGTGTAGCCACGTCAACCTTTGGTATTGTATTGATCTATAGTACCACAGGGATAGAGTTAACAAATAAATTAATTTTCCGCATCACTTTATTTTATTTTAATACCCAAACTACGTTAGTTTCCCATAATAGTTATTCGTGAATCGATCTCAGAATAATTGTAAGGCTAAATTTGTACAATTGTTTTCATAAAATCATTTAGTTTTTCCCCTTCCAGCACCTTTTAAGACAAATTTTTCTAAGCAATTAAAGAGTAAAAATGTCTTCAAAATCGTAACCCGCCATAAAAATTTCAATTTTTAAAATTAACGATGATCAGAATCGAATTGAGGTCATTCACACTTCGATTATACAATTTTATAATGTACCTTTAAATAGTGTAATTGTATTTTCACGGTAATTACAACGTAATGAGTAACTGAGCCCTTAAGTGTCATGTAATTAGCAGATCAAGAAAGAATGTAATTTAAACTGAAGCATGCAACAGGTGCGCGAAGACAAAGAGTTGCTAGCCTGCCTTGCTAAGCTTTCAGAGCTTCCACTTCCCAAGAGAGTCCAGAAAGAGAATTATTAAGGAACATGCGCTTTAAATATTTCTGAAAGGATTTGATTTGATTATCCCTATGAACAACCCAAAAAAAAATCCAACTCATCAGTCTAAGCCACTTTCTTCAGGAGCATCAAACTGGCATTCCATAGGCATGTTCATTAAAGACTTCATAAGAGAAATTCCCATTATATTATTTTCCTTTTATGCAATTATATACAAATCTGCATTATTAAGCTTTTTTTATTTAAATTATGAAGATTAGAGCACCACTTCTTCTTAATTTCTAAGAACTAATTTCCAATTCATCTTTAATGCTTTTTCGTATAATTACTTTTATAACTATCGGTTTCATCATTTCATCCCCGCGATCAAATTTAACTTTAAAATTTGATTTTAAATATAATTCTTGTCACTCAGATAATTTTGCATAGCATTGTAACCAATTTTTTAGTTAAACTCTAAAGTCATAAATCGGAATCCACACTCCTTATGAATTTTAACCGGAGTTAGTGGAAAAGGATAATAGGGAATAATCCAAGAAGTATACCTTTTGTGAAAATTCTGGTTACCCGAATCACAATCCTGCTGAACGTGAGTCCCGTCTTTTTTAAAATAACCTTTTCTAAGGGAAAAACATCGGTCTAGAAATTGAACAAACCAACAAAATTGGGATTTACGAAAATAAATGTATCGATTGCTGGGGCCGTACGTGAGGAAAGTAAACGCATTGAATTCGATTAGATGAACTTATTCACGGGACCGAGGTCAAAGACCTCACCGTTCGGTAGAATCGTGTGACTTGTTTTTATTAAAGTCTAATCGAACATTTCAAATCCCTAGGAGAACCAACATTTTTAAATTCGCTCCTTAGAATCTTTTCAAGTTAAAAACACAGACATTTGCGAATCCAGTTCATAATCATTATTTAAAGAATACTTCGGCAATATTGAACATTCTCACTACGTGACTGACCAGATGCGACCGAAAGCGTTTGTTTGAATAAGATCCAATAAAATTTTTCGTTTTTATCTATTTATTTTTAGGACATCCTGGAAAACACAGTAGCAACAATTAGGCCTCATTTGGAATACTTAGAGGTTCTCTTTCTTTTGTAACTATACGTGATATCACTATATGAATTTAAAATTTAAAATAGCATCGGTGTGTGTGTGTGTGTTTATTTTATCCACTTTTGTGTTTTTATTCAGTTTATTTTTCTTTTATCAAGAGCGCTGATATCTGAATAAATGAAAGCGTTAGGTGCCACGTGGCTACCTACACGTTCATTGTTCTTAGCACCGCTAATATTTACGTTCTACATAAATTTATTTAAATTTTTCATTTTAGATGAGCATACTTTTCCACTGAAAAGTTTCATTATATCTAAAAGGTCATTTTCCTTGGAATATCTACATTTAAGGGAAGTGCCATAAATTTTAAAAGACTTAACGTCAGCGAAAAAACCTTTTTCTTTATTTCTTGGTCGACAGTGGCTGGCACGGAGCTGTAATAAGTAATTACCTTAATTGTAGAATAATCTGCAGTATTTCATGCGTGCAAATACAATACAACATTTCATTGTAAATTATATTTTATAAATTGATTTCAGGGCCAGTTCAATTGGAATTATATTAATTAATTTCCATGTCATATTTCAGAATATTGGATAGACATTTTTATTTTTATTTTCTAATTTAAATTTTGTTTAATTTTCTTGAAATAAGTGGAATATTGCTCGTTATTATGGATAAGCAAAGTGCATTATTTTTTCTTTAATTGAATATCTCATCAAAGCTACCCTTTTATTAATAAAAAAATTAATTAATATTAAACCGTTTAACCGTTAATTAAAACTTAGTCAACATTTTTATTATGTTTTATACCTAAATCCGTAAGGCAAAATGCAATGATAACCACTTGCATTATAATGTAAAATATTGTAAATAATGATGCTTAGCAAAAAACGGTTGAATCTAAGTGTAGGATGCGCCTAGGATTCTGTACTTTTAACGCATATAATTTATCTGGTATTTTTTTAAATCTGAGATTTTTTAATATATTCAGTGGGATTTTTATAACCAACATGTTACAATAATCAATTATGAAGAAAACACTAAACGAACAATAGATATTCAGGATATATATCTTCATATTTATAATTTTAGTATTTGAATAATAAAATTCTGATATTTATTAACAATAATTAGAGATTAGTTCCTAAACACTATAGCTTGTTGTTAATAAATTATTAATAATTTCTCGGGAACTTGGACATAGACAAACTCTCACAGATCTATTATTATCGTAAAGTTTACGAGACCTGTAATCTTGTAATTTTGACTAGACCATTCATGTGATTATTCACAAATTTGTCGGCGCAAAAACCTCAGGAAAAAGGGGACATCGTTTTTCTTCTACATTTTTCTTTTAAATCTCCAAAGCGACACAAAATAAAAGTAAATATTGTTTTTTTAATTGTGAAAAAAGAATCCTTTCAAAGAAGTCCATGGAATAAAAATAAAATTTGTTTGTCATTACATTTTGACCTTTCTTAAAATAGATGAAAAACATTCTTTTTACATTTCTTTGTCTTGGACAAGGTGTGGAGTGGGCAGGGGAGCTTTGTAACTATGCCAAAATTCATTAATTCCTCAAAACCAACTGCGACATGCAGACAGACGGGCGAACAGATACAGAACTCTCACCATAAAAGTTCCTTTTGTGTCTTTTTGGAACCGAACCATAACAAAATTTATTGCGTACCTACCACTCCATGATGAATTCATTTCAAGTTCACAACAGAAAATGGCCTTGCTTGGTTGAAGTCTATTTAAGAATGCTTTGAATGTCGAAATAAGATTATACAGTTAATATTAATGCGTCAATTTTTAATGGAACGTAATTCCATAAATTATAATCGTATTGAAAAAAACAGCGGATGCGTCTGTTTCGCGGGTACTGACAGATGACGTGAATACGTCGACAATGTTCGCCAAGAGGTCGTTTTATTGTCATTGGTATCGGTAAAGAAATAAGCAATAAAAAAGTAATATTGCGTGAAAGTTTCCAGCGTCGAAACGATCTCAAAATGGCAGCGCGTCCCACTACGTCCCACGCGTGACATCCCAATCCCCATTAAGTGAAATAAATTCCTTGATTCGTTAAGTGTCACGTGGTATATTTTGATTTTCGATACAAGCAATAGTTCTTAGCTGCAACACATTGTTTTGTTTATAAACGTATTCACGTCCAAAATCGGAAAAATTTTAGACATGTAAACTGTGAGATAAGGTATTCAATTTTAACTGATGACATGCGAAGCAGATCCTGCGCCATAAGACCCTTAACCTTTTAGAACAATAGAAAAGCAACAGTACACTTTGGTGTCACCCCCATAGGGTAGTAAAATGGGTACAAGGTCGACCGAAATTTGGTACTTTCATTTGCGAAGAATATGTCTAATAAAGCATCGTGCAGCGTGTAATGCATTCAGGATCTACATATTTCCATCCGGGCTAATAACTCTTGTTCGAGGAAGGGCTTAATGGAGGCTAGAGGCTTTGCAGGTGCCTTTAATAGGCAAACTTCTGGCCAGGTCCAGAGATTGTCCAATTTTGCCTTGGAAGCCGAGCATACATCTTAGTTAATTATCTGGAATTTACTGCTCGCATGATAACTGATGTGAGAAAAGAGCTGCTGCGGGTGTTTTATTTTAACTGGGGTATACATAGCCTTGTGACGCACCTCGGACACCAGAGGAGCGTTCGCAGAGGAGGATTTACGGGAGTTACGAGCATCTCTCCAAAAAGTGGGGCTAAATTGAATCACACACAACGTGAGGGCGAAATTTATTTTGCTTAAATAGAAGACATATGTCGACAACGCGGCAACTTTAGCCACCTTCTGGATGAGAATAGGCGACAGCAACGGAACCGTTTATTTATCTTCCCCGTCGAGGGACGAGGCTCCTCCAAAATTGAATGAAATAATGCGGGCCCCTGAGATAAATTCATATTTCGCGCGTACGTGAGGCGAATGGGTTCAGCGAAAGTTTCTAATTAGCAGACGAGAACTTGCCTCTTTAGACCCTGGTTACATCGGGGACGAATATTACAGCGCCCAGGGGCATCGGCCGTATTTGCCGACGCAACAATGAAAAGAAGTTCTTTCTGGTTGAATTTTACTTTGTGAGTGGCATTAAATTAATTGACAGACAGGAGAATTCACCACAACCAAATGACTTCTTCTGTGAGCAGTAAAATTGTTACAGGAACATCATTTATTAATTATTTTATTGCTAAGAAAATGAAAAGAAAATGTCTTGGAACGAACCCTTTTATAATAACCAAATAACCACACTCCAATGTCATAAATGCCATCTAAAATACAATACGTTTTTTCACAAAAATTATACAACCGGTTGTCATCCAACAATTAAAAATGTGAAATAGTTTTTCATAGGTTCTTATCATCAAGTGATTTGACGCGAAACAAATTCACAACTTCGAGTTTCCTTTCTATGAAAAATTTTAAAAACTGAAATGTTAAATTTTTTGAGAAAAACCTGATTGGAAACCCACACTTTGAACACAATGTCTGAAGGTGGGGGTGGTTGGTTGGGGGCTTAAAGATCGATGGTTGACTCAAAAAAAGAAAGATTGAACTGTTTCTACTAGCCGGTGCTTACGATTTCAGTTGCATAGATTTTTATTTTATACAGGAGGTACGTTTGAGATCGCGTATATTAAAGCTTAATAAGGTTTGCTCGTATAATGAAATTTTAATATAGAGAAATATTGAATGTAATACATACTGCCATTTTCTTGGCAAAAGATCATATGAAATATATTTTCTAATATTTGAAATATATTTTCTCATATTTAACTAGAAAATTTATGATCTCCAATGAGATCTGACATAATTATCAATTATCAATTCTGGGTACTTTCAAATGCAGAACAATAAGTTCGAAATTATGTAAAACTTCAAAGCCTTTATCATATTTCTGCGCACTACGTAAAGAATTTACCCCTTCAATTCAATTTCATCTTGTTCCAAAATTCGAATCTAAAATGTTCAAGTAGAAGAAAGTTCGACTGCACTTGGCATTGATGTGTTCGGAAAAGTAAAATGTTCAAGAAAACTTTCTCAAGTACTTCCTTCTAACCACTCAAGGACAGCAACGTTAACATGTACAAAGGAGCTGACTCTATAAATATATACTTGCTTTGCCAACAATTGAAATTAGTCATTTAATATTTGAATAAAAGCAACCACGCGTAAAAGAGTCATTTTTCATATTTCTGCCTTCGCGACTTTCATGACAATAGGCTTCTATATTTCACAATAGAGACTTAAGAAGCTTGGTGTCCTTCAAAGGCATAGGCGTCGTCAGTTGATGCTGGTTTCTTGGCCTGGTTATTATCCTGCGGTACCATCAATTTACATACAATTTGGCGATGTAAGGCCCGCAAAAGGAAGATATCCATCCTGTTCCATCCGCTGACAAGGGGAGAACGGCAAACATGTTCAGCCACTTACTCCTGAAAATGAGATTTAAAAAAGTTATTCTATGTTGTTCTTTGTTGGGTTTTGTTGTTCTTTCCACGTTTAGAAAAGCGCAGTTGACAAAGGTGGTTACGCTTTGGTCCTTTAGTGGTTTTATTCAACCGAAGCAGGGACAAGGAGAATCTTCCTTTTTAAAAGAGGCTTTATTTGAGGTCTTAATATAGAACGCAAAATTAATTGTCTTTATTATGTCGTTTACATATTTGGACTACAAGAAAAAGTAATATTTTCTAGTCATGCAACTCCAAATATTTCCATCCCATGGTCTTTTGTGGAGACATAATTCCTTAAGAGTTGACTTGAAATAAAAGCGAGAAAATGAACGAGAAAGTAAAATTCAAAAACAATATTAAAAATTCTTCCTTTATACCTCGGGAAAATCGTATTATATAAAAATTATTTCACAACAATCTTCAATGATGCGAGGAATTATTTTTTTAAATTAATTATGAATTTCGAAAAGCTGCTTATTCTTTTCTATTTCCACATCTTTCTCAAGAACGAAATTAACTTTACATCTAAACCTCTTTTTACATGTGTTTTTTACGCGAATTGGGATAGGAAAAATAATTTATTTTACGTGATTTTAATTATCTTTAATTAACGCGATCAAGCGACCAAACAAAATTAGGAAGATACCCGTATTTTAAGAATAGAAATGCATGGAGCAGTAGTTCCTTTTACGCGAATGCTATTTGTACGCATATTTTTTAGGAACGTTTTGATTGCACAAAAAGGTCAACCTCGTATAGAAGGAGTGTATAAACTCATGCAATTATTGAATATTTGAAAATCTTTGAAATTTTGTCTCTACTTTTCGTCGACAATAATTTTACAAGAAATTTTTGAAAACAGTACGTAATACTAAAGTTCTGAATCCTGGATTTCTCTGCTTACTTTATAAAATATTTTTTATAATCTTTATTAAAAATTTGTAGATATGTTTTCAATGATGGAATATGAAGTACGTCCTCAAGTTGATAAAAGACAATAAATTGGTTTACACACAGATAAAGTATAAAGACTTCTACTATCATTTCTAATGTATTCTCACCGTTTCCAAGTTTAGCAAAGAACTTAAAGTGGTAAAGGATTTCCTTCTTAAGCGAAAATAGAAAATCAACGAAAGTTGCTCTGAAAGATTCACATAAATGTGGAGCTTCAACATTTTATTGCAGTATTTATTATTCCAACCCATCAAGTCCCTTTTGAGTTCCCATCATTCACGAAATGGAGGAGATCTCGAAGATTGGCCTTAACACGATTAAATAAAGGCAACCTTTTCAAGAAGAAAGCCATCGAAAAATAAATGGGTAATTGAGAAGGCCACTGCTGAAAATTCACTAAAAAAAATAGCCAATTGAAATGCGAAAGTGGCACAAAATCGAGCCCCTTCATTGAAAGTTCTTGAGAATTACATCAATTAAATTAAAGAACTTCTGGTCTTTACTCCATTTAATCGCTGTCCTTGTGAGAAGTGGCCAAATAACGAACTCGCCTCTATCAAATTAAATCGTTTGTGCTTTATTTTCACACAAAATTGACGCTGCCTACAGAAAGGCCTAGGATGAGCAAACAAAAGAAAAAAATGTAAGAGAAAATGAAAAGGTACAAAGTGATCAATCAGCTCCAAAGAGGAACGGCTAATAAAACTCCCTAGAAGTGAGCAAATCGATAAAATCCAATTTGCCTTTTGTCGCCAATCCCGTCTTATTAAATTCCTCATGAGTTTCTCTCAGGAAAAATTATGCACGCCGTATAAATCTTTAAAAAAAATCCTTCTTCTATTATCTTTTTATAAACTTGGCACCCTTGAGGGGCTACGCATGGTTGACCCACTCCTTCGTGTTCAGTTGTTAAAGGAAGGACCTGATTCAATATTACGACCTTGCATTCCCAGCTCACCCTTTATTGAGAAGTCATGCAATTATCCACATATCATTTCAAGAGTGCTTTTTGGTGTCCACTTTTAATGAATTCAGAAAAACCGATTTATCGATATTTGGCACGAAATTCAAATGTAAATTTCATCAGTAGTCTAGTTAGTGATAAACTGTAAGTGCAAAACGATGGATTCACTAAAAGTTAAACTTCAAAATATAAAACATTCTTCGCAATTCCAAAATTTTCTTCGTTTCTTTGTGGACTATCTGAACCGAGCAAACGTTCACGGATTTAACAAATTGGGAAATCCCTACATTCACTGGATTGAATTGTATTTAAACATTTTGTAAAAGATCTAACCAACTTCTATATAAAATTTTGTGACTATCCTCCAGCTTATTTTGGTTGCTATTAGTCATATTTTTCGCTATTTCGTGTGCTCTAATGAGCAAGTACTCGTGGGACTACTATTGGAATGAAAATACGGTCATAACGATCGACAGGGACTATTTATCCTGGAACACAACATTCCCAGCTGCCACTCTTTGCCCTATGAACTTTTTAGACGACACCAAAGTGATAGAATTTGTAAAGTACATTATAGTATTTTATATAAATTGTAATTTTTTTATTATAAAAGAATTATTAATTAGAACTCATGCACATTCTGTCAGAGATCGGAAAGAACTCACTGATTTTATTCATAACATTTCCAAAATTGATATTATGAATTTCGGCGATATTCCAGTTAAGGACTATGGTATCAAACCTGAGAATTACCTTCCAATTATTTTTAAGTAACTTCTGAGTTAATATACGAGGGTTTGTTAAAAGATTCTCCTTTCGTTGGTCGAGAGTTTTTTAATTGAAATTAGATTTTCTCTGTAGAAAAGACGAGAAATTCATATTAATATTTATAAAAAAGCATTTTAGTAACTTCTTGACAGATCCTCGAATTTATTTAAGAACAATTTATCCAGCAATTATTTTGTAGTCTCTCGAAACACAACGATCCTGCGATGATTCATGAAGATGAAACTTTTAGAGTTGTTAAGACAGTATCCGAGCTTGGCATTTGCTATACATGGAATAACAAAGCAGCTTCATATATATCCTCAAAGTATTCGATAACTCTACCGCCTCTAGGAATATCTGCTTATTGGGTTATTTCAGCCGTTGGGGTGATATTGTTCAGCCGCCTCCGCAAACACCAATTGTTCAACTGAATTTCTACACTACCCTCCCAGCAGTTTATAATTTCAAATCGGACCTGAAGGAGTTCAGAGCGTACGTTCATACAACATACGACCTGCCGTCGCCGTCGGACAAGATCTTCTATTATAATAATTCGGGTCAGCTAATATGGTCCTTTAAAGGGCATGAAATTGTTTACGAAGATGATTTTATAGAGTATATTAGAGATTTAAAATAAAAAATAACTATCACGTCATGCCTAATTTCAGACAAACTATCGTGCAACAGAGAAAATGCCGCACCCATCACGAGTCGAATCTCGAAATGTTTGAAATTTATACAGAGCAATTCTGCGGCTTTGAATGTCGTGCAAAGTACAGCATGGAACTTTGTCATTGCATTCCACATTTTTATGTTAAAAGTATGTTTATTTAATTATTTTCAATTTGAACCATTTCTAAAGTTTCTAGCCGATGCGAAATATCCAATATGTGGTCCTGCTGGTTTAAAGTGTCTATCGTCAAAAAATATCTACAAACATCGAGATAAATGTAAATGCTTGCAAAACTGTAGAAAAGAAAAATATATCAAAATGCAGACGGTAAAGAAGATACGTTTTCACACCCAAAATTTTAAAGAATTGATTTAATTTAGAGGCCTAAAATAAAACTACTATCCACAACAACAATGTTCATATCGATTATGATGGAAGAAGTGTCTTTTCAAAGATATAAGAGGGAGGTTATTTTCACAATTGTTGATTTATTCAGTAGGAACTTCCATGATATTTAATCCGAACTTAGAATCATAAACTTTTTATTTTCTTTCAAAAGTTTCCATTGGAGGAACAGTTGGACTTTTCTTGGGTTGCAGTGTTGTAAGCTTTGTTGAATTGATCTACTTTTTTACTGTAAGACTCCTCTGGTATTGCAACGGGTACACTGGGTAGAGATTAGTAGTAAACATTTATAAAATGTTAATAAGCCGAAAAACTTTTAAATTCAAGAATATGCTTTAACTGCTTCATGTTTGAAATTGTAAACTCTACATTTCTATTTAGTACTAAAATCAATTTTCACAACATAAACTTTTATATATTTGAAGTCAAATTAGACGTATTTTAGATGTGGTCAAAAATAAACATATTAAAAAAATATGATAGAATTTAATTATAAAAACAGAATACGTTCAATACACCCCCTTCTCCTGCAAACTTTCACTTTCACCAGTTCGGTTCGTATCTAGGAATGATAAAGTTCACAAATACTATCCAGTAATATAATAAAAATTACTTAAAAATCAGTCCTATAAATTTATACCTTTATATTTCATACCGTGTCTCCTTAATAAAAAAGCGATCATGCGAAAAATAAAATAAAGTTTTAGTTAAAATCTAAAGCAATCGTAATAAATTAAATCTTAAATTAGCCACAATTCGTCACGGACATTTTCTCTGGCATTATTTTTAGAAAATTCCAATATGTATAATTCTTTTGGATACCTCCTTATTTTATATTTTTTCATAATTTTGTGAATCAAATGTAAAAACAAATTGTAAATTTGAATGAACGTTTAAATAAAAGAAAAATGCATTTAGTTGCGAACTCGTATCCACCTTTTGCTTTTCCTTTTTTCGTATTAGAAACTAAAGTAGAAAAATAAGGCTTATATATTATAAATCATTAATAAATTTAATAAAAGGTTTTTTATGTAAAATTCTATTTTTATTTTTGGGCTCAAAGTTTTCAAACGGCTTAGGGTACATAAACATGTGGTAAATAAAAAAGATAAATAACCACGTTATGTTATTTTTAGACCACGACCAAGAATGTAGGCATTTTTTTAGACAACCATATTAACATCTTATTGCTCCAAGGACGTGTTCTTCCCGAAACTTCCTTTATCCTTTGGCAATAGCACGTCGCCAACTTCTATAAATGTGGGAACGTATATAAGTACGAATATATAAACAACCAATAAAAAGTAAGAGCATCTTAAGATTCCTTAAGCCCTTGAGGCTAGTGGACCGACCTTGGAAGAACTTTTTACGGATCAATAACTTTGAAACGCCCTTTTAGGATGGCGAAAATTACTTTGAAACCTATCTGGAAAAAAAATTGAAACTCACCCAAATGATTGATTTGCTGGCTTTAAGAAAGTATTGGAAATATGATGCCGAGATTCAGGTAGTAATAGACGAGTAGAAATCCCATTCTTTCCCACTGGATGTACAATGTGTGGTGGTCATAGTCGTCCTTGATGCCTGCTGTCACCAGGAGAATGATATAAAAACGAAAGAAATTCGAAGCGATGAAAAGTTTCCGATTTTTACCCGATGTTCTTCAAAGACTTTTCGATTTAATACTATTTAAAGGAAAGGCTCAAGGGTTTCTAGAAGTGTGGTAATGGAATAAAACTTGAAAAGAATGTTTTACTTGAAGATACATATTTTAGTTATTCTGGTGTCATATAAATTCGGATTGATTTTGATTGAAATGTGTTTTTGTTAGTCCGTTCGTGAATTCCACTAAATATTTTAAATTAAAGCAGAAGCTCTTACTTGAATTTTAGATATTTCAATTTAATCGATGAGACTTAACAAGGACGACAAAGAGAAAGAAATAAGGTTCCCCGTTGCAGAATTTCGAAATACTAAAATGGCCCACCGGTCGCTTGCAGGACCATTTTACTTGTTAACTTGAGCTCCGTTCTAAAAAACATGAACTGTAAGAATAAATAAGCAATCAGCTCAAATTTCTACCTGTTCAGTACAAACTGTTCACCAGAGGAGCATCTGTCTCCATTACGCAAAAGCTTTTCAGATTGTTCGTTGTTCGGGAACGCCCAAGGAAATTTAATTCGGATAGTTTGGAACAGGATGTAATACTTTATTAAAGTTAACAGAATAAATGGGAAACCCTCTATAAAATGTTTGCAAAACATTTAAAATTAAATTTAAAATTTTCAGACGTGATCCAGAGTAAAGACGAACAACAATATTTGAGTCCTGTTTTAGGAGAAAATTGTTGTTAGTTCTATGTATCCTCAATTCTTGAAAATAAGTTCAGCCCTAGTAAAACCTGCCAAAATTTAAATAAACCTTTTAGTTGAAAGGAGACAAATGGTTACTTTTCGGATACATAGCAGCACGTGCCTTGATAAAAAGTAACAAAACGTGACGTTTCTCTAAAGTAATTCCAAGCAATCCTGAGAACCAGTTTAAATATATGTAATTATCCCAGAAATAATAGATGATCTCTTTTTTAAATCAACACACAATTATGGGTTTTTAAAAAGCCTGTATTTATGTATTGAGTTTTAGCATAGAGTGTTGAAATAGTAATTACCTTTTAAAAATAATAAGTGAAGATTGGTCATATTTTTAACAAATTTTCATTATAGACGTAATTTTTAAACTATGAAATAAAACAAAGAGGAAAATATGCACGTTTCAACGAGAGACCATTCAGTTTTAAATAATAAATTTAGAAACATAATTGTGAATGCATGTTTGGTCTTCTTTCTTTTGGAATTCTGATTTCGCCAAAAGAATTAAAGTATTTCATATTAATTCTAAACTTCACCATTCCGAACCTTGTGTAAAATCAAAAGAATTGTTTTGTAATAATATTTTCTAAGTGGTCTTAAGAAATCGACTTGTAGGCTTTTATTTCTTAAAAGTATCATACACATTTCGACATCCGTTCAACCATTATATTTTATAAAAACGTTTCATATTTTCAAAGGCATGTAAGATTTTATAAGCTCTGCTTTTTTTTTAAAGAAGTCGAAATTACGACTATAGGAACCCAGCGAAGACTTCTAGACAAGCCGCTTGGAGAACTAACAAAAACAGCCTTTATACTTCAAAGCATAAAATTCCCGTGGAATATTTTTGGAAAAAACGTCAAGTTCGCTAAAAAAATCTCGCTATTTTTATTGTTCAAAAGCAGCTAAATGAACATATAAACATTTTATTTTGCATTGCTTATACTTGGAGGTGGTCACGTCTCTGTGGGTGTCTGGAAATTTGCGTTGAACAATGTATCACTTCTTAAAAAGTCGATTTATTCCCAGCGGTGGTCATGTTACCAACTGACTTCTCATCCCAAATATCGAATATATTTACATTAACTAAATTGGAATGAATTATTCCTGTAGGAAACCCGTATTTACATTTTTATTGCCATTGTACTTAAAATGTATGACAATACAAAAGAGAATTTGATTGCTTGAAGACTTAGCCTTAAATTCTGCTTCAATAAAAAGTTTTTCTAAAGGAGAGGGTTCAATAAGATGTCGTAGTCTATTTTACTGTTTCATACAAAATCTATATCTGTCTGTCTGTCTGTTATGGGCATTTTATCCAAACAACGTTTGACATAGTTTTAAATAACTGTAGCCCAATTGGGCTAATTAGAGATGTAAGCAACAAGACGTTGAGTCCCGCTTTTAGGGAATGTTTTGCTTTTATGTCATCGTGGTGGATAAGAAATGAAAGCCTATAAAATGTGTCTCAAAAATTTCTTCAATATAACTGTCCTCTTCGCAATCTCGAAAAATATCATTGGGAAAAATCTGAGAAAGCCAAGAAGATGAACGAAAATTGTCAGCATCGCATTACTCAAGGCAAGGTACGCAAGACTTCTTATGAGAGTGCAACTCACACTTCACGAATTATTTAATTATTTTCATTTTTGAATTTATTGCCTTAGCTCAGGGGCAAAAGTTACATTTTAGTAGTATGTGTATATTTAGGGTTTCATAAGCATTTTGAGAAGTAAGGGAAATACACAGACCTTGTGGTCTCTTAACCGTTCACAGCGTATGTGGTTGTAACATAAATCCCATATGGCGCCCATAAAGTTACCTAATATCAAGATAATATGAATTTCTTCTTGCATCCCGTGGAGCATCGTTGGATAGGAAGTTAAAAAATCACGTCGAGGTTTCTTGCAATATCAAACTACGAACCATCCTCTCTAATTTCTGTAGTCTAAACAAATTTCTTGAGTTATGATAAATGAGGTGATGAGAATAGGATTGTCTTTGTTGCCGGAGTGTCAATATGTATATAGTCTTACTTAAAATTAAACACGACGAACATTTGCAGCTCTTTTATCTAGTTTAAAAAAAAAAACTGCGGTGGTAATTTTGTAATATTTAAATGTCCTGTATTTTTTTAATTGTTCATATACGAAACTCAATCCTCAAAAACGAGAAAAGGCGCAAATAGTGTGGGTGAAATAAATTGCTAAAAATACCCCAAATCAACAGTATCATGTCTATTAAAATTTCACCCTCTATTATTCCCTGGAGCTCTTCACTTCCGGGTTATGATCTCTAAGCACAGTCAAATTGAGAAATCATGTTCCAATAAAAGCACGGCTTCGCTTCCTCGTGCAAACCCATCAATGACAACATTGCCGTGAGCAATCGGTCCTAAAACATTTCTCCTACTCCACCTCGACGACGATACGTCAATAACCTTGTAGGCAATTCCTGCGATTCCCAGTCCCTGTCGGCCGTAAAAACTTCACGGTTAAATGGAAAGCCATATTATCCCAAGCACAGTTTGACCTGACGACGTAAATTTCTAGCGCCCACTGACGAAATCAAATTTGAGTAAATTTTCGCGATGAAGGTCAAACCATATGCAGATAGACGCAGGAGTAGCATCATTGAAATAACAGCTTATACAGTGATGTAAAATTTTATCATAACACATCAGGAAAAATTAATCACTGGAATGTCTGAAAGGAAGACTCTCTGAATGTTATTTGGTGTAGGAAGTAATAAATCTACGGCACCTACTCGCTCCCCGATAGTTAATTATAAATTTGTCACATGCAGATCTCCGTCTTGAAGAAAGCGGAAGAAAATGGTTAAAAAGGTTTTTGAGCAAGCCACAGGATATAAAAATAGGAATTCCTAGCATCTAGTCAAAAAGTTTACAAAAGCGATACCAAGTTAGAATTACTCGGGAGTTAGGCAAACTATAAAATGAAATGTTCACGTCAGGTCTGAGTAATATTGGAAAAGATTCGTGATTCGTTCTCAAATATTTGCTAGTATTATAGTATAATTATTATTCTTAAAGATTTAATGCAACATGTAAATCGCTAAAAAGGCTGACATAAATTATTTATGTATCGAAAAGATTTGAGAACTCGACATTTTTTACCTCAAATACCGGAAAAATGCTTCAGTTCTTAAATATTACAATTAATTCGTTCACAGACATTTTATTTCCAAGTTCTAAAAATTAAGAGACAATGTAAAATTTAATAAATAAATAAAGGGTTAAATTCAATGTTCTTGTTGCTTATCTTTTACATCCAGGCTTAAGAAAGATTGAAAACTATTTATCAGATTTGTAAGCGTCATAGAGAAACTAATAAAATATTAAGTAAAATAGAAATTTTAAAATAAAGGGATCACTGTATACGCTTTAGACAGACGTCCCCAAAAATCACTTGGTATAGGTTGGAACACATCCCCAAAGCACTTCATACGTTTTTGAAGTTGAAGAAGAACTAATTGTTAAAACAGACCAAATTGTAGTACACCTAAAAATAATCTGTAATCTGAAGTTAAGAAGTATAGTCCGAATTCAATTTGTTCCCTTATTTCCTTTAAGACGGTTTCTATTAGCAAGCAAGGAAATGCCTTGTTTTCATAACCACAATCGACGACGACATTGGGAGAAGAAATTGTCTAGCACGTGCTGTTGACTCTCGCTTGAATAGAATTGGGTTTAGTTGATCTCTCCAAAAAATTCCTCTAGCACCGTGAAATCTGGTGGAGCGATTCATCTCTTTGCTCCTTGCCTTTGGCCACGTGCTGGCACCCGTAATGTCCACCCGATGTTCTTCTTAATTTACCAAGCGAAACGCTGTTTACTTTCAGGCCCGTGTAAATATAGTTTAATTTTCTAAAGGAATTCGGGTATGATTACATAGAAAGTTATCTATCCATTTAATTAATTTTTTTCACACGACCTCATACATTGAACGAGCAACTAGTTAAATTTTTCAAGTTTAAGGGAATGACGCCATAATTATCCAAAAGGTATTATCCACATCCACTTTCAAAACATAAAAACAAAATTAGACAACAATAATTCTGCTGCTAATTTATTCAAATATTCACATGATAAGATTTGGCACAATCAACGGAGACATAAAAAATTAGGCACCCGATACCGCCATTAAAATTAATCCTGATTTGTTGGGCAAACAGGATATCCGGGTGAAGGAACTCTTGGGTTATATATGCATGTTTGTTTAAAGTTTCACTTGAGTTACAAACAAAAACATTTGTCAGTAATCCCTAGCCAAGTTTTCGGGAATGTACCCGTGAAAGTGCTATGGGTGGCTTCGAGGTAGTTCTACATCTCCCATGTCCTAATACAAGGCAATTTCATACAGTTTAAGAACGTTTTAAGGATTAATGGGATTTTTAAGGAATTTAACATCTTCTCGCGGCACCAGGAATATGTTAATAAAGCTACACGTGCCGTAATTTTCTTACGGCGAAATTGAACCCAGACAGTCTCACGGGCTTATTATATTATAGATGTATAAATTTGGAAACGTTTTTCAAAGTGGCTTCTCATGTAATTTTAGCTCAACCGCAATTTTTTTAAGCAAAAGTAAAAGTACTCAAGACGTTAAAATACGTCTGCATGCGTGATCATGTTCTTCAGGTAGTCAATAAAGCCCGTCGTATTCTGGCGTGTTTTACGGGAGGGAAAAAGAAAAACAGGAAAACAAATTAAATTCTTGTAAATTTTGTTATTTGTCGATCTTCTCCAGTCATTTACTTCCGACACAGATAAAAGTATATTGACATTAAAATAAATAATAAATAAATCTAAAGGGATGCAACTTAAACCTGTAATAAATTTATTTTATTTTGAGTTTGAGGGATAACCTTGGTATCCTTGAATTTCAATTTTTATCATTAGAAAAACAAACTCACTTTAAAAATGCATTTAATTTTTTCTTTATTTTAAGAGCCTGAACATGTATCAACTAAAATATAGATAATAATTAATGACATTCCAGAGATTTGGAATGCTAAAAGCACTACAGAAAATATAAAAAATGGACCCATTTATTTCAGCGTTCTTTCTAGACAAAGTAACTCACATTAAATAAACATCATTCACAAAAATCAGTCTAAATTGGGTTTAAGCTTTGTAGCAAACTTGATCAACTCATATTTTTACATACTTGAACCGATATTACTTATTGAATAAAAGCTGTTGAATGCTAATGTTTATATTCTATAATCGGAGCAAATATACTACTTTATTTATGATCGAAATACGTAAAGGAATGCGAGTAACCATGAGTTGAACAATTTTGTTTTATAGCTTCGAGGCCCTTTAGGTATTTTAATTTCTTAACAATTCTAAAACCTAAAAATAACTTAAGAAGGAGGAAAAAAAGAAACTTTAATCCTAATCAATTACTCCCTTGGAGTCAATTTAACTTTAAGGCCATTTTTAGGCCTTAAAATCAACTCACCCAGCAGAGTGAGATCTTCTCTTCTATCAACCGCTTCTATTTTATAATTTCTAAGTATTGTTGAAAGAACTGTCTTCTCTTCGAGAATAGCAAATTTCTGTCCTATACAATTACGAGGTCCGGCACTGAAAGGAATATAAGCGAAGGGATGACGACCTTGACAATTTTCTGGAAGGAAATTATCCGGATTGAATTGGTCTGGTTTGGGGAAAACTTTTGGATTTCGATGCAACATATAAGTGTTGATGAGAGCTGTTGTTCCAGCGGGGACCGTGTAATCACCTTAAATACAAAAGAATGAGTTTCATTTGAAAATAAAATACTTAAGAACTTTCTAACCAATTTGTACATCTTCTCCAATCGATCTTGCCATCATTGGCACGCTAGGATAAAGTCGAAGAGCATCCTTAATGCAACATTCTAAGTATTTCATCTCCATTAGATTTTTCATGGTTGCCGGAGACTCCTTATCCCCACCAAAGATACAGTCGAGTTCTTCTACAACACGCTCTTGAATATGGGGATTTTCTCCTAACAAAAACAGAGTCCAAGATATTGCAGCTGATGTTGTGTCATGGCCCTTGAAACGAAACCACTTTAGATCCTATTCAAGTATAAAGTAGAAATAAAATGTACTTCAAACATAAAAGTGTCAACTTCTTCTCTTATATCTTCGTTTGAAAGAACAGTTCCATCTTTAGATGCTTCAATTAACAGATCCAAGAATGCCAGACGTTTCTTTTTTCCAAAAACGGCTTCATCAAATTTATCGTCTGCATAAAAACTTGGCATATCTGGACTATTGTTGTTAAAATTCGCAAATGGGTCATTATTGTTGTTGTTATATTTATTTTTAATTTCTTCTTTACGTTCACGAATTACTCGATTTGAGAAACCGTGAAGAATTTTTATGTATTCTTCGTGAGCTTTGTAATTTTTAGTCAACCGAAATAGAAAGTCCCATTGCAGCCAAAGAGTAGCTTGACGACTTTGAACAATTTCACCAATTCTAAAAAGAGATGTTTTTTTAATATTTTTTTTTTTTAGTATGTATCTAAGTGGTATTGTAAGAATTAAATCTTGAATAAGAAGACAAATTTTATTTAAATTAATGTTGTTAAATTAAAACTTTTGATTTGATTGTGACGGCTTCAGTGGATCAGCAAAAACGTAACTTGTTTACTATTCCAGAGGTTAAGGGTTTGATTCCCATGTTACCTCTGGTCATGCACTTTCCACTTAATAAAAGTCTTAGTTTGTCTGAGGAGTAACTAACTTAAAAAAATACAAGAATCTATTCCATCTTTTTCGAGGTTTTATTAGATTATATAAAACAAATTCTAGGTAGAACATGAACTACAAATAGGTAGGAGATCCAAACGTTCATGCTAAAATGTAATCGAAAAGAGCGAATAATTTACACTTAATGTTAATTCGCAATTGGTGATTGATTTTCAATACTTTGCAGTAGCGTAATTAAGTAAAAGATTAACGAAACTGTTCTTGTGGCCAGTTACTGCACACGTAAAGTGAAAAAATAAGTAGCCAACTCAGCGCTAGCTATAGCATATCGGACAGTTCTTATGAGAACCAAACAGGTTGAGTAGCCTTTCCAAATGGTTTTCCTTACAAACCAGAAAACCCCACGCAATTCGGTCGCGACTTATCCAAACCCCTGCAGATTTTCGTTCCTCTTTCGCAGTCGACGGCTTCTTATTGTGTCAATGCTATCAACTTTTAAGAATCGACGGCGCTGCAAGAAATGTTTGTCTGCTTGACCATATCACAGAATGCGAGTTTCAATGACTAACCGCCATTTGGGTTTGTGCTCTTCGATGGAAAATATCAAGAGAATGTACCGCACCGGCAACTGGCTTAAATTGCACAAGATACGAGTTCTTAGGAATGATTACTTGCATCCGGTACGCATCACACTATTCACTCAAGACCGCCGTGAAATGAGGTGGAAATTGATTGGTCTTAGTCTTAGAACCCTCACGTCTTCTAGTAAATTAATCCATTTCGATTGAGATCGATTCCGATCATTTTCAAGTTTTAAAGTTACAAGGATTAAATTATCACTATAATTATGAACTCCAAATTACAGATCGAAATAGAAAAACATAACATTCATATTACAGGTGCGTATTCCGTAAAAAAGTTTGAAAGTGCTAGATGCTTTCCAAAAGGTGGTCTAGCCACAGAAATTACAAGTTTAGAATTAAATTTTATCAGTTCACTCACGGATTTAAATTTTTTATTATTTGCACTTACTTTATTACTCAAGTCTATAAAAATATCGTTATTATTGCAACTTGTGTGTCAGGGCCAATTTATTTACTTTCAATCTATATCTAATCTAAAACGAATGCATACCGAAGCATTACATTCAGGCGGGAGAAATAGTTTCATGCCAATGCCAAGGTCTACAAGTTGTTTTCATAATTTCTTCGGGTTGAAATACAACTTCTCTTTGCAAGATGATACCAAGCTGAGGAACTTATTAAAAATGTAAAAATTTATTTATTATTCCAAAGGTCATTAAAATCGGAAGTTCATTTGAATTTCGTCGAGAAATAAATATTTTCTTGTTCATCACTAATTTTCCTTATTAATTGCAAGGCTTTGAGAGCGATGAAATTAAATATAGACAAACATTTTAGCTCAAGAATAAAAGAAATACTTATGAAAATTAAAATTTTATTTTTTAGTGGAATAAATTATTATTAAAACTCACCCGTATACTGCTTTAACATAATCAGAGTCGCTATCACTTTGAGCATATATCCTTCTACCCATTGCAGTTTCTGCAAAAAATTAGTTTTTGCTAAAAATAGAAAAATGAATGGAAGTGGGTTAAATTATACTCACCGCAAACAATATCCAAAGTACATAATGTAACATATGGAAAAACGTTAAATCCTTCTTCTCTGTTTAGCTCGACTTTAAGTTTATTTGCAAGAATTACACTCTGCTCATTAAACACATCGATGAAATCATCCAAAATTTTGAAATGGAAGGCCGGAGTCAGGATCTGAAGCACATGAAAACTTTTCTACTTAACTTCTTCTAATGAATGATATAAAAATATACAACACCTTTCTCCTGCTGTGCCACTTCTTTCCAAAACTCGTAAGTAGCCCTGTTCCAAGCCATGGTTGAAGATAGTAATAATCATAACTTTTGTCAATGAATTTTTGGCTGTTTAGTATTGGCTGAAATATATTACAATTTTCATTATAAAAGTACACATGATATATTAATTATAATTTTTCAAAACAACTACCAAAACCGTTAAGATACTGCGATAAGATTTGAATAAAAGGTTTAGTATCAAATGATATTGGATGTCAAATGCCAAAATAAGAATGGACTTGTTGAAGTCTAATTTAAAGATAGAGAAGTATTATAAACTCTTTCTTATTGACATAAAAAATGTTATAAAAAAATGGAATAAAAGAATGCTAAAACGTTCGATAACCAAGCTTCTGAGTAACCATCACCAAAAATAAATTAGAATAAAACGGATAACTACCTCGACAGTTTCTGGGAGAGACAGCATAACGTAAGGAGTGCTGCCCTGCCAGACTCTATTAATACCTTGACGCCTACCAAACATCTTAGTCATTCCGGTCATTCGCATAAACAAGTCTAAGTTATGGCACAAAGAAGAGAAAAATACGTTTTAGTCGACATATTCATCATAATTTTACAAACATATATATATCTTAACCTAGGAAAAAAATCTAATTAATTTCTTAGTAATTCCCGTGTCAAGCAAAAGCAACAGGAGCGAAATACCCATAAAGTGGTAACGTTACAAATTACATCACTAATGAGAGTAAAATTGATTCAAATCGTGGTGAGCCTTTTGTTTGCATAACGATCAAACAGAAAACCACTTGTCAAATTCATCAAATTCATTTTACCATCAGTCCCATCAACGCACTTGGGACCAGAAGTGTCGCACAAGTCACAGGTTTCGTAACTGAAGGAAATTTTGGCGGAACAGGAAATTAAGCAAACAGGTGATCACACGCACATCTCCCACATTTTACGCGGCCACCAGCGGAAGAAGGAATTCCCACGAAGTGTACTTGACGTGAAAGTGATTAGTCAACGGTCTGATTTCGGTGTCAAGTTTGCTTCAATTTTGTCTCGGATCAAAATATCTTGCAGCTGGTTTTTTGTTCGACATCTTGTGAGCCTCTTTCTCGCATCTTAAAATCTTGTATAATTGTTTTGGTGAAGGAACATCGTGCCATGAGTCCGGGGTTACTTGAAAACAATTTTAGTACCTTACACCACAGATAGAAAAAAAAGCGCGCAGACCTAAGAAATATGATATTAATGCTTAAATTCAACTTGAGTGCGATGATTAATGGCGACAATGTTTACCCAGCATTAATTTTCTCACTTTAAAAAGGTTGCGACTTTTCTACTGAGACCGAACGGAAACAAAAAATTTAGAAATAATTCCTGTACTGCTTTGCTTTCAGTTTAATATTTCTAAAAGCTGGCAATAAACACGACATACATTTTTGACTAATTATATTACATTAATTATATACATATATACTTATTTTATTGTTTAACTTTGGTATAAAAATTCAGCTTTTAAGGTCAATGCGTGCAGAAATGAAAAAAAATACATATCAAATATCGTCACACCAAAATTTGTTGTTGTTGCATTTTTAGTATGTGACACTTATTTTGACCTTTTTTTTGAGTCCTTATTGGTCATTCAGGCGACTTTTAAAAATCGAATGGACATAGAATAGTACTTAAAAATTCATCTCCCAAACTGTTGTTCAAATTATGCGATAAAAAATCTAAAAAAATATTAACATTTAAAAAAGAATAAAACAATCTCAATCCTTTCTCATGGTCAGTAGATTAATAATTTTTTAATAGTAGATTAATATTATTTTCATAATTATGAGAAATTAATTCTTACTTGTACCTACTTTTTCTATAGATATACAATTCGTTTCTTTCCTAAATATTTCTATTACATTATTTTAAATTTTTAGAAAAATGTGAATTTTAAATTTTATGCTTGTACCTAATATTTTTTACCCTACATTTCGATATGGGAAAAAAAAGATTTTATGCTTTTAATAGAATAGAAATTCTAATCACAAAATTTTTAACTTCAAATTTATTTAAGTATTAGTTTACTATTAAGCATTCTATAAAATCTGTAAGATAAAATGTCTTAGATGTACTGAGATATACGGAATAATGTTTATTTATTTTGTGTAAGATAATTAAAATATTATAATTTATTTTTATTTGTTAGAAATATCCACTAGCCTTATAAAACTTCTAAACTTTCATTTTGCTCGCATAATTAAGAAAGTAATACTTCTTGATTTTGATTACAAAATCATTTTATTTTATTAAACATTTCTAAATTGATACGGAATTTTTTTCAAATTAATAATTATGGACACATTTCCTAAAGTGTACAACATACATACATACATGTATAATACTCGTCTTAAACAAATTAAGCAATTCTGTAAAGAAATAGGTAAGTTCCTTTATATTCAAATATTATTTTAAAAAATGCCAAAGCATTTTTGTAACGAATATGCCTACCAAAAGAATACTACACATATGCATACATTTCAAGACGTGTGAGCGCGCACGTGAGGAATCCGGACGCAACAAGAAAAATGTGTGTGCGAGTGCGAAATAATTAGTGGACGGCAATTATCCCATCATTATGATATTTACCTCTATTTTATCGTAGCCTGTAATTATGACCCATGGCACGAGACCGTTCCAACCGCGTACAATACCTTCTTCCGGATTATACAACTGGGCACCAGAGCTTAGACGTGCAAACAATTCTAGATGAACAGAAATTAATTATTAATGAAATGAGAGATGGGCTGAAAATACAAAACATCCCGAAATAATCATGCTTTGAACTGATGCTAAATTACATGTTAAAATATTTAGTGATAGTTATAGGGGTGCAATTACAAAAGCACGAAAATGTTAGCAAATGTAAAGCTTAAGGAAGATGAAAATAAAAATCGTAAAGATATATTTGATGATATAGAACAAAGATGTTACATTTAATAAAATTAATAAAAATAACTAGTAAATACTTTTAGTGAACTTTATTTATTTTCAGCCCAAGTGATGTTAATGAAAGGATTTATTTGTTCTATTAAATTTGAACTATTGTCTTGAATATTGTCTTGAATTTTTGGACCCAAATGCTTCACACAAAATAATGCCTAGTGAAAACAAGTTAGATATGCGTACGGAGTACACGTGCTCTTGTGCTGCACCAATTTCCAACACCTTGCCGTCCTGGGAATTGTGAAACCATCGTTGGATTTTGAGGTCTGAGAAGTACGCACTTTGGGTGATAGACTAATGACTCTTAAATGATTTTTTTTAAGTTTCAAAAGTGAAATTTTAATTATTTCCGCCTAAAGAGACAGTACAGTGCATGTTGTAACACCGAAATGAAATTCTTGAGAATGAATTTATTAAAATAAATATTGCCTATACTGCGTTATATCGTTGCACACCTCAAGTTTTATTTATACTTTCGCTAATTACATCAGAAACTATTACTATCAGCGTTGACCTAAGTAAACATTTTAATTTCATCCAATTTGTGTGGTCACTAAACCGCGAAAGAAATTATGAGACATTTAACTCAATAACAAAGGGATTGTTGTATGCGCTCTTTATTTCATTGAAATAAAAGAGCGCTGAAGGTGCAGTTACGGCAAGTTCAAAATTAAATTAGCACTAAAAACAGATAACGCCACAAGTTTAAACTTATTAACTGGCGATACTGAAACAGTTTTTGCGCAAAATCGGGGATAAATGAGCGGAACTCTGTTGAGTTTTTTTTTTGATTACATTGACTTAGAAGTCTCGATTATGAAAAAGTGTTCATCAGCGGCTGATTTTTGTCCATTTTACCTTCAGAGCGGTGACTTGACCTCGCTGAACATTTTTCTTTCCTTTCGGACTATTGGGAATTAGTAAAAGGTCTAATTTCGACCTTGGTCTTGACTTATAGTTTCTAGCAAGTTTTGCGTATTTGTGTTTTATAAAAACATAGAAAGAAATTCCTTTTCCCTTTTTAATAAATGAAAAACAAAATATTTTTATAAAATTACAACAATGGAAGTTTTGCAAATATTGGTTATTACAGGTATTCTTTTGTGAAGTAATTTTCATATTACAACAGGTAACAACATGAACAAATATGTTTAATTCAATTATTCTGAAAAATTCAAAAATACTTTATTTTATGAAGAATTTAACTCTAGGTTTGCAAGAAATTAATGCCAAGTGCCAATTAATGCCAATGCCAAATTTAATGCCAAGACTTTAAACTGTTAAAAGTGAAGCTGCAGTCATCTGAAAGTAGGTGAACTAAGATTTTCATTACTTCAATGCACAATGTTAATGAAATATAAATCAAAAATGATTAAACATTAATCTAAACTAAAAAAAAATAGGGTGAAATTATTTCAACAAAAATAAAATGGTGACGCGTACGCAGACAGAGTAAATCAAAAGGCAATATAAGCTTTTATTTTTAATTTTTATATAATAATTGTATTTTGTAACCACTTATTCAATTTGTGTATATTATAATAATAATAATAAATTAAATGATTTTTAAATATTCAAAAGACGACTGGGGTTAATGATTTAAAATTTTGTTACGTTTATATAATTATTTTGCATGCATTAGAAAGATATAATGATTTTGTAATTTATTAATTACACGTAATGTAATTTATTAATTACAAAATATTTTCGAATTGTATATAAGAGAAGTAATTTTTTCATTTAGTTAGAAAAATGAGTTATATTACTATTTTTTAGTATTAAAATTTGGACAAAATATTTATTTTTTGTACACAAACATTATTTTAATAAAAGCGCTATAAAAATGAAAAACGTTAAGTATAACTTGTTTTTAAATTTTATACATTTTAGGTTTTGACGAAAAATTGTAAAAATCATAAGGAAAAATTAGCGGAAGCATAATAAGATTTTCTTATACCGTTGTATTTTTAAGTTTAGTGCATATTTGAGAAGTATTTTAAAGTTCCTTTTTAATATTCAAATATTTTTTGTAGCGTAAACTAAACGTCATTATAATTTGAAAAATTGATATCTCAAACAAATTTTAAAAAATTTAAGCTTTTTCAATTCAAAATATTTTCCTTTTTTCAACCAGTTGCCCACAAAATAATTTACAAAATATGTATTTAATGTATTTTGTTTTATATCATACCCATATAATTCTTAAATTTGAATCGAAAGTAAAAATTAGCACAAATAAATCTAAAGACACTGTAATCACACAAAGTCGGGATATAGGATAAAACTCTATTTACCATCATGATCCACGTTAATTTCAATCGTATTTCCTATTAAAGGTAGAGCAACAGGACCCGGAATCTTCTCAATTAATTTAACCATTCGCGAACGTCTCTTGTTGTAGACGACAATAAACGAAATTATGGTCATTACTAAAAGGACAGTGATAGGAGAAAACTGCCCAAGGAATCTGACCGTTTGCGGGATTAGAACACTTTGTGTAGTAAATGCTGCCAACATTTTGCTATTGTTTATCTATGAACAGTATTTACTAAAGTTTGTTATAATTTTTTATAATAAAATTCACACAAGATTTTAATATTTTAAGAAAACAAATTGCGATTTGAGATGGGTTTAAAGAAATCCCTCCGAAGCACCTGATCGCGCCGACAGACCGTTCGCCAAGTGAGACCGATGTCTCAAGCCAATTGTCGAGTAACGACTAACCAATTCATAGCGATTGCATAAAACTTTAAAGTGCGAAAAGTGCTGCTACCGATCAACTTGGCCACTCAGGTAGTGGTAGGTGACCGCTGACCGTTCAACATGAACTTCTTTGGGGGGCAAGTGATGACCACCAGTGGTGACAAAGAAGAGAGAAGTCACCCATGCTCCTACCAAAAGAAAAAATAGCTTCTAGAGCATCTCGCTAACCTCTGGCTTGGATGGATCAAATTGAAATTCCAAAGATGTTTTACGTTATGCGAAGAAGACACTCTAGATGAAGATTGGCCGTTCATCGTTAAATATGAGTTAGGAAAAACGTGTTAATTGGAATTAACATTGTCGAGATCTTGCAAATTAATTTGACGGTTGCATTTGAAAACCCAGATTGGATATGCGTAAGGTTTACGATTACAAATCGCAATGTTTTGTAAAAGCCTATCAAACCGTTGTAAGCTTTTTCTAACAACAATGGGATACTGACATCTTCTCACGTTTTGTTTTGGATCCAATTAATAGGGTTTTTTTTTATTTTGTTTTTTCTTTTTTGTCAGTATCAAATGGTATTTTATTTTTATTTCTTCATTCGGTGATGTAGTTTTTTATTTATTGTTACACACGCATAAAAACTACGAATCTCAAAAAGGTATGAATCGGTTTATTTGAACTTCTGGCTTTTCTTCGATGAAATTTCGATTATAAAATTACTAAAATCATCTAAATATAAAGATAGTTTATTATACCCTTTTTAACACTGACAAATATATTACAAAATTAATGTTTCTTTTTATTTTAGTAAATTTAATATTAATTTTATAGTGTTTTCTTTTAACATCTATACGATGATATGTTGTCATTATTTTTATTACATTATATTATTTTTTAACATTTAGAAAGTATTACTGTATAGAAAAAACTTTAATGTATATATAAGTATAAAGCTAAGTTTCTGTAGTTTATTAAGAGAGTTTTTTTTTAAAACGGAAAAATTGAATATTGCCTGCAAGTTTACGTTCTTAATAAAAATAATTTTTTTTATTTAAATAAAAATTGTATGTGTTAATTAATCACCGCTAATTTTGCTGAAATATCCATCCATCCATCTAGGTGTATTAGCCGCGGTCACTTGTGAACTACTGGTTCATTGAAGTCTTCTTTCACTAA
Organism: Proctacanthus coquilletti; assembly: GCA_001932985.1. Taxonomy (NCBI): domain Eukaryota; kingdom Metazoa; phylum Arthropoda; class Insecta; order Diptera; family Asilidae; genus Proctacanthus; species Proctacanthus coquilletti. Next base: position 544,672 of record MNCL01000066.1, read on the forward strand.
TAATCGTCATTAGTCTTGTTATATAATATTCTGTTCCCATTATTATCCACCACCTCTTAATTTGGCCATTATTCGTTTTGTTTTGGTTTTTTGTCGACTTTAACTCAGGTGTTGTTATGTAAACTACCAGAAAGAGTTTTGAATTGCTTAGCAAGTTATACATATAAACCTAGAAAAAGAATTCTATGGAAAATTAAAACTGAAACACCATGGAAGATGTACTAATTTTTTAACTCCTTTATGGAACTGACGGTACAACTAGATATGATTGAAAAATTCAAAACTTAACAAAATATAATAATTTGATGACAATATTATGACGATTTGTGATAAAAGAATGATATACAAATTTTAATAATAACATATCTTTAATAATAAATGAATGAAGGTAGTTAATGTATGGTATTGGTATAAAATATTGTAAAAAAAAATTAACTATTGGAAACACGTACGGTACAATTATAGTCTAATATTAAATATTAAAGTTATTGTTTAAAATTTCACATATTGCATCAAACCACTCAAAAATTACCAAATTGTAATTTACTGGATCACGTTCAGCAGTCCTCGTAAACGCGAAAAGTCAACACGTGAAATTGTTGAGGCGACATTAACTTTCATGGTCATTAAACATCATCGGTAAGTAAACAGAAAGAGGTGACGATTCGTGGAAGATGAGTCCACAGGAGATTTGATATCGATTTGTCTAGCGCCTCTGTAATTATTGATTTTCCTTGAAAATAACATTAGACGCTCAAAACGCATGTAATTAAGGAAAGGTTATTAGGGTGCTAGGTGTTTTTAAAAGTGTTACCTGAAAGATTTGATTGTTTCTGAATTTACTTAGGACGGATGATTGGCTTTATATGTAGCTAGTGCTTACTTAAAATTAACATTAAATGGCTATAGATGGTCACCTCGCAGAGTTGTAAATCATAAACATAAACAAGTGATATCATTATTTTCAAGGTCTCCGAATAAAAGTCTTTCATATATTACAATCATTATATCTGATCTCCGTTAATAAATTTACATGAGCTTTGGCTCAAAAAACACAAAGCCGATTTGCTATAATTTGCTGATAATTTTGTATTTTTTGGATTGTATATTACTGTTTAAACTAGCCGATACCTATCAAAGGACTACCCAGGAATTTATTTGGGTCATTTAGGAAAAAAAACTCTCGAATTTTGGAAACACCAATTTTGGGTGTAGTCAGTGTAAAAATGTAAACTCCAATAGCTTAACACATTCGAACTAGCTACGTAGAAGTAACACGATCTGATACTTATCGCGGTTAGTCAACTTCTCAATTCCCTGAGGACTGAGAAAACTACCCGGCCTAGTGTGGGAGCAGTTGAGTTCCTACAGTAAGTACTAAGGAGCTGAGAAGCTGAGAGGTGCCGAACTTGGCCTCTTGATTTTAAAGGCATATGAAAAATGACGTCAGCGGTAACTAAACCCCACTTGCACGGAGTAGAGATTCAGTTCAGTTATTTTAGAGACAACAGGCATATTCAAATCGAATCAAAGTCTTTATCCTTGTATGTTCATTGCTAAAACAACCGTTCACCTGAAGTATAGAGTTTGAAATTAACTTTCCCCTTCGATTTAAAAATTCCGAGGTTTCCCATAGGTCACCAAAGAACTGTTACTTATTTTCACCCCCGCTTTAGTAATTTAATAAATTTTTAAATTAATCATAATAATACGACAAATGAAAGTTTTACTCGTAAAATGGTTTGCATATTTTAAAGCAAATTGTAGCTTACAATTACTTAAAATAAGGCAAGCTTTAATTTAATTTAATTAACATATTATACATTTACTAAATATTGTTAAGCATTTCGTTTTTAATTTCTCTAAACACTTTCAATGTAAATTGAAGTAATTTTATTTATCCAACTTTTTTAAAAATAAAATATAATTCATACGAAACAAACAGTACGGAAGCATAATTGTTTGAAAAATGTCTTTCCCAACAAAGCCTCATCCAATTCAGAGGCCAAAGATGTCCAAGTATAAACCTAATAAAAATTCTCCTTCCTCACCCATTCACTATTAAAATTGGCCTTCCCATCCGTCGTTTTTCTAAGCGCGAGCATAACCAGGTAGATCTGCAGAAATGAAAGGTTTCATGACGAAAAAGATACTCGGTCAAGTTCACACAAACCGACATATTATAGAAGCCGGTTCGAAAACCTGCTCGAAGGAAGTGAATACCAAGAAAAATGCAGACCGGAAAACGAAAGTGAATCTGATCGCCGTTCGTCGATATCGATTCGGTCAATGGACCTCTGCAGTAAGTCAGGTCAACTTTCTTCGGTTGTAAATCGACCTTGACACCCAGCAAACTCAAGACGCAACTCATTATCATCAAATTGCTGCGAAATATTTAATTGAAAAAATTGCAAAACACCACTATAAAAGATCCATTGAATTGCAGAGAGGAAACTTTAGTTGTCCAAGTAATTACCCATCAGATAGAATTTTCTTTGACGTCTTAAATTGCTTATACCTCTCTGACGATTGCAGAACTCCCTTTAAGAACTTAACAGTCAACCTGACGGCATTCAGGTGTAGTCAGCAAGAATCAGAGGTGCGATTTTCCCAAAGCAATTATTCGTCAAAAGTGTGCCACAGGTTTCGGTCTTTAGCTTAAGTTGCAGATTTGACCTTTGGTTTTCTTCGTTTCTCCTTCGTCGGACTGGCTCTGCAAAACGCTCGGGCCTCCGCTTTCTGGGGCTCAATGAATGTTCGTTAGTGCTGTATTGACAATTTAATTTGGGACTACCCTTTGAATAATGGGCTTTCTTGCAGACTCGATTTGTTGTTGACTTCCCTACTGAAGAAGCAGAATTTCGTAGGCAAAGACCTTTAATTGGGATACGTGGAATATTGTGTGTGAAAAATAGGACTCTGAAATATAAAGATGCAAATAATGATAAAATCTTTCCAAGAGGCAATTTCCTTTCTAGTAGATATACGCAGTGCGCAGATTTATCTTATAATCAGAAAAACAACTGGGTCGTTCGTAAATTGTCCTGAGGGTTTTAAGGTACTCTGACATAAGAATTTCTAAATTGAACCTTTTTATTTCGTGACTCGCAGTTTTATTCCTTATTATAATTTTTGTGCGGGCATAAACATCAACGTAATCCTGTGAAATGTCTTTTTTTTTATTGGGGTACTTTAAACAGGAACAAATTTATATAAAATTTTAGTATAAGGAATACGGATGTCCTATACTACAGTCTTTCCAATAATAATGCAGAGATTGAATGCAAGAATTGTAGAAGCGAGATTGTGCACATCATGTGTTTTTAAAATATTAATTACGTGGCATATGTGGACTAAGTCGACCAGTTTTTTAATCTGAAGAAATTTATGCATAAGATAGACATAATGAACTTTCTTGCGTTTTGAGAAGAGCTGGTATTTTAAAAGCCTATATAAATATAGTACGCAGTTCAAGACTAATGAATATTACTTTTAATTTTGTGATATAATTTAGTATTCAAGATTTTATTTCAAGCACATCTTAATAAATCTTTTTTCAACGAAAAATGGCTTCCATATTTTAGTTCTTAAACATACTTTTTCCTCAAACTCTCACTTAATGAAAATATCTGTTTGTGAAATCAAATTCAATAGGAGAACTTTATTTGTAATCAAATTCGAGCCCCTTTTGAAATTAGATACGCTACTTCAAAAAGCATTATATTTGAAACGACAGAACAATCGTATTATTTTCTCGTTTTATACCTTTAAAATTAAATAAAACCCTAATTATGTTTTAAAATTTTACATCAAATTTTAATTCGCAAGCAAACCAAAGTACAAATTCCAAATTGTCGTAAGAGTCCAGAAACGGCCAATGAAACGTTCCAATGAAATTGTGCAACGGCACAAGTATCAACTACTAACGTGACATTGATCCCACATTGCGTTTACGATTCCTACCCATATGATCTACACATTCCATTGTTTGCACATTAAAGAGATATAAACATTTCTTTTATATCATATTTATATAACAACAGATACACTTACCGGCAGCAAAAGGTGAAAGAAAATTCTGTAGTTACATCGAACATTGCATACAAAAAGATTCTCTGAAGGTATGTGATATTGTATAAACCGTTTCTGATATTTTCCTTAAAGTCTATTACAAACGTTCAATCTCACTTCCGTTGTTTATTTCAATTCAGGTATCCTATCACGACATATAAAGCTATATTTAATTAATTCGTTATCGTTGCAAAATGCGAACGATTCGCACGGGTCCACTAGTCGTAAAATAATAAGAATCGTAGGAGTTAAAACTAAGATGAGAAAACTGGGCAGAAGCAAGGACAGATTATATTTTCAAATTGTACTGTTATTTTACACTTTCCCACAGTTTCAGTGTTAAAATAATTTTTTTTTTGACCAACACATTTTCCAGCAATTTTATATCAATATTTATATCAATTCGGGTAACACGAAAACCTTCATATAATTATTTTTAAGAAGTCTGCTTATTAATTCTTTACCTTCAGACTGTTTCACTTGCCGAAAAGGGAACATATCAGAAAAACTTAAATTTACAAAAAATTGCATAAATCGGAAGGAATACACTTACCAGGTAAATATGTCTTGTCTCGTCTCGAGCTCAGTCTTGACCAAGAGAGGTCAAGTTTTTATCAAACTTTAAAAAATGAGGAAACAACGGAATGGGAGAAAAGCCAGTGGGAAAAGGTTGGAGATCGCAAACCAAGGCAACGTAGCTGATAATGCAAACTAAATAAAGCTGCTAATCTACCTTAAATTAAAAGCGGTAAACATGCTACACATTTTGATTATATTCCTCTTATGATACAGCAAATAGGCACCTTTAACTTGAGAACGAATATTTGCTGATAAATCTTCTTTCTGAATATTTTATGGACACTTAATTGATATAAAAAGTATTTTTTTACTTCAGGTTTCAAAAGTGAATTTTCTGTCATAATGGAAATACGACGAAGACGCGTGATGTGAATGCATCTCTTTATATCTGAAATTAATGCTTAGAACTATAATGGAATTTCGAATGAATGGTTATCGCAGATAAGTCAATAAAGATCTTTAATGACAACTGTCGCATTGTCTCAATTTGAAATGCCTGCATCATGCCTCTGTTAATTTGTTTTCTTTTTTTCATGTGCTCTTTAAAACCGGCGAGTAAAATTGCAAATATAATCGAATAAAGTTCGAAATCTGTTCGAAGGTGATGTAGTGTAAATTTAGGCGCGATTCTTTAATCTATTTTTTACACTTTGTCGTATTTTATAATCGATGTAAATAATGGACTAGTATTAATTGCCAAGTAAACAAAATAAAAACTGTAATTATATCAATGATGGACCCTATTACAAATTCAATGCTTTCAATTTAATATTTTCTTTTCCGACGTTCTAATGAGCTTATACTATAATTTACTTTATTAATATTATAAAACAAAGTCCAAAAGACCAAAGGGAATAAAAACCTTAAATAAAAGTAGAAACTAAGCCATACCTAGTCCTGATATAGAATTAATTATCTTTGTACTTGCGAATTTTAATTACTGAAATAAAGCGCTTTATTTTTGTTTCTCCTCTGTAGGCCATTCATCCTTTCTTAGCCATTTATAAAAATTGTGATTTTACCGAATATGATTAATTTTAAAGTCTTTTAACCAGAATTACTGGTAAGGAAAGTTTTCTTTTAACTAAAAGGCAAAAGTTAATACTGATGAATACACTTGTTATGAATACATTATAAAAATTTCATTATTTAAAGAAAATAGCTTTGTCTTAAATTTGTGTCATCCACAGGTGATAGAAAAGAATACTTTTCTTTGGTAGTTCTACTATTAAATAGTCGATATCTAGGATTTATCAATAATATTTTTATATTTTGAATAAAAATAATAATTAGAAAAGAGAGAACTTAAAATTCTAACATTGCCACCAATATCAGCAAAATTTTTTTATCATTGCTAAACCTCAACTGGTGTTCCCATAAATCCCCAAATAATCGGGCATAACCATCGCAGCTAAGTGCAGTGTAATATAGGATATTATAAGATTACACTGTTTTTCGCGGAATACTCAACATTTTCTCTATGTACTAAGGCAAGGAGGGATTAGAGTTCCAAACCCAATTTTAATCGATATACCACAGTCAGTAAGGTCAGTAGAGGCAGTCTGGCCAGTTGAACTAGAAGGTTATGTAGCAATCGCAAAATTCAGGTGCGAAAACATTCTACGCAGAAGTGTTGCAGATTTACTAAATCAGAACGGTTGCGGCTTATGCACCCAAGGTAGAATATAGGCAGTCCTATTAACTCGTTAATTCTATTTTAATAGGAGCCCACTTGTTGTTGGTGCACCTGCTATAAAATCCAAAGTGATCATTAAGTCCAAACGTTAGCTTACCCCTTCTTTCATAAGGAAATTGAATCCTTCCTAACTGGCAATAAAAACTACATAAATCCTAATGAGGAAAACGTGTGCGGACAAACTTCCCAAAACACATAATACCGGCCTACTCGAAAGATTTGTCTGATGAATCAGTCACGTGTTACTCTATCAATGCAAACATAGTCGCAATTTCTCGAATTTCAAAGGACGTGCTTCGTAAATGATTTATTTCTTTAATTACCCTCGACAGCTTTTAGCGATTCGATTAAACTGTCAATTACAGGAGTATCTATATTCTACCGAAGGTCCTTTAGACTAGTAACACTTATTTTGCATGGGATAAGTCCAATTTCCGCAATGTGGTTTTTCGTAATTTTGTAGAAAATATTAATGTACAAAATTTTTCCTAATTAGGGTTTTTTTCTGCAGCATACCCAATCCTTTGGGGTTTTTAAATTTATTAAAGTTAGATTCTTTGGAATTCCCGAAGATGCCGGACGAGTAGGCGAAAGAATTAATGAATTAGATTTAGACGGGCAATTAGACTTTTATTCGATTATTCGGTTCGCGAAAAGGAAAAAGGACTTAAGTTAAATGGACTTTTCTCATTATCGGATTAATTAGGATTTAAAAAAAACACAATTTTCTATTTGTTCTACGGAAAGTTTGGTCCTAAACACACAACCTGAAAGCAACCCTATTTCTATTTAAAGAAAATTTAAAATTTACTTAATCGTAGTTCTCTTGTATAATGTAAAGCTCGTTAACTTTTGATATTGTTAAGTACCTGAAGGACTTACGCTGTTTTAAAGCTTTATTTAATTTTATTTAACTTCAAAAATTTCAATAAATGTTAGTTTTGAATCCGTTTAAATGAACCAAATTATCAAATTATCCAAATATGTAATAAAGCAGTAGTAAAACTAAAACAGAATGGTATATTTAATAATAATAAACATTACAGAATTAGAGTAATTAAATTTCAGTTTTATATATTTCTATAAAGAGAAAGAATACATTACATCATTTCATCGTTAAATCGTTGCACATAAATCCAAAGAAAATTCTCTTCATCTAGTTGAATATTTGATATATAAATTCACCAGAGCTCCCACTTGTAATCAGCCGTACCCTTAAATAATATTTTAAAAAAGGCACTATTCAGCAAGAGACCAATAGCGCTACATTCCGTAACAGAAAAATGCATTAGTTTGAAAAAGCAATCAGAGATAGATTTATGGTATAGCTCATTTTAATTACTACTAGTGCGATTGATCAATACATCTTATAAAAGAGAAGTAGTGTTAATGCGGCGGTCCTCTTTGGACAGGATGTAATTCCGACGGATATTGGGATAATTAAATTCCCCCTCAATTATCGTAGTCCGCCTAGAAAAGAGAACCTCATTAATACTGCTCATTCAAGTATAGGACACTGCGGTTCACAACATTTTTAATATAAAAAAATCAATAGCTGTACAATGAGACCTCCCAATCAGTTTTTCCTCCATTCAGTAAAGAAACGAGATTTTATTTATTTTTTCTTTCTGTGAGAAATCCCAATTTTTTACACTTTTTAGAACAGAAAAATAAATAGTAAACATAAATAGTATTACAAAAATGTCCAGGAAGATATTTAAAAACATGTTTAATGCATGATTAATCCTACTTTGCAAATAAACTTTATATATTTAAATAAATTTCTATAAGATATAAAATACGAATTTATTTAAAAACCTTACTCGAATGATTTCCAAGTTTCGTACAAGTATACGATATATTGAAAAAAAAAATATATAGAAAATCATAGACAAATATTCGAGATCCCGTGAAATTACCATAAAATTCTGGAGTATGGAATGTGGGCCTCTATCACCCTGGATGAATAGAATTTACATACACGTGACAATGGAACTCTGGAAATCAGAAGTGCGGAAATGTAGTGGATTTACACTTCAGCCACGCTGAATCGATCTTTTGTCTTTTTGCTTTTAAGGTTCTCTTCTCAAGAATGGGATGTTATCTAACGAGAAAATTATAATTTTTATACGATACATGTATCCACTTTTTTCATAAGTATATACAGGAATGTATTTCGTTTTAATGTGAGGATATGTAGAAATATTTAAGAGATTTATTTTCTGTAGATTGTCGGAACAACTTTGTTTGATAGGGTACAATATTCAAAAATGTGGTAAATTATGTAAAACAACTGACCATGTTAAAGTGCGTAAGATTCTTCGAAAATATTTCTCTTCATGACCCAAGTCTTGCAAGTTTAATGGAACAGCAAATATCTATTTTTTATCTTTGTTAAAAATTCGATTGGAATTAATTATAAGGGTTAAATTAATTTAAAAGGTTTTAAATTTCTAGAGCCACTAACTTATTGCTTCAAATTACACCAAATTAAAATTAAAATTGAAATTAAAGAAGGACAACATCCTTCGAACTTCCGCAGTATGTAAACCGAAAATCTTCTTAAATAATTTTGAGGATAATGATTAAAAGAGTCTGAGTGTTTTTCTTATAACAAAATCATGGAAACTACCTTTTTTTGGATCACGAGATCAACAATATCGTGAAATATAACTGTTTTCACGGATCCCCTTCATTGCTTATTTATTTATGACTGTGAAGGATTTTATTGCCCGAATGTCGTACTTTATATCCCTTCAGATTCCCGTAAGCGTATCAGAGAAGGCAGAATAAATTCTTGCAGTCAGTAAATATCATTAACGCGACACACTCCTTCGGCAACAGGAGGAGTTCGAGAAATGTATTCGATGTGAAGACATTTTTGAACGTTGAACTCATGATTCTTTATTTATTTGTTTCAAGCATCTTCGGTAATTGGAATTCTTTCGAGTACAAGGACACGTGTTGCTCGTAAAGCCTAATAAGGTGACCGAGTATATTCTTGTGGGAATGTCTTCAAGTGTTTCACTTCAGCTGAGAACGAATTAAAGAATTCCTCAAAGATTATAACATACCAAAGAGGATTTCGAGGATTTCCAGTATAACTTCCACAGGCCTCTTAACCGCCTGTAACCGCCTGTAAGGCGGTTAAGAATAAGATATGAGATATGGATCAAAGGAAGTTGAGATTTTGTATTGAATACGTTTGATTGATTCGAAGTCAAAAAATTACGGGTGTTAACTGTTGCAAAGAGGTACAGGCGAAATTTTGCCACTTACATCAATAAAATGTTCACCAACGAGTAGGGGATGATTCTAAATTTAGAAAGTATTGGGATTTCACCGAAATCAGTGGAGTATTCGCGAGGCTTTCAAAATCTTGAAAGGGAGTAATATAGGAAATACCATAAATAAAAGTGAATAACAGTAATCAAAACAATGACTGCACATTTTTTATACTATAATTATATACACGAAAGAACTTTATATGTAACTTACTCCTTCCCGAAATGAAATAATTTGTTTATTTCATAATTTTACGACAAAATATTACACAAAATTATTATATTTTTTTAAATCTTAATTGATTGAAATGAATTACAATTTCAATATTAACCCTCAAATAATTTTCTTCAAATTCATAGTCAGCATTAAAAGCGCATATTTTATATGTAATGTTCATTTTGCTTTAATAATACGAACCTTTTCGAAACTCCAAGATAAATAATAAACTAATGTGAATTTCTAAAATGAATGAATAACATATTTCAATCAACGATGTTTTTCAAAATACAATTTGGGTCACAAAAAACGTTTTTTACAAATGGAATTGCCGAAAATAATAAAATACAATAAATATTTTACTCTATGTATCATGGATAATGTTATTTTGGAATAGCTTCAAGTCAAAATTATCGTAAGGAATTTAATAATTTTTTGGCTTCCAGTATAAATCAATTCAAATCTTATAGATAAAATGATTCCGTTGATAGGTTGGGGAAGATAGTCGGATGATTTATCTAATTTACTGCGGAGTAGCCATTCATGACAAGGTCTTTCGTTGAAATTCGACCCCGCCCAATTTGATAACCAACAGCCGATGTGTCATACACGGGTTCAGGACAACATAGCGACAGGCTACATGTTTCCGGTGACATTGAGTTTACGACCCTGTATTTTAATGTGTGTACCCACGGAGCTTATGCGTGAAGATCCTTTCATGTCAAAGGCGAAATTGGTTGACATGATTTATTGCGTACATTTAATAAATTAACAAAAGTTGCCCATTGTGTCAACGAGCAAATATTTGAAAGTTTATTCGGTTCATTTAGCCTATAAATCACTTTTCCTCAAGATGTCGCGTCGCTGACACACTTCTGAACGAGAGGCTTTCTTGTGTTCTCTAAAAATAGAAGCTTTGACTTTATAAACGAATTTTATTGTATAGATATGCATAGATGTCCCAAATTTCTTCAATTGGCGTAATTTGGAAAAAAATTTTTAGCTGCCTGAACTCCTGTAAATAAACAGTTTCCAAAAAGTTTTCTTGAATAATATTTGCAAGGTAATACTCGGCACAGCGGCCAAAATTGTGCATGACACTAAACTTAGTAGTAAGTTGTTGAGAGTGAATAATTCTAAAAAACTTTCAAACTACCTACTTAATTGTTGCTACAGTGAATTTTAGATCCAAACCATTTTCTTGATTTTTGCTGTGTATTACTTATTACTTCTTTTACCTGGATAAACTCGGGGTTTATTTACTTTTCAGAATTTTTAAGAAAGTCCAGGGCTCTAGATAACAATTTAAATTAAATTGTTAAGTCAGTTAAAGCGTTGAAATAAGGATTAGGCGTTCTTAATATTGCCCTTACTGTTTCCAATTAAATATCGTTCTATACCTTGGAAATTGTCAGAAGTTCAGAAGTGGAAAATCTTAATTAAAACAAAGAAATCAACAACAGCATTTACAATCTTATAGTAAAAGAAACTGATTAATAGACACTTTCCATCCCTAATTAACTTGGCTAGCTCGATTTAGACGAAAGGTTATATTGGCAGTTGATGCCACATATTATGACACCACAAGACCGTTGTCGCTTACCTGTTTAAATATCGATAAAATTAAAAATGCTCTGTGACAGTAATCCAGTCGGGTTCTTTTATGGATTATGCATTAGCATTTACTGAAGCTGTGAAAGACAAACTGAGCCTGAACGCTTTCTGGCACATCACCTTAATATTCTTTTCCCAAAATCCCAATTGATTCTCTGAACTCGTCAGTGCGGTCGGGATCAATAAGTCTTGTGGAAAAGATTAGAGAAATCTGGATCCGGTGATTTTACTTTCATTCAAGGGATATCTCCCTGGTTTCAGGTATTGTTAAACAGGTGGGCCTCCAAAAGTAAACACAAGGAAATTATTTTCTAATCAGTCAGAGGACTTTGGATTTGGACAATATTGCTTCAAAAATTCTTTTCAACCAATATTTGTTACAATGACTAAGAGGTCTCGAGATAGAAGTTCTGACCCCAAGAAATTTAATTCGCTTCATTTGCTCTTTTAATCTGGAAGGTTGTAGGACCATAGCGTACGACTGGCACCTGCTTTCCTTCTTTTCTTTATAAAAACAACAACGATCTATAGTTCGGAAGGTCAAAATTCGATTGTTAAGATATTTTCTAAAAACGGAAATCCTGAGAAAAAAATTCTATATGTGTCTCTCAAAGAAGCGAAATTACGGCCTATGAAGGAGTCACGTATGGGTACGTGCCCACCATAAGGTTCGTTCAACCGCCGCACTGTATCCCGAGGTTGAAGCTCTAAGACCACACATCCCTCAGGTCTTATTGGAACAAAAGACGCGTGAACATTTCGCACACAATTGCCATTGTCATCAGATTCCCGCTCTTTTACCAGTACTTTTTCATTTTGTAAGCTCGAAAGATCCAGCGCAAGAGAGATGGGTATTTTCAACACACGCCGTCACTCCAGGCCGTTCCGATGGTGTGCGAGAATTTTTCGTGAAAACGCCTTTGTCAAGCTAAGGACCGGTGTAGAAGGATATTAAGAAAATATTGACAGAATTCGATAGGCGACTGTATCTTGTTTTCTTTATGATTTTCCAATATAATTTCGTCGGGTGATACCCCTTAGTGACAAACACCTTACGTAACTTTATGGGGAGCAGCTGCTACCGAAACATTGTTATTATTTGGAACCTTCTTCATCCCCCTAAAACATTAAAAATAATTCGAATCAATTCAATTCGTCTCGCACTACAGTTCGAGATTTTCACATGAATCCGTAAGAGCTAAGTGGCTTAGTGTTTAGGGAAGCAACTTTAGTTAGCAATATAGAGTCATATAAGTATGTAACACATTACAAAGACATTAGACAGTGATGATATTTACCCTCGTTCGAAATAGCAAGGATTTAATGGTATTGTTTGAGTACTCAGTACTTTATCATACACGTTGTTATTCAATGTGTGTACATACATTTATCTAAATATGACAGTTTTATAAGGTAAATTAAGAAATTGACCGGAAATTCTACATCTCGCATTGTCTTAAAAGTTAAAGACGTTAAATAAAGTCATCTAAGGTAGGCAATTACAAAGTCGTAGCCATCTTATACTCATGTTATCCTTTAACCAAAAAACATAGAAGTTAAAAAAAATATTAACTGTGTTGAGCTCTCTGTATGACCTAAATTATTGGAACCAGAAAGACCATAGGTATCATCCATTGAAAGCCTTTCTGATAATTCGTCAAACGTTATCATAATACTAGTCTGCTGGAAATTTGATTTTAGAATATACAATTTTCCAAAATACACAGATATCCTAAAAAATGAAATATAAGCTGAAAAATTGATCGTTATTTATAATTGCAGTTGCTGAATTCCAGAGTAGTTACATTCAAAGTTTGAATATAACAGTTGAGAAATAATTTACGGCAAACTAGAAAAGAATAATGTTCTACGCAGATCAAAAATCGTGTTCAAGGAAATTAATAAATACTTAGAGTTCAGTAGGGTTCAGTAGCAAATGTCCCTGATTCTGTATTGAGATTTCTCGGCAAACAGGTACAATAAAAACTTTTATGATTCTTCTGTGTATGATTTGCTTTTACGATTCACGAAATGAACAAGCTGAAATGAAATATAATTTTAATTTTTAATTTTTAACATTTGTTAAGCCTAGTACTAAATGCGTTACTAATCGCTTCCCTGCTTGCTTTTAGATGTTTTTCTTTCTTTACTAATTAGTTTGAGTAATTACATACTCAGGTCTTTGAGGATATAATAATGATAACAATTATTGCTTGGCAAGGTAATATATCCTTTTAATATAAATTTTTCTTTAAATTCCGATTTCGAGGACCATAGCATTCTTTCATATTGATCTTCACAGCAAAATTTGATTTTGATACCACACTTATTTTCTCCTACATTTCAAAATTATTAGCAAATAATTAAAAAATTTGTAAAGACCCTTTGAATTATAAACAAAATTTAAAAACGCAAACCTGCGGTATAAAAGGAAAACTTGTAATAAGCTGTTTTTGCGCTTAGCAATAATAGTCCATAGAATTTTTTACTTTGCATAATTGCTTAAAGGAGGATCGAATTATTTTGAATTCCCCATCAAAAGATACTTCACTCAATGGGTGAAAATTTGTTATGAATAAGTTTTATTCATAGGAATGTACTTACAATTTTTTTTCTTCACTTTTGCCGAAGTGAAAACACCCTCTCATGTGAAGTTAAATTTGATATACAGACGGAAATAACGAAATAATAGGTTAAAATTATTTATTATAATATTTTAAATGTTTTTTAAAGAATATAATATTATTGGCTATAAGCAAAATAGATAAAATATGGTAAAAAAACCTTTATATTAAACGATTTTAACTTGATTAATAATATTCTAAAGGACGGTAAATTGTTTTATCTTATGCCAGAATTTCGATAGTTATTTGCGACTTTTTATTAAATTGCGAAATATTGGTTAATTACAATAGGTAATTGAATTTAAAACTATGTTTTTAATCCAACCAGAAAAGTTCGGTCTTAAGCAATTTGATATATTCGTTAATAAATTCAACACATTTCGCAAATTTGAAACTTACGGTAGTTTCTCGGTGGAACGCAGCCTTAAGTTGTCAAACGACTGCATTTGGTCTAAAAAGTTAGGAGAGCGATTTTTCTGTGATTATTGACATTTCATAGTACACATAACCTCACTGTGGGGTTAATTTCTTGTGATTTTCAAATTTGTACGATTTAAAACTTACTCGTGACTGCGTATTTAACACAATGTCATGTTCTGGAGTGCTTTCGTTATAAGGAATAGCATTTATAGCTGGGAGAAACGTGTAGTCGCGTATTTAACGGGTAAAAATTACCAGCCCCCGGCTCCAACAAGTCAACGTTTTAAAGGTGAAGTGTAAAACTCGGCATCCCGGATTAAAATAGTTCAGATTGTGCATTTATTCCCACTTGGCTTGCATTTTACGATCTATCAAAACAATAAGTCAATATTGCTCCATTTCAGGCGGAAGTGGGATAACCAGTGCTCGAGGCACCTGCCGTCTCCCTCTGGTGCACGCTGAAGGCTCTCTACAGCTATCCAGGCCAGGTGACAGAGGCAAAAAGGTGTGCTGCGCCCGCTTTGATATCAAAGGTGACCGACTGTGTCAGTGTGTAACTGGAACTGGATCCAACTGCCGTAGATATTTCGGAACTTGGTGTGTAAGCACTCGAGTGAATCAAAGATTTTCACACAGCACTGCAGGCAGCGGCTGTCCCGTTATCAGCAAGAAGGTTGCGTTATCGTCAGGAGTCCGTGGATTAGAAAATTGCCAAGTCAGAAGGGAGTTTGCGGATCACCCGATCTCTGAAGGAAACAACCAGTTATTGACAATTCCCGCAGTACTGCCGAAGACTCAACCGATAGAACCAGCGATGAAGGCTGTTAAGGAATTCAGGCGGCTGCCACTTGCCGCCGTCCCGCAGCATTACACCTTGGAGCTAAAGCCCGACCTTAAGGCCTTTACCTTTACAGGGAAGGCTAAAATCAGAGTCCAGGTTAGATACCTCTTAACGCAGCCCCAATCCCACTTGGTATTCTTCATTGTGTGCAGTTGCTTTTCCTATGTTTACAAACTTTTTTGTGTTGGCCACGTACGAGCGAACGCCACCGCTGTCGCCACGATGAAGTGTGCACCGCGGTTCAGCGAAACTTTCGCTTTCCAGTGAGTCCGTTATTCATCGATTCGGAGCGGTTTCTCCACCTATGGGCGACTTTAATATTTTCGCATGTAGCTGTTTTATTAAAATGCAGAAGGGCCTCCTGAGGCTGCTTCTTTGTTATGCTCGTGATCGCTCTTGTAGCAACCATGGCGGTAACATCAGTTGCCAGACGTTTCATTAATTCGCACTTAGTCGCGTTGAAATGCAACTCGCCACGGGCTCGGCCTCTCGGCTCACTTTTCTATTGGGTCGCTCGGCGAACCAATCACGCAAACGCAATTCTGTGGGAAAGCAGCTTTAGACTAATTCTGTATACTTTCAATTAATTATAGAGGAGTTCCTTTTCCTGATGGGTTATACTAATAGTCTTCAGCCAAATTATAATATTTACTTTACTACAACCGAGAAATCACCTCATTACAATGCACAATGTCAACTGACCTATTTTCTAAATTTAAAAGACATTTACGGGTGCGCGAATGAATACCCGTTTGTGTATGTTAAACAGTTTTGCTTTTATTACAGAGAAAATCCTTTTCTAATCGATTGAGGACGCTTAAAAAATTTTTACTTTTTATTTCTCAAACAAACAATGTGTTTTCTTCGAAAAATCTTTAGTTCGGCATTTCCTTTGATTCATCCTCTGTGGCTTTTCTAACATATTCATTGCGTTTTATTCAGAATTAACTAAGTCTTTTCCAAATTTTAATTTTTGCATTTTTTATGATTTTACAAGCGTAACTTATCTTTTCATTAAAACTGTTATTTTAAAAGAAGCATTTGACAATAATAGGACAATGTAGATAAATGAATAAACGAAAACACAAAAAAGAATTGAGATTCGTCGTGCTTTAAAGATTTATAACATAACCCAAAACAATTTGGTTTCAACCGCTTCGATTTTAATTTACACCTTATATAAAACAAAGTATTTCTTTAGCACGTTTTTGAAAACGAGATAAATATCCTTGTGTTATTTATTTTTGCAGTCGTTTTAAGAAATTGCCGGCCAAAGTGTTAGAGTTACAGAGACACACTTTTTACAAGTATCTACGATATTAAAAGATAATACGAAAAAATAATTAAGTGATTTAATTTGTCATATAATTTTTAAAAACAAATTCAAAATACTATAACTCTGGAAGAAGACAAGTTAAATGCGCAGTTTTTCAGTTTCTTGTCAGCCGTATTTCAAATGCTGTGATTGAACACATACATTTTGCCGTTGCAAAGTTGTTTTAAAAATCTATTGGGGAAAGATTCGAAAAAGTGCATTTGGAATCTTCCAAAAATAATTCTTGAAAATGTGTATTTGGGGATATTTTAATCTGATAATTAATTTCTCATTTATCAAATGAAACTGATTTGAGACACCTTAGATTTCGAAAATTCTGAGTGCTAGGTGGAAGTTACTAAAGCGTGATTATTTATTGCAAATAATAACTATTAGGCAATTAAATAATATCCACTTTCTTTCTATAGGTGATGCAACCAGCAGACACTATCGTCTTAAATGCTTTGGATTTAGAGTTAACCAAAGCCGTTCTACACTTCGGAGAAATGACGATATCTCCAAAAAAAATAACGTTCTTGCAAGAACAAGAAACGGTTTCATTGAACTTTGATTCATTACTTCAAATAGGTGCCTCTACATTGGAGCTGGAATTTACCGGAGAGCTTAACGATAAAATGAAGGGCTTCTACCGCAGCAAATATTTTACACCGGCAGGTGAAGAGAGGTATGCTGCAGTAACCCAATTCGAAGCAACCGACGCCAGAAGATGTTTCCCATGCTGGGATGAGCCAGCTATTAAGGCGACTTTTGATATTAGCTTGATTGTCCCCGAGGATCGAGTCGCCTTGTCCAATATGCCAGCGAAGGAAGAAGAAAAACTAGAGAATGGCTTAAAGTTGGTAAAGTTCGATAGAACTCCGATTATGTCAACTTACCTTGTTGCGGTAGTAGTTGGAGAATACGACTATGTCGAAGGCACCTCAAGTGATGGAGTCTTATTGCGAGTTTACACTCCAGTTGGAAAGAAAAACCAGGGACTGTTCGCGTTGGACGTTGCCACCAAAGTCTTGCCATACTACAAGGAATACTTTGATATTGCCTATCCTTTACCGAAAATGGATCTGATTGCCATAGCAGATTTTTCAGCGGGAGCTATGGAAAACTGGGGACTGGTAACTTATAGAGAGACATTTGTCCTAGTGGATCCGGAGAACACTTCGTTGATAAGAAAACAGTCGATTGCTCTAACTATCGGTCATGAAATAGCTCATCAATGGTTTGGGAATCTAGTCACTATGGAGTGGTGGACTCATTTGTGGCTGAATGAGGGCTATGCTTCATTCGTTGAATTCTTATGCGTTAATCACTTATTTCCCGAATTCGATATATGGACCCAATTCGCCACCGATATGTACATACGTGCCTTGGAATTGGATTGTTTGAAAAATTCCCATCCAATCGAAGTACCTGTTGGACATCCATCTGAAATTGACGAAATATTCGACGAAATCAGCTACAACAAAGGTGCTAGCGTTATCAGAATGCTCCACCACTATATCGGAGACAGTGATTTTCGGAAAGGCATGAACCTGTACTTGTTACGGCATCAATACAGAAATACCAGCACAGAGGATTTGTGGGATGCTTTGGAAGATGCAAGTAACAAGCCAATTGCTGCTGTTATGTCCACTTGGGTAAAACAAATGGGTTTCCCAATGATATCGGTGGACTGTATACAAAGGGGCAATAAACGAGTTTTAGACATCACTCAAGAAAAGTTTACGGCTGATGGATCTCCCTGCAAAGATAATTACTTTTGGATGGTTCCAATAACCATATCTATATCTACTAATCCGACCGAAATTGCCAAATCGTTTGTGCTCGAGAAAAAATCTATGGACATAACGTTAGAAAATTTGTCAGACGACCAGTGGGTCAAAATAAATCCCGGCACGGTTGGCTATTACAGGACAAAGTATTCAAAGCGAATGTTGAAACAACTTATTCCCGCCGTTAAAGACATGACCTTGCCTCCGTTGGATCGTCTCGGACTCATTGATGATCTGTTCGCTTTGGTTCAAGCCGGTCAGGCATCAACGGTTGAAGTGAGTTTTGTTAAAACATATTGCTTGGCTTCTTTTATCTGCTAATTTTTTTACTTAGGTGCTCAAGCTAATAGAAGCTTATAAGAATGAAACTAACTACACCGTATGGTCGGCCATTACGAATGCATTGACCAAATTGCAAATCTTATTGTCACATACATCTTTAATGGGTCAGTTCAATGAATTTGGAATCCGGCTGTACGGTCCAATTGCCAAGCGTTTGGGATGGACCGTGAAGCCTAATGAAAGCCATTTGGACACGCTTTTGCGGGGATTAGTTCTGAATAAATTGGTCTCTTTTAGGTGTCAAAAAATAATTACAGAGGCTAAGTATAGGTAAGAAAGGGCCCTGGGTGATACATTGCATTCCCAAAATCCCATTCCCAGATGTTAACAATTCCATGTCATGCAATGGAAAAATATTTATTATAAAATGAAATATCCGATTTCTTCGCAGATTTAAGGATCATGTTGCTGGGAAGTCTCCTTTGCCTGCAGATTTGAGGTCGGCCTGCTATAAAGCAGTGTTGCAAGAAGCAGATGACTTCACTTTCGAACACATGCTAAAATTATATCGGTCAACAGATTTGCATGAAGAAAAGGATCGTATTTCACGAGCTCTGGGATCCATTCAAAAAGTTTCAATTTTGCAAAAGGTTGTTGACTTTGCCATGTCGGTAAGTTAATTCTTAAAAAATTGTTGCAATATCGAAATTTATGCAAAAATAAATCTAAATACAGAGCGAAGTTCGAGCGCAGGATTCGATATTTGTCATAGTTGCAGTTGCAATGAATCCCAAAGGCCGTGATATGACTTGGGATTTCTTTAAAGAAAATGCTGCTAAGCTACTGGACCAATACCAGGTATTTTTTTTTTCTGTAAGTGACTAAATGAGCTGAATTGACCGTAATTTTAGGGAGGATTCCTTCTCGCACGTCTAATTAAGCATTTGACCGAAAACTTTGCCTCAGAAGCGAAGGCCGTAGAAGTTGAGAGCTTCTTTAAAGAGAACGAGTTCCCTGGTACAGAACGAACTGTCCAGCAATCCATTGAGACGATTCGGCTGAATGCGGCTTGGCTGGAACGCGATCTGAACGCAACGACTGAGTACCTCAGTGGACCAGCTTTGCGTACCATTGGCCCAGACGAAGCCGATGATGCGTTGGATTTATAATTGGGGTAAATTTAAAGATATAGTTAACCTGGACAGAAAATATAACCATCGGGAGAACCATCAACAAAACCAAAGGTCAACATTATTACCGAACATACAAATCTCACCAAAAAAAAAAAAAAATGCATTTTTTTCGCTCAGTCATTTACAAAATGAACGCCATTTTTATTGAGACGTAGAGAAATTGTAATTAACGTATGGGTGCAATTCTATTGCATTTTCAAATATTTTATTGTATTTTTATGCAAGCGCGTGTAAATTGTTGCAATTAGTTTATTTAAATAAATCATCTGCCAGTATTTGTTTTATTTCATTCCTTTGTTAAACTAATTTAACACACGTGACGTAGAGGTTTAGATCAAATATAAACATAAAGTTTATTTTTAAAGAAGGAAAAACTAAGTTTGTGAAGAGATTTTTTTAAATAATTTATAATAAAAATTAGAAGAACTTGCGTTGGTATGAGTCTTTCAAGTAATTCCCTTATTACATAATGTTTTCATGTTCTCAACATGAAATGTAAAATGTTAATACCTTCTTTTATATGCAAAGGCTTGATTTAGTGAAACATTTTTAACCGTTTAATAAAGTAAGTTGATGGAGCAAGACGGAAGAGAAAAATGTTTCCTTTTGTTCCAACTGCATAACAACGTTATAAACAAAATAAATGGATACTAAAAATAAAAGTATATAAGATAAAGTACAATAAAACATAGAGGACAAATCCCAATCTAACTACGACATTGCTTCCACTAAATTTCTAAAGCAAAATAAAATAGAAAAATCAAGATGCTTAATCATCAGATGTGATTTAATTTCTTATGTAGATAAATTTCTTATTTGCAGTATTCGTAGAGCAAAATGACGATAGTTTGAATTTAACGTTCATTTTAGTGAAAAATAAACAGAGCGATTTAAGTATGGTAGAAATCTGCATAATTTGTCTTTTGAGCTATAGTTCGATAATTTCTTGTGAACTTTGAAAAAATGGATTTAAAAATTTCTTTTACCAGTAAAAATTAAGGCTTTCAAAAAGTGTAAACAACAGGTTTTCTAATTAGAGGAACAGGTAGTTCTTAAAACTTGAAAGTCCTCATTGTACTCTGAATACATGCCTGGCTATTAAGAAATTACTTGGCTATTAAGAAAATTTAAATTCCTCCTTCTCGAAATAGTGCAATTAATTTTTAAAATGGTATTTTAGTTCCGTAAATATAAATATTGTATAAATATTTTTGTAAGCAATTAAATTTAATTGCGTAGAAAATCTGGGGAACCCAAAAGCACTATAATCATATTTTGGAAAAATATAGACCTATTTTGGAAATATTCAAATTCAAAATGTACTCAAGTTTGGAGTTTTGAAATTTCCAAATAAATTTCGAGCGCAATTTTTTACTTTTCGTTATAAAATGTTTATTAAATAATTGCCCGTCCTCCTCGCCTTTCCCTGGTGAAATAAGGTAAACTAAATTCGGTTGCACTGTGCCACGTTTAATTCGATTAGATATTTCGTTCATATAAACAGGCCATAAGTACCATCATGATGAAAATAACAGATCCGTCAAAAATTGGCTGTAGGCAGAAGGGAGGAATTCCTGCCTGGTGCAATCCTTGTTTTTGCCATTGAAAAAGTTCTAAAAATTTATTTAGATATAAAAACCAGATCAAGAAATAGTAAAATCACAAGATGATAAAACTTTTCTCGTTAAAACAGCAAAAGAAGGATGGCGAACAGACGTCGAGAACCGGTCCACAGAAGAAAGCTTCAGCTGCTCAACTCAGGATTCAGAAAGGTACTTGCAACAACATCAAATATTTTGTTATCATTGATTGATATTTGCGACAATTTTCTCGGTCAAAAATATTAATATTTATTGGGAATTATCGATACGCTCTCGTACGTAGTAGACTGTAGCCATTCCAAAGATGAGCAAGAATTTTATGAATGTACATAATTATCAGAGGTGTCTTTAGGAAACAGTTTCCGACCGCAGAGCGCATATTTCTTTAATTTTTTTCCTGACTGATTTGCTCTTTAAAAAGTGCGCCTTTAAACTTGTTTTTACTATAATCTCTTCTTGAATTTGTATCGAGAAGAAAGTTTACAATTTATAATTAAAGTGATATTTCTAGTAGAGAATGAAAAGCCATTGCTCGGTTCTTGCTAGCGCCATTAAGAAAATCCATTTATTCCCTATCTTTTGTTATTAAATGAATATATTTTGGTTAGATATAAATGAATTAAATCTACCGAAGACGTGCACCACTGATTTTCCTGATCCAGATGATCTGCTAAATTTCAAATTGATCATATGCCCCGATGAAGGTTTCTATAAAGGAGGCAGATTTGTATTCAATTTTCGCGTTGGTCCCAATTATCCGCACGAACCGCCGAAAGTGAAATGTGAGACACAAGTGTACCATCCGAACATTGACTTGGAAGGAAACGTATGTCTCAATATCCTGCGAGAGGACTGGAAACCAGTGCTTACCATTAATTCAATTGTTTATGGACTACAGTATTTGTTCTTGGTAAGATTGATTCATAGAGAACTGTTAAACTGAAAAGTAAATGTTCTTTTTTATGTTTCCAGGAGCCAAACCCTGAAGACCCATTGAACAAAGAAGCAGCAGATGTCCTGCAAACAAATCGACGGCTATTCGAACACAACGTGGCTAAAGCGATGCGCGGCAACTACATTGGCGAAACATATTTTGAATGTTGCCTCAAGTGATATATAAAATCAAAATTAACTCTTAGGAACTGCGTCTACCTAATCATTTTAACTTTAGGGGGACGTATTTACGTTAATTTAATTTACAATTAAAAGATAAAAAAATACCTATAAATTTTAAAGGAATTCTTGATTATTTAAAATCCGCGGAACACAAAAACAGGCCGACCCGACTTGTAAACGTTAACGTAAACATCCTTTAAACACTTTTTGGTTTTTCCGCTCCAATTTTACAATTTTTAAAAAGAGATTTCATGAAATGCCACCATTAGGAAAATTCTAGCTACGTTAAAGCAGCAAATTCAGCAGACTTGTACATCATGAATAATTTTAGATCGCCCCACTGCATAAACTTAATTTCATTGTAAGAGGGGGCCTTTTAGTAGCCGTCCATTTTATCAGCAGAAATAACCCATATTCGTTTGTTTTAACGCATTTCACGGAATCTCTACTCCTCACAAGTCACTAGAAATCGTTAAAAGCATCAATGACACCATTTTGATTTTGTCATTTCATTTGGATCCATTTAGCGGATTCAAAAATCCCTTTTTCACTTTAATATACGGCAAACATGTGCTGGGTGTTTTATGGGCATCAGGCCGGCCGATGGTGTCGGCTAATATTGTACAATATAACAATGTACTACTCTATGAAATACCGGTAGTGATAAAGTAAATCTACATCTTACTAAGTACCCTCGGCTAGATCACTGTTACATGAATCGTATATAATAAAGCGAACACTTAGATTGTAAGCAAATGAAATATCACTTGTATTGGCCGCGGTGTCAGAGAGCATTCGCGGTGCTGTGATACAGATAAAATATTTTTTTAGCTGTCGTACCGAATTCCTCTAATTTCTTTCGTTATATTTTCTTAACATAGTTTTCAAAATAAATTTAATCAATACTTGTGAGTACTTGGCATGACGACGCGTTGTTATAACTTATGTTTTTAGAGTCTTCTGAATCTAAGAAATCTTAGCTTTTATCTTTAAATGTAAAAAAAAAAATTATCGGACTCGATCTGAAAGATTAAATAAAGGTTTTGATGTTGATTCCAAAATATCTTAAGGTTGCTAGAGAACTGTGAGTTTTCATTGTAACTAAAACGAGCGTATTTTTCTTACAATCTCTGATTCCTTCCCTTTCAAATCCTATTAAATTCTTCTAAATAACTCTAAATAACTGGTTTTCCTGACAGTATACTTAAAATGATGTGATTTAACTAAGTATAATGTATCTTTGTAAAACCCACGTTCAAAACATTATTGAATAGTTTATTTTCCTTAAACAGAAGCGTTTGAAACGCTTAACTCGGGTTTAATTTGAATTGGTGGTTAATTTTGCGATAATCTCAATAGATATGTTCCGACACCTTTGCGTTCTGAATGACTGTTAGGGTGTTATGAGAATTTAGTATTTTTTCCGTATAAAATATAAAGCTGGAAGTTAGTTTAATGAAAATACACCTTATTCAAGTACAGACTGATATTTCACTTTTTATTCTTTTTTCCTTAGAGAAATGTTTGTATTTTTATTTGTGCTCTTTAATATTCTACAAGTCTTAGAGAAGAAGTATATTTACAAAATTTAAATATTATTGTTGTAAAGCATTTATGTGAGTCGCTAAAAGGGATTTTAAATTTTGCATTATTATTATTTTCTTTACTATTTGCAGTTTGTAACTTCCAAAATTCTATGAATAAAAAATAAAATAAAATATAAAATATAATTTAAATACTACACAGTAGAGTAAAAATATTAAATAGAAAATAAAGTAATTAAATAAATTAAACTACATATTTCAGTATTTTTCTATTTGATATTTTCCATTCTATTTATTAAGAAAAACTCTTGAAGGTGTCTTTGTTTGCTATTCAAAACGAAACAAACAAGAAAATGTATAAAATTAAGCTAATATTAGTGAACGCTTTGCTGTAGAAAGAGATAATTTTTAAACCTAAAACCTGTCTGCAATTTTTTGAAAAGTATTATCTTAAAATAATGAACCGAGCTATATTTATATACAAGGTTTTACTTAATAATTGTCTATAATTAAATTACATAATTGGGAAATTATAACGAAAGTATACAATTTTGAAAGCCGAAGCAACGAGTATTTTCCAATTTCGAAAATTTCGAACTGTCAATCGCGGCCGTTAAATGGAACACCCTCAGTGAGGAGTCGAACGATCCACGCAGTGAGGTGTTTACAGCTAGTGGCGGTAGTGCGTCAACTTCATATCAATTCCAGACGTTAATAAACGTCATTTGTGGGGAGACGTTTTATCGTTCGTTTCGCAGTCGTGGGACCGATAAGTTCTCGTAGAAAATTGATTTCAATAGAAAAAAGCGCGATTATCGCTTTTGATAGATATATTCAATTATCACTAAGCTTAGGTGAACGTGTGCGTTAATTAAGAGAAGACAAAAGATACCAAAGTGATATTTTTTTTAGTTTCTTTTTTTCTGTAAGAAGACCGAGGTTTGCACACAGTACCATTAAAAATCGAAAATTTTCTCCACCGATGTGAATATGACTTAAACACACGATAATGACGCGTTTGCTGTGAAAAATGTGCTTTTTGTATTTCATTGCGAGTTTTATTTATTATTTCTGATCGTCGAGTGTGTCTGGAGAGTGTTTTTATTTTTGGATCAGCTTTGATTTTTTCTTCACACAAAGGTAAGGAGGGAGCAAGTGTTGTGCATGAATAAAAATCATTACTGAATTTTCAGATGTTTCTATATTTCGCACAATTTTACGAGTTTTAGTGTTTTATTGATAACCCATCATTGTTTCTTGCACCCGTGAGTCAGACGTCGTCGGGTATTTCACCTTCGTCAGGTGGTGGTCTTATGCTAATGCATGTCTGTTTCCACGAATTCCATGTTAATATGAGTGGAGCTTCCCCGGAATGTCGTCAGCCTTTATAGTTATCCAGATGACACCCCAGGGAAAGTAGCAGGTCCGACTGACTAGTGGAATTCAAATCATCTACTCGCTTTTTAATTTTCCCCGATAATTAAATTTACTAAAACAAACTGCAAAGTGCACAATCCCGAAATGTGTTTAAACAAAGGTACCCCCGCAAGCAGCTAACATCGTTAGAATTATCATTATTAAGTAAGTGTAGCGCTTACTTTTTAATTTGCCTCTTTTTCATTGTCGTCCATCGACGACGAACTCATTTGAATATCATTTCGTATTCCGTACAAGTAGTTAGTGAAATTCCATTACAATTGGCATGGAGTTCGTCTGCAGCCTGGGGTTTCTTATATAATTCGCGACTGAATTGTCTGCGTCCATATCATCGGTAATTTATTTGATTTTTTAAATCGATTATAACCCCAATTATAGTTGCCGACAGTGCCTAAATTGCTATCACTTGAGAGCAGAGGCTTCGCAAAGCATACGCCGGGGAATTTCTCAAGCAAAGAACAATTTATGCTGTAAAATAAGTCAAGAGTTAAACCCCGATAATTGTCGTCTTCATGCCTAATTAAAAACTACGAAGTATCAAATTAAGCTGGCCGGGCTGATAAGTAATCTCGGTACGTGTAAACAAAACTCGCCTGCCTCAAGTTCAGTCATATGCCCTCGGAATTCAGTAAAAGTATTATGAAGCAGGGCGCCTCCAAAGCAGACCTGTTCTCCCACCCAGCAGCTATAAACTTTTACCCATTTGTTAGATCTTTGTATTGTTGCTTGTTGTATTTCGCCCACATTTGTTCAAGGCCGATAGGTTTCCGCCTTGAAGAGTAGGAAATGTGATATGGCGGTAAGGGTGACTATCAAAGGAAGAGTTTTACGTTCGCAGAAGATGAGTTCGATTCGAATTGTTGCTACTTCGAACTATACATCACCATGGGTCTGATTTATGCCCGTATTCTTCGTACATATCAACTTGTAGCGCTCGGGTGAAGTGTGGACTTTATCTAATCAATGGTAACCCATATACCTCAAAGATTGTGGTTAATATTAAGCACAGATTCAGAAATGAACAGCCCCATAAATTTC
This sequence comes from Proctacanthus coquilletti, assembly GCA_001932985.1. NCBI lineage: Eukaryota > Metazoa > Arthropoda > Insecta > Diptera > Asilidae > Proctacanthus > Proctacanthus coquilletti. Next base: position 571,334 of record MNCL01000066.1, read on the forward strand.
CCTTTTAACACATTCGACGGAATGTTTACATTTTTTCTCGTTTTGTTTTCGTGTTGAACCTTTAAACTGTTACATTTCTTTTGGTTTTATTTTTTTTTATTTTCAAACGACTGAAAGCTAAACGCTTAGCAGAATTAAATAAACTCATACTAGAGTAAAGATCTGAACATTTAATATGAGTTATAATAGAGCAACTTGAAAGGGTTATAACGTTCGACAGCGAACATGGAGTCTAGCAAATCCTAGTCATTGTCATTCATTTTCCGGTTCTAGGTTTTAAAAAATTAAGAAATTTATTTTTTCGGTTATATTATTTTTAAGTGTGCTTTATTACTAATTATTTAATTATTATTACCATCATTATTATTAAGTTCACTATAGTTTTGTGGAATGCCTTTGATTTACCATTTAACTTGCAATTATCATTTGAAACATTCAGTTGTTTTTAGAGATTAATTAAGGGCAAGTAGAAAAACATTGAAAGAAAGTATGCATTTTTATACTAAGAAAAGTTTTTCGAATTCTCAAAATTATTCGTATTTCTTTTGTGTAGGCCCTCTGATCTTTTTCGTCACTTTGAAATGAAGATTAAAATGTAATATGGCCACTAGTTTTAAGTGTAAATCATTTCTATATATTGGGTTCAATCCAACTGCCTGCCAAGACCCAAAAAATACAGAAACAATTAAATCGATTAAAGTATAAAAGGGATACAAGAGGTACATATGTAGCTCAATTATCTCTAAAGCTAGTTAGTTTTCCGGCTGAGGAAGTGTACAGTGTATCAGACAGATGGTATGAGTTATTGAGTTGTGGACGATTTTTTTTGGATCGATTCGTTATTTTTGAAATAATCTGAAACAAACTTACAATCTCGCAAAGTGACTTCTTTCTTTAAAAGTGTAGATAAACCAGCATCATATAAAGATTAGTTTTTTTTTTTATCATATATAATAAGAAAGAGTCATGAAGCTATCAGGAATATTCATTGTTTGTTAATCCGACTAAGATCTATAAAAAAATAAACCCACAATAAAAAGCGACTTTAAAGAATAAAAGAATTTCCTGTTGTTTATGCATATTACGTTTATCTTCATAGGAAGAATAATGCGTGCTTTCTTTTAATAACTTCAAAATATAATTAAATGACTTTTAGAAAAAAACTGTGATATTTTTGAACAATAACATGTCATTAATGTGAGGAGGTGCTAAAGGGACGCAATTTCGTGGAAATTTTCTATACATTTTAAAAGTTTGAATAGAAAACTATCTTCGTAAAATTCGAACTCGTTCGTCACAACTCATGGTCCTTTGCTTTTTTTTATAATATGACCCATTTAACATGAGTTTTTTGCGACAAAAGTCTTATTATTACTAAATAAACTGGGCACTTATAAACTAGCACACACATGTAAGGTTAGGATATAGAATAAACATTTATGTTACATTAAACACGTTATAAATGCTACAAATGTGATGCTAGCGAACGTGCCAAGACTTAATTTTCTGCTTAGGGCTCGGTTTCAATTTTACATTTTGCGAAAACCTATCAAAATTTTCTATTTATTATTTGCCCACAAAACGTTACTCTGAGACTTCTCTTATTCCTAGAGAGTAAGCATTGTTAAAGACTTTTATGATCTCCAGCATTTTTAAAAGCAATAGAAACAATTTTCGTTTATAAATCACTTTGCACATTGCAATTGTCTTACCCATAAAGTGAGCATCGGTCTTCTCGATAATACTTTTCATGGATTATTAGAAATATCTTAGTCTTGGCTTGCCTTTAGTAGATTTCAATTTTAGACTCATTAGTTATTTTCTTCGAAGTAATTGTTTATAGAAAAGGAACAAACTGCAGGATCTTACAAAAAATTTTAATGTCTTCGGTCAGTGATTCATCTTGAGGGATTTTCCACGTCTAAAGTGGCAATAAAACTTGTTTCATCCATCATTTAAATCCTAGAAGTCCAAAGGCAATTTTGAAGTTACCAGCAAAAGAGTCCCTGAAAAAATTAAGCGCAGGTAAACTGAAAATTGCAAATGTGATTTTGTTGAATTTCTGCTTTTCAAAACATTAAATGATTTTCCCAAATATCAAAAAAAAAAATCAATAAATTAGTTTGAATTTTGTTATATGCTCGCAAAATTGATGATAAAAAAACAAGCATAATAAGTACTTGTCTAGAAACTTTAAATAATCTATTTGAGGATTATAAACGATGTTTATATACAGTTCGGTATAATTTCTAACTAAAACGGAGAAATAGGGTTTGAATATTTGTGTAAAATATACCTAGAAAAATTAAAACAAGTTTAGTTTTGTTCAGTTCTACTTTAGTGATCTTAAAGTGTGATTAATACTTAAACAAACATTTTGTTATTTCAAAAGGGACTTTTTAAGAATGTTGCTCAAATACAACAACGACAACGAAATTTTGTCAAATATTGCGGTATACGCTAAAATAATTATGCTATCATAAGCACAGACATTAATTAATAAATAATTGCAATAAATTAAATCAAATTCGATCTTTTAAATTTTGCACGAACAAACGAAAAACCTGTTTTATTCTTTAAACGGGGATTGCCCTTTAACAAGTCCTTCTTTTTTCGCATGTGCTATTTATGAAGTTTTAATTACTGCAATGTAGATCTACTTCATTTGAGTAAATAGATTGTTTTTTGAGTAAATAATGTATTTCGCAGAGGTGGTAAAAAAGACGTTCAAGATAAGAATTGTCGTTTTATTGCAACAATCTCTGCAAAACACATGTCACCACCGCAAACCGAAAACCAAAACCCAAAAACTTCCTTTCGTCGCATCATTTTCGCTTCCCTAGAATCAGCTGATTTTTTACGGCTATCGCGATAATATCGTAGGCTGTAACTCTGACTGGCACGACAATTTTTTTACAAAATAAATTCGTGACTCCGGGGCTATTCAAATTTCGAAATTCGCTCCTTAACCGACGACCAGTGGAGTATATCGATGTAACGTTGGAAGAGAGAAGACATCTGCCGAGCTATGAAGCTACGCAACCGAATTGTTGACACACAACAGAAGATAGCAAGTTTAAGTTCGTCAAATTGTTTGTCTTTCTTGATTACGCCTAGACCTATGAAATTCGCCGAAAATGATGTAAATCCACTTAGTGATACTATGGCAAAATTCACATATTAACCAGCAACACGTTTTGTCTTCTCTTTTTCAGATTCGCAAAAATGGGGAAGTTCAATGGAAAGAAGTGCCGGCTCTTATCGATGATGTGGTTGACGGCGTTCTTCTTTTTTGTCGAGATTATCGTCGGATATGTGACCAATTCAATGGCACTGGTCGCTGATAGCTTTCACATGCTGGGCGATATAGCAGCCTTAGTCATATCTTTTCTGTCAGTCAAGGTAAATGTTCGATAAGTGAGATAGTACAATTACAATGGATTAATTTCGAAGACATTGATTGAAATGTTTAGGCTAGTGTGATATCTAGATTAATAGTACAGATCCATCGGTTTACGTTCCGATGCTTTCAATAAAAAGACGATAGAAATTGAAAAACGTAAAATTAATATTAAAAGGAAATTAACTTTCGAGTGGTTGATTTTTTTTATAGTTTTAAAAACCACATGCGATCATTGTAACGACTTAAATAAAATAAAAATTAACTGCCTGAAACGATTCAGAAGAAATTATAGTACGGATACCTTAAGCTTTTATTTTACATGAAAAAAAGAAACAAATTTTCTGTAATTTTAGTTGAACAAAGTTAAACAATAATATAATACTTTTGATAGTCTAAAGCGATTACAGAGATTACGTTCGAAAAATTTAAGATTACAAACACATTTTCACATGTAGATAATCATGCCAAATGTTAAAATTTACAAGTGGAAGAAGTATATAATTTTGAATTAAAATTTTTTTATGTTTAAAAAGAACAAAATGTAAACGGAATATATTTTTCAAATCGTAAATTTTACATTTTAAAGACGTGAATTCGAGTCATGTTTCTTCTTAACACTCATGCAATTTTTAAATTTTTTATGTTTACAACAGAACATAAAGTACTTTTTAATTTCTCAACCGAAATACCTTATGATTTTTCGTACTTTATAGGAACAAAAGAAAGTTTAGCTCATACTTTTAAAAGTTAATTTCAATTTTACAGGTTCAATATTCTATTACAAAATCTTTTTCAAAGAGTGTACTTTTTTTCGTCTAACTTCCATACTGTCATCATCATAATTTTTTAGGCCTCTGCTAAATGATGCCATTGCAGTTCTTTTTTGGTACGTAGTTGAAGTAACTCAACCTCAGGTTCTATAATGATCAGGTGTCCTTTAAATGAATTATATTATCGCGGTCGCTCTAAGTGCAGTTAAAATAGTTGCTTATTTTCTGCCATATGAGAACAGAATAAAATGAATTATATTTCTTGCATTTTATTCAGACGAGGGGATGTTTAAAAATAACTGATAAGGACGGTATGATAATAGACGCTCTAAATAAATAATTGAAGCCTGTCCTAAGGCAGTGGAAGCTCTCAGAGTCGCTGGCATCGTGCCATTAGAAGTCTGAAGAGGGATCTAAGGTTGCCTCACGCTTAAAAAATTATCTGCAAAAGATTATGCGATAAAACAGAAGGTTTAAGAAAATTATTTCACAGGCATGATAAATTAAACAAACCTTGGCACACCTTTTATGCAAAGATAAGACCACCCTAATGGCAATTAAATTGGCAACATTTTTTTTAAAAAGAAAAGGACTGTAAAGTAAATTTCTCAATGCCTCTTAATTTTTCCTTTCAGATGTCACCAAAGAAATGGTCCAAAAACACATTTGGTTGGGCTAGAGCTGAAGTTCTTGGAGCTCTTGTGAATGCGGTTTTTCTAGTAGCTTTATGTTTTAGTATAATGATAGAAGCGTGTAAGAGGTAAAATTAAATGTTTTACTTGTTTGTTGGAGGAATTCTTAAAAATACAATTTTCAGATTTATTGAAGAAAGCAAAATACATGAGCCTGAACTCTTACTTATCGTGGGTTCAATAGGACTTCTAGTCAATGTTGTAGGTTTATGCCTACTCTATGGTGAGTTTACTTTTATTAGTTTTGTTTAGCACTTGAATTAATTGAAAGTTGCGCAGAGCATGGAGGGCATCACGGTCATTCTCATGGCTTAACTCGTACACACAGTAAATTATCTCAAATAGCAAATGCCGACGATAACGAGCACAACTCATTTGTATACCAAAATCAGGTTAGTGGCGCTAAATAAATTGTTTGCAGTTGTATATTTTAATTGTCTTTTTTGTCTATGCAAACAGGAACAGGCTGCACTAAAGAAATCCAAACATAGTCATGATTCATCTCAGATGAATATGCGCGGGGCGTTTTTGCATGTTCTTAGCGATGCCCTAGGAAGTATTATAGTTATAATTAGTGCTCTGGTAAAGTCTTAAAAATATACCATTCTAGCTTGCGAAATATTCTATTGTTTTATTTTTCTCAGGTGGTTTGGCTAACCAACTGGAAGTACAGGCATTACATGGATCCCGCGCTTTCCATAGTTCTTGTAATTTTAATCTTACATTCGGTATGGCCATTACTTAGAGAATCAGCTCTCATTTTACTACAAACTGTACCCACTCACATTCAGGTATTTAAAATTAAAATTTTGTTTAGATTTCGTTTACTGAACATCTTCAACTTAGGTCGATGCAATCCAAAGACGGCTCCTAGAGAAGGTTGATGGAGTTATTGCTGTCCATGAATTTCATGTCTGGCAACTGGCAGGTGATAGGATAATTGCATCAGCCCACATCAGGTAGTTTTATAATTTTCCTTGCAACAATTAGTGACTAAAACAATGCGTTATTATATTAGATGTCGAAACTTGTCTGAATATATGAAAATTGCTGAAAAGGTGAAGGAATTTTTCCATAACGAGGGCATACACTCTACAACTATTCAGCCCGAGTTTGTTGAACTTGAGGCACTTAATATGTCTGATGGGGTATCCAGTTTGAATGTAAGTGGTTCACAGGATTGCTGTGCTCTCGACTGCCCAACAACTGACGAAGGCTGTGTTAAAGCCACATGCTGCCAAAATAATAATAAAATCGTAAGTATTTCCGTATTTGTCTTTATACTGTTCTTCATACAATCACTAATTTCAATTCAGAATGGATTAAAGATAATTTTTTGAAATTGCAGACACAACTTCCCTCACCTGGGGCATCCCCATTCATGTGCCGGCAACGAAACTCCAACGGAAGAAGTGCTAATGATGTAGAATCTGGTGAGTGTTGTAATCAGTATGAAGAAAAAAACGCTATAACAATTAAATGAATTGTGTTTGTATTTCTTAACTGCAGGATCTCTTTTGGAGTCGGTGACAACGGACAATGAAAAAGTACCAAGACTGCAAGGGGATGCAGATTCTAGCAAGGCGTCAGCTTCCGTTTGACAAAAACAAATCAAAACTAAAAATCATCTAGTTCAATATTGCTACCAGGATTGCGAGATGACACCAGTTGACTTCTTGCAGGCGGCTAAAGTGCAGGGCGAGAATGCTGCTGTGCAGGTTGATATACATGTTGAAATGTTGGGTGTTTTAAATACCAAATTAAATAAAATTGCGAAATTTAGTATCGATAGCAGTTTTTGCGGAAATGCAAGAGAAATAGCTTTGAGTAAACTGTCAGTATAAGCGCCATATCGAGGTTTAAGTGCGGCAGTCAATGGTTTATTGAACTCTACATTCTGGGAACGTTCTTTTATTTTCAATATAATTGTTTTACATCGTATAATTAATAGCTACTTGTATTTCGATAATTTTAGAAATAAACGGGAAAAGCGAACTTATAAAAACCGATCCGCGTCCGCTAAGAGTTTTGATGTAGAATTCGTAAAGTTTTTGAAAAATTTTAATAATACGCGTTTTGTTCAAATTTGCTAAAGAGCAATGCGCGAATTTTCACTTTTGTATCATGGATCTTGGTCAAAATCCAATATTGATTTTGTACACTCATATTTAATGCCATTAGGGTATTACGTGCTTAGGAGGCATCCAATGAACTACACGAACCTGCACTTTACTTGATAAGTATTTGTAGATTTTGTAATTTGAATATTTCATAAAAAAATATATAGAGATCCACTCCTTGAGATTCTTACTCTTTTGTTGGGGCTTTCAGGCTGTTTGTTAAAAAAGGAACTTTTTATGCCTAGTATTAATGGAGCGTATGTTGATGCAATAACTGATTTTTAGTTTAAATTTGTACAGAATATTATTAGTGTTCAGAGATTAAATAAATATATTTAAGAAAGGGTTTTGATTTTTAATTTCTTTACATAAGGAAACTTGATCAAGAAGAAAATTGGATAGAGTCTTATTGGATTTAATTAAGCAACCTTTGAAACTGTTTATCAAATTCGTTGTAATTTTATACAACGTTGATTCAAGCATCGTTTCGAATTCTAATTCGTTAAAAGAGGGGTCTTAAATTCAATATTAGAGTAGTTATATTTTTAAAACTTAATCCCAATGTCCGATTTTTGAAATAATCTGTGTTTCTCATTAAGTTGCATCTACTCGGCTCAGAAGCTGAATGAAATATACCCGTCTGGAGCAAAGAAAAAACTGGGGAACATCTAATCCCTGAACCATATGCAAGTTACGCCTTGTTTTAAAAATGTAAACTCATTTTAAATCCTTGTTTTTTTTTAATAAAATTATATTGAAATTGGCTTCATATATCACACTTCTCACTAGATTCCTTAATTATGGCTTCGTCCCAGGGGCCGTGTATATTGTTCTTATGCCTTTGCTGATTCACGAATATCCAAGGGAAGACGCAATTTGTGCAGGTGATGACTACATCGTAGGTCATTAATACTGGTATGGATATAACGTAAAGGAAGTAGCAGCATGTCGCTACAATCGGGCCAAGACAATAAGGCGTCCAAAATTCCTTGGAGAAAATCGGATAAAGAACGAAGAACTCGGCCGAGACGATGAGAAGTACGAAGGCATGATAGGAAGATGCGAGTCTTGATGCTAAACATATCGATCCGAATATCGCTGCATTCATGGATATCGCACTGGAGACTATCGCTGCCGGTATTCCATAGTCGTAAAAGATCAAGTTCAGGAACATTACAAAGAAAGTCATGAAAAATATTGTGTCAGTGCTGATGGTATCTGTTAAAGTATGGAAAATTGGCGAAAATATGAAGTTAAAAACTAGCACGGTCAATAGAGTCTTGGAATCTTCTACGATGACATTGAAGTTAAAGTTTCTGCCGGTGAAGACGATATAGCCCAAGAGAGTCATGAAACTGCTCAACATTAAAATTTGGGTGGGACTGACTTGTTGCGTGTACATGAAGTAGAAGATTATTAGAAAGCCAGTGATGCAGGATATTTGATTGCTTAGGAAAGTCGCTCCTCTTACGGCCTCTCCAAGAGTGAATATTTTTAAATTCTTATTTTTCTGTAAGTCTTTCAAGAAGGATGGATCTGTATAATTGTCTTCATATTCTTGGTTTTCGTATAAGTTTTTCTTCCAAGGCCTTTTATCCATATTGATAAAAATCGTGTTCTCGACTCTCTTTGGCTTTTTTAAAATTCCCTACTCCTGTACACAAACTGACGTTTGGATAATTCTAACTTCTTCTTCTTTTCACGTAGAAGCAACACGGCACTAAATTTTAACAAGGGACAGATTCAAATTTAAGAATGAAGAAGAGAAGTAATTTTTGACATTTTCCATGTGTTCAGTTGTATCCGACAAGTGGGTCGGATTTAATTTAAAAAATTAATAGCTTAGCTCATAAACTATGGATGACGATAGTGATTCAATAGTGGAAGAAGTAAAGGATCTTATCCTGTCAAAAGTAAAATTACATTGGTCTCTGTTCCGCAGATACCCGTTTTCCTCTCGAAGAATCTACAGGACAGTTTGTACCTTTTCCAGTATCCAAATAAGACAAATAATACAAATTTTGCATCAGCCACGGTTGTTAATTGCTGTGCCAAGCCATTAAACCAAGTGGTTAAAGTTGATTTTGCCCTAAAAACAGATTCAGAGCACTATGACCGATTCAAAGGAGAGCAGCTGGCTATAGCCGCAGATGGGAAGGTTTCACAGTTAAATTTCAAATTTCTATCTTCATTAGTAATAAAATTATGGGCTTTTGCAGACCCATGTGAAAAACGATCGACTTACATTTAAAAGCGGTATAATGGACAAACAGTCCTACCTCAGCACCAAGTCCATTGATGATGTCAACAAGTACGTTGTTGGGGTCTTGCAAGATAGAGAGATTCACTTATCACCCCTTAAAAGTATTCTCCAACTAAGACCTAGTTTTTCCTACTTTGACAAACAAGACAAAAGAGCTAAAGCTGAACAAGAGCCAGAGGAAGAATTGGAACTGCAGCCGCAGAAAGTCAAAGTGAAGTTCCAGTCCAGTGCAGATAGTGATCGGATCAAAAAGGCTCGAGAAAAGAGCTACGATTATTTTGTTAAAAAGACTACAGACGAGCCCTGGTGTGAGACCCTTTGGCATCCCAAGTGTTCGCCTACTGCAGAGCTCGAAAAACAAAAATTATTCGCCGGCAAGAATGAGGTCGTGAGCCACGCGCTTAGCTTGAGCAGTAAGCAGTACATTGAGAAACTTATTCCCAGCGAAAGGTCTGATCAGAGCTTAGAAGCGATCTTGCCATCTAAAGTGATTAGTAAGGCAAAACTTAGGACCTTACCACTCGTAGACAAACTGAAGACACTCCTGAAGGATGGTATTTTTATGTGCTATAATACCTTAGGTAATTTAATTCACTTTGACCATTCCAGCCAAGATGTTAACATTCAACAAAATCATGGCACTTCTGGAGGAATGCGACAAAGATATTTCAACTGAAAAGGTAATTATTGCATCTTGTTTTATGAAAGAACTAACTTGAAGTCTATACCCAATAATTTCAGGTCTTGAGGGCACTTCCATCAGTTGGAGTACTGATTCGTGGCAACTGGGTTGTGCAGTCTGAAATCCTTTACCCCATCGATACGGTTTCTAATGCAAACGGAGTGTCAGCTGAGCTGATGGTTCGCGGTCGGAATTATATAGTAAGTTCTTGAATTTTAGACCTTCATTTTGTAATATAAAAGGCTCTTATTACAGCTTTTTAAGTTCTCAAAGCAAGAATATCTGCATCGGAAACAAATTATTCAAGCGACCCAGCTCCCTCAGGAAGAAGCATCTGAAATTTTACAATCTGTCGCTAGGCTAAATGCTGAAAAGAGTTGGGAACTTTTGCTGCCGCCAGACAAAACATTCGAGGCACGGTATCAAGAGTTAGCGCAGCGACAGGAAATGATATGGCGAGCGAGTGAACAGATGTTTAACGAAATGGATTATGAAAAATCACCGAAACGTGTCAGGAAGAGATCTATTAGAGAACCTAAATAAAAATACTTCTATTTTTTAAAGAACACTTTTATTGTAGACGTAACATGTTAAAACAACACTTTTGGATGTCGTCGTAGGACTTGTCACGATTCTGCCTTGTTAATTCAAAGAGTTTCGCATTTGGTAGGGATTTAAGTTCTTCGATTAGTTTGAACGTATGTCGGCAAGGGATTGTTGCAATCACGTTTACATTTCCACTTCGGATTTGTTGCATCATTTGTTTTATTTGCTGTTCAAAATTTTTGCTAAACAGTTCCATTTTGCCGATTTCGTCTATTATTAGTACATTACTTGGTTTGGCCAGAACTTGAAGTGAGACCTTTTCAAATTCGTTAACATAGACGCCGTATTTTCCAACTATTGGTCGTCTTACTCTGTCTTCAGATGTGTCTCTAAATTATCCAAAAGAATAAAGTAATTAATTAATTATTAATTAGCATGAAATAAAATATAAATTTTAATGTTCTGCAAGAGCCTGCCTAAATACACTTTAGAAAAAGCGGTCGTAGTCACGATTTTTGGAATAACAGATATACGTGGAATTTGGAGGACCAGCCAATTTCGGTTAACCGTAAATCATCTACATACGGGCTATTATTAAACGCATGAAATAAGGTGTACCGCAAGATCTTTCTATACGTAACTTTTCATTATTTGAGCCCTCCTGGTTTTCCTCTAAATTTATTTGCATCTCGTCTAAATTTGTTCCTCAATGAAAATATTTCAATTGTATATAAAACCAACCTTTCCACATAGTTTCTTGAACATTAGTTGTTAAGAGTGGCTCTTACCCACTTTCCTAAGTGAAGCCTGGTTAATATTAGACTATTCCTTGTTTATGAATTTCTTTATAATAATGCACACTCAAAGCAACAGTTGAAAAGCACTACCGGCAGTAAATTTCCAGAGGGTTGGTATATTGGATTTATTTATTTACCTAGTTCGGGCCAATATTTCCCTTTTACCATCGAACGTTATCACATCAAATCCCACTCGCTGGTTGCCGCTGTCTCTGACCTCCTCCGTGTAAAATCCATTTGTTTTAACCCCTTTGCTGCCCAGGTCTGCTACCAGTTTCTTAATCACAGTGGTCTTCCCAACACCTACTCTAACGAAATTGCTTGATTTTTCAGTACGATACAAAAAATTAGTCTTACCCGGAAGGCCTGTAATGAGCACGGCTGATATTTTCTCAGTCATAGTGAAAATTCTTGTTCGTTTTGACTTGCAAACTCGATCAGCTGATAAAATTAAATTTGGTGCCATCGAGAACAGCCCTGACATCCTGACGAGTCCGTTACAAATTATCCAATGACTGCGACATCTGGCGGTTATTGAGAGAAATACTTAACACGTCCCCAAATTTGAGATCTTTGACAGCTGTCAGTATAACACTGAGTGGGGATGGCGAGTTCTCACACGTCGGGTAATTTTGGTGATTTTCCCTGTTTTTTCAGACTTTAGTTAAATTACACCCGTTTTAGAATAGCCCTATTGATACTAGCATAATTGTTAAATTAATCCAGTAAAGTTTGTTTTCTGTACGTTCAGCTTGATATTCGTGGAAAAAGGGAAAATGGCTAGCCCGAGAACTCGTCGTGTCCTTCAAGAACTCAAACCAGCGAATGACAACAATGTAAGTAAAAGGATAAAATCTGTTCATCGTTATTATATTGCGAAGGCGTCACATATTTCCTGTAAAATACCAGACCGAATTAATTTTGTGTAACGAAGTGAACAGGTCAGATTTTATCTAGAAATTCGGGCGACTTAAACCGTCTGTTGCTAACGAATGATTGTTCTTTTCTTTAACACCCACGTAAGACATTAGGATAAATACGATTTTCAAAAAGTTATCCTATTTAGAATCTACTTATCTATTGGTTTGTACTCGAGAGTTTCACTAATTCAAAAGAGAAATCTGTCTCCCCGGCTGACCACGAATTGTCGGGGAAGCGGGTCACTTCAGGTAGTTTGGAGATTTCTTGGACAAGCATTTTATCATAATCCTAATGATTACTGAACATTTTTCTATATCTGCTTCCGTTTTGAAGAGATGAGGAATATCAAAATTTCGCAGCAGATTTTATTCTATACTTCATGGCCGCAAAAGCATCAGTTTCCGATAAAAATTACTATGTTAATAAATAAACTAAGCTGGCAGGAAAATCACTACAAATCACATATGAACACCAATCTACTGTACAAAATTTTCTGCCTCGTACTCATTGAAAAATTGTCACAATATTCGTCGAAATTACTAGCAGAGGATTATCAGCAAAGATGAAAAATGCGTTTACAATTACCTTTGCAAATTGCCACATAAAATATTTTGTTTTAGCCTTTGCTTTGCTTTTCATTGGTCACTTATGTTTGATGTACTTTTCAACGTAAACAGATATTCTAAAAAATCTGAAAGAATTCAGAATGCTTCGAAACTTATTTTGAACAAATGTTAATATCTAAATAATTAATAAATTTTGAACAAATAAATGAATTTGCATGACTCGAAGATTGTAGTTAAAAGTTATAGAAAATGTTTTACATTAATTGGTTATAGTTATTTCTTTTTTAAAAACATAATTTTCTAAATGAAGAAACTCATCTTTCCTATAGAAAACAATATATTTCAAACAAAATAGCTGTAAATTAGGTTTATTTGTTATTTCAACCCGTAAAAGGATTTAATCCCGAGATTAAACTAAATGTTCAACAAAATTCTGTAGAAGATCGTGCCCAACAAGATCCATCATCGAAACCATTCGTAAAGAAAGTTGTTAAAAAATTAAACTCTAAAATTAATAAGTTTTCACTAAAGTTGTTTAATAATATTTCAGAAATGCTTTGAATGTGGAGCCCACAATCCGCAATGGGTATCAGTAACTTATGGAATCTGGATATGTCTAGAATGCTCTGGAAAACATCGAGGGCTTGGTGTACACCTATCGTTTGTCCGTTCGGTAACAATGGACAAATGGAAGGATGTAGAGCTAGAGAAAATGAAAGTTGGTGGCAACAGGAAAGCCCGCGAATTCTTAGAGGATCAGCCTGATTGGAACGATCGTTTACCGATCCAACAAAAATACAATACAAAAGCCGCCGCTCTATATCGTGATAAAATTGCAACTTTAGCCCAAGGCAAGTCCTGGGACTTGAAAACTGCAGAGAGGACTTGTTCAGCTGGAAATTATACTAGTTCGAATAGCAACAGCAGCGGTATGACACATTCCAAGAGTAGTGGATCCATAACTGGTTACTCTAGCTACCAAAACTCAACTGGATATTCCGACAGCACTATCAGTTATCAAAATTTAAATACGCAGGAGTTCAAGGATCAGAAGGAGGCATTCTTTGTAAAACGCCAGGAGGCGAATTCCCTGAGACCTGAGTATGCCAGTGCACTTTCCTTTGACTTGAACTTTGATTTTAATTGTGTGTGTGTTTGTTTTTTTAGTAACTTGCCACCAAGTCAAGGGGGAAAGTATTCCGGATTCGGATATACCCGAGATCCACCACCGAAAAGTCAATCTCAAGAAATCCTGGACACTACTCTTTCATCTTTAGCAAGTGTATGTATTTTATCAGCTAATGAAAGTGGTGTAGTAACGTGTTTGTATATTTTTAGGGCTGGAGTATGTTATCTCTAGGCGCCTCCAAAATTGCCTCCAGCGCTAAGGAAAAAGCAGTAACTTATGGAAACCTAGCTTCATCAAAGGTAATTCTGTCGGAACTGTATAAATTCATTATATGCTTTTTGTTCACTTTTATGTTTTTACTTTTCCGTTTCCGCATTTTTATATATTTAAAGGTTAAAGAGGGTAACTTGCTAGAAAGTGTTAGCACTCAAGTTAATACAATCGCAACAAAGGTTTGTTTTCTTTTGCTTTTCGTTGTTTTGAAAATGTTAAATGTTGTTTTTGTGTTGTTATTTGGAAAGACGAAGACTGAATTTAAACAATAAGTAATGCTATATTGTTCTTTTAGGTAGGTGATATAAGCAAGCGTGGTTGGAGCAGCCTTGCTGGCAGCAACATCTCATCTCCGCAAGGTGGATATACTGGTTTTTCTGAGAACTTCAACCGTTCTGATGGCTATCAACGATCGCAGTCTAGCGGAAAGTTGTCTTCAAATCAAAATGATTGGAATTGGAATGAAGATAAAATCAATTCTAACACCTCATACCAGACCAATGTCGGCGAAGATAACGACTGGAATGGATTTGATACGTCCTACCAATCTGAATCTTATCAGGGGAACTCCGACACTATTAACTTTGCTTCAAAATCTGAAAATAAGATGCAAAATAGGAAATCTGGGAAATTACAAACACAAGGAGAGAGCTTTGAAGGTCTGGACGTGAAAGCGACCAAAACACGATCGATTTCAAACAAAAACAATAAACTTGAGGACGACGCATGGAATTTACTAAATGACTAGGAAAAGTGTACATCTTATCCATTTTACTTTACTCTTTACTGGTTATAGCCTGTTTTTAAAGCCAATATCATTGATTATTATTAAAAACTAAGCAAGATTGTGGCAATATATGTAAAGAGCTTAATGTGCATCCTTTTCATTTCGTATTTATTTGTTTGTTCCGTGATCCCTGCATAGGCATAAATTAGATTGCCATGTAAAAGTCATCAATGTATAAATTATGCAAAGAATTATCCTTTGTAAATTAAAAACTTACTTTGGATTACTTCAATATTCAGATTAAGCTTTACGTTCTCTCACAAATTTCGGGCAAAGGCTGTTTAAATGAATTTAGATTCAAAATAAGCAGTTTTATGCACAGTTCTTTATAAAAATCTACATCTGATTTAAATCAAATATTTAATAATATTGGGTGTCTGAATAATAATTACAAATTCTGTACTTCAGTGCTAAATTAAGAATTAATATAAACTATCTCAATTTTAAATCTTAAGAAATGGACGAGGCGTAATTCTAAGCATTAATTGTTTGTAGGACATGGCAATCAAATGGAAAATGGGTGGAATTGGATAGGTTTCTTATGTGCTATTTTCGTAGGCAAGTGTTTAAGATGTGCCAACTACGATTAGCGACAAAACATAATTCAATTAGAATTGGTCAAAACATTCATTGAAAGAAAAATCGATATGGCTGCTTTTCACGAGCCAGGGTAAACCACTTCCAATGCGTATTAAGGGTTGAAGTAAATGGATTGGATTAAGGTTGTGAGGATAATACAACTAGCAATAGGCCGAAGATAAAAAACAATGTAAAAGAAACATATGCCGAGGATGTATTAAGAAACCAAAGTTGAGTTTTTTAAAAAGAGAATTCGAACAGGAAATTCGCTTCTAAAAACTCCGAAGAGATGTTTGCAAAATTGTTTGTATAAATTTCTTGAAAAAAGTATTACTTTAATTGCATAAATTAAGCATAAACGGCAAATAGAAATTCAATCTACAGATCCTATATTATTCGACTAGGTATGCATTCCATATATTATCATATTCCATATGCATTCCAGAGAGCATTCATTTTGGGATGATACTTCTTATCTTCATTTGTTTCTCCAAAGTTGTCCCAATGTATCGTCACTAAGCAATGTTGATCTTGCTTCCAGAAAAGATGTGGCGCTTGCAGAAGCTACGTGGACCACGTATTCCAAGATAAAGCACATTTTTATCAGTGTTTTGCAAGCATGAACCTCCTTTTGCCGATTGCTCCAGTTCATCTTCTAAGTTACGATCAGATTCCGGTGGCTTGTTTAATTCAAATTTTTGAATCCTTTGCTTTCTCGATTGTTAGCCATGTCGCCTTCCATCTGCACTTAAGTTACACATGAAAAAAGTAAAAGTATCGAGAGATAGCATTTGAATATGCTACAGTTTAAGTTGGTTATAAATACAAGAGAAATAACAAACCAAGATGTTTTTAATCGTTCAATTGCAACAAAATCTTTTATAAAAAAGTATGATTGCAACTGTTTTATGGTAATTTAGAAACTACGAAAAAATTCCTAAAAGGTCGTGTGTAAATTAACTTAAATAATCGCACAATAAGAAGCAAGTGCACAAGAAATATTTTATTTGATTTTAATACGTTGCACGTCTTATTAAGCTTGTTAAGACCATACGCTCTTGAAGATATCTTGTTTTTAAAAATAAAAACAAGGCTCACGCAGTTATTAATGGTAGTTGCTAAAACATTAGATCGCTAACATATCTAATTTAAAAGCTAAAAATGTTTAAAACTACTACAGGCACCGCAGGAAAATGTCTCGCATTAAAATTCGTTAATGCCTGTCTGAACTCGGATACCAGATGGTGCTTTTAATTCTTAGAAGGTGGACGGCATCTACTGAATTTATTCGGCTGGCCACACTATTGCACGTACACCACGATACACAGCCTTGTTTCTCGTTCACTGCTAGCACGCCAACGCCGTGGGGCACGTGAGGCAGCGTAAGTAAAAGCATGCGTACGTTAGAAAGAGATAGTTGACCAGCGCCGCGCCGCAATCAATTGCGTGCCTTGTGTATGCGTGCTCTTTGATAGTGTGCGGTTCGACTGGAGAGCTTTCAGTGTATTGTGCAATTTTGTTGCCGCAGTTGTCAAAAATTTCTGCAAAGAAATTGACAGTAAGTTGGCACATGCCATAGAAATTGAAATAATTACTCGTCTTACCGTGCGTTTGCCATTCGGAATTATTTGTCTAAAGTTGTAAAATTGTAGCCAGTCGTCTGTGATTTTGTGTCACGTTCGCGCTGTGCGTCCTCGGTTGCAGTTGTACATTTAACAATATCTCAAGTCTCAGCTGTAGAAGCATTCTTTTATTCAATCAAATAATCTGTGATTTATTTTAAAAGAATGCTTAGGAATTAGGTCTCAGTGCTTAAATTAGTGCAGAATTTGCATAGTCTCAAAGTCAACGAGGCTGCATCGACCCGTGTGTCTATCTGGGTATGATAGACATAACTATGTAACCACTCATGCCATAAATCGAAAGTATCTCGTCGGCGTTCAAGTATTGCAATTGTGCTAAGATTTTTCCTATAGAGACTGTTCGATAACTGGAAAGTAGCCCGGAAGAAGTAGAATGGTCAACAAGCAACAGACTGCTAAATTAGTGAATAATTTCGATAAAACATCCTTGGGTAATTCATCGGGCTCTTCGTCTGGATTCGAGCATTCATTACACCTGGTTACCGCTGAGAGTCGGTGGTCTGAAGACCAAAAAGCCCAGAATCATCATAATCATAACCCAGTTAACGTACACTATCTGGATTTACATGAGATACCCCAAGAGGACGAGGAACGGCTAGAGAAATTGTTTAAGCAGCTCGATAGAGATGGAAATGGAAAAATCGACATCCATGACTTGTCTGCGGCTCTTCAAGAGTTTGGTCTCTCTAGCAAATATGCTGAGGTGAGCACTTGTTCAATGGTAAAGTGGTGATCTAATCAGTCCACAATTTAAGTGCTTTTTTTTCCACTGCAGTAATAAAGCGTTTAATAAGAGGGCCAATCGACTTGGTAAATTTGCAACATTTAGGCATAGCATCTGCTAATGTAGGGCTCCATTTGGCGTGGCGCCGTTCTTTGTCTGTCAGAGTTCAAAAGAGGATCAATAGTAAGCGGCGACAAGTGAAACCCGTGTGGAGGTCATACGCACACAATAAGTCCAATCAGTCTAGCTTCTAGAGGGAATATAGACTTTTGTCCAGTGTCTACGTCGACCATGTCGCCTCTAAGTTTTCACTCCATTGCATATTGAATCATATGTTATGCCATGCAGGAAACTTTCGGGTAGAGAGCTTATGCAGAAGAATCCGGCTCGTGGTACGCATGTGCGCCATATGTTCGGCTTCTTTTATTTCTAATGTCAAGGTTTATCCGGCAGAGCTTTCCGTTCCCTGCCTAATGCCCCGTGCAATTAAAATGCTCATTCATTCGCGAAACGGGCGAGACAATTATTGCCGGCTTTCGTTTGCCCCAAAATAGAATGCCGATTAGCATTTTTGCATAGACTGAAAGTACCGTCTTTTTCTGTTAGGAGATGCACATTCAAGATTAGATTTTGTATGCAGAAGCTTTTGGTCCAAAATCTGCTTTTAAACTTTCATTGTGCGACAATTGGGAAGATTTTTAAATAGAATTATTCGTTTAGAAGACCTCTTCTCTAAATTTGCGCAGGAAAATGTGTTGCTGATCGCATTGCCTTGAACAACATGGTCGATGTACGTGCAAGCAACAAACGGTAGAAGGAATAAGAAATTACAGATTATATTTTAATTCAAAAGAATAACTTTAATAAGCTGCTAAAATTCTCCTAAAGGGTTTTCGTGTATCTTGTGAATTATATATTACTTTTATTTAGAACCTAATTTTAGTTTCAGGTGTGAAAAAAACTTTTAAACTAACATTTTATTAAAAATTAATCCTATTGTGTACCTATTTAATGGTACACAGCAAATTTAATTTAAAATGTTAACTAATAAACGCCCTATTCGTTGTATGAGTGAAATCGACAAGAACCGGATGTCTGATAAATGTTTTTATAAAATTTATTTTAAAATTTAAATTTATTTAAATTTTGTGCTTAGCCAAGCTAATTTTTAAAAATTCGATTTTTTGAAATATTTCAGCTGGTTGAATTCCGATTTGAAAATTATTAATTTGTTATAGTAGTTTTTAAAATATTTTGTTAATTTCTTTTTTTTAAATTAGTAAACTCACTGTACCTGTAACCACTTGGATTCAGAATTTAAAAAAAATACGCTGTATTGCTACGCTTGCTTGAAATATTGATTTATTGATTTATTTTAATTTCGCCAAAGTTATGCAATCGGTTGTGGCTATTTGTCTAATTAAACTAAGGTTAACATTTCTCTACCTCTTTTGTGAGTTATTGTAAATTTATGTGTTTAGAAATCTTCATTTGCTTTTATAATGTGCCGTATTTATTTGTAAAATAAAAAAAGTAATAAAGGTGTGTTCTAATACCCATTAATTTGCTTTTGGGTTCAATATAAATACTAATGCAAACATTTTTTTTATTTCTTAAATATTCAATATATTTTATAAATAAGAAAAACTTCACAAAATCACTGTACGATTTAATTATAATTTTTTTAATTATTTAAATATAACTATAATTTTTTCAATATTTTTTGTTCCAAACATGTTTGCATCGATTTGGAAAAGATGTTTAAGACAAAGAAGTTTCGCTGCTTAAGTAAATATTATTAAATACTTGAAACAATTATAAAAAGTTCACTGCAGTTTAATAAAAAATCAGATATAGCATCCTTACTATTAACAACGCATGCGAACTTTAGATACTTGAGCTTTGGTACGAAAATTGAACGAAGTGGCAAAAATGATACAAATTCCTTTTTTGCAAATGTCCTAAGAGATAGAAGTTTTTTGGTTGAGTTTACGGCGTCTTTTCTTCATAAATATAATACAATTCAAACAGAAAAATTTTTTGTCTGCAAATAACTTTGATTAATTTATCGATATGAAGACTAAATTCCAAGAAGAAATTACTCTAGAAAAGTAACAAAAATAGAAGAAATAATTATATCATTTTTATAAAGCGCTTATCAATATAGTAGCAAAATTATTTCATCATAAAGTAAGATAGTTTTAGTACCTATGAAAAATTAAATTAAATTCATTTTATTGAATATGAAATTGCACTATAATTGAAACTTTTATAAAAATAGAATCAAAAAAAAAATCTCTAATTAGTTGCATAAAATATACAAATATACATTCTCAAGAGTTGTTAATTACACTTTATACAAAAATTAAAAGAGTCCAAACATTTTAAAATTAGCTGTTGCTCATGGTGTCATCCGCAGATTCTTTTCGCCTAATTGCTCTTTTTTTTAGTAATAAGTCCTGTAATAGTGAAAACGTGATCAATATTCATTTAATAAAATTCTTGCATGGTATTAGAATAAGCGGATTTGCCAAAGATATTTTAATTTTGAAAAATGTAAATATTTTTAATTCTATTATGGGTAAAGAAAATCTTACCAGTGTGTAGAATACACATCTGCTGATGAAAAACTAACATAAATCTATTTTTGCAGACTTTCCTTAAACAATCTGACCAGACGCAAAGCGGGGATGTTGGACTGGCTGAATTCATTCATTATGTACGTGAACATGAGAAAAATCTTAGATTGCAGTTTTCTCACTTGGACAAAAATAGAGATGGTAAGTTATTTTACTTAGGAATAAGATATTTAACGATTACTCATAAGGGAGCAGGGTTTGTTAGAAAAATGATCAGATCTAATCCGTAAGAGGTAGAAAGTAATGTAGTAGTAGCAGTAGTATAGTATTGAATCGGGAGTACGGTGAATTGCATTGAGTGCAATACTATTTTGGTGCAACTTCGTTGTTTAAATTTTCAATTAGTGGAATAAATTTCCAAATTGCAAAATTAAACTGTTTTTAATTATTAACTTGGCTATTCAAGCTCATTCCATGGCTGCTCTAGCTGAATTTTCAGAATGGATTGTACGTTTAAAAATTCAATCCGCAAAAAGCGGATTGTTTATCTACATAATTAGAAATAAAAATCTTATATTTCCAAAGTATCTCGGCAAATGTTTGCAAATTATAAAGTAGTATGGTATCAATTCTTATGTTGATCCCGTCTGTTTCCAAAAATCTTAAATCCAAGTTGAAAAATTGAACATTTATGCAGTGCTCTTGAATTATTGAGCTCCTCGTTACCAATAGATATGCTTTCTAAACAATGTATTGTATTTACTTTCCCAGGCAAAGTCGATTTGGAGGAGTTGATATCTGCCTTTAAGGACATAGGTATCGAAATGGATCAAGCTGAAGCAACAAAACTACTACAAAGGTACTTTGATTTTGATTTTATTATTCATTAATTTTAAGAAAATTTTATTTTTTTAGAATGGATCAAGATGGAAGCCTTAACATAAGCTTTGATGAGTGGCGTGACTTCTTGTTACTAGCACCCTCAACAGATATCCATAGTTTGATAAAATTTTGGCGGCATTCTACTGTAAGTGAAAAAATACATTACATCACATTTATGTATGTATATAAGTTACACTTCATTCAAATGAATACTTCCATTTCATCCAGTTCCACTCAGTTCCAAAAAAGTATACATATAGTACTTAAGTCCATCCAGCTATTATTGTTGAGTAACATATTGGATTTGGTATATCTGTAGGCTCCTGATGTGATCTTATGGTTGTTTGAGGAATCTATCCAGGTACAAATATTGTGTAGGACGTAGACATGAATGTAATTGAATTTCACAGTTCGCAGCAGGAGTTCAAATGCACTGTTGTTGTGAAAAAGATAAACACTAGTGTTGTGCTGTGCATGTGCCAGTCGGCTTCTTTATTTTAACCATGTACCACTTTAGATTTAGAAGAAGCTTTGAGCAATGATTATAATGCTAAATTATTATTCGTTCTGAGATTGTAGAAACACTGGAATTAAAATTGAATTTGTGACTGTTTCCAGTTTCGCTTCTACGAATTTTCAAAAGTACAAAAGGAACAATTGAAACTGCGTTACGCATTTTAAATGAATGGCATTTGGCTCTGCTGATTAACGTGAGTTCTTAATAAGAATTTGATAAGAGCGATTGCTTTCTTTGAAAATTTTGCAAAAGCGAATATTTTTGAAGTAAAAGCCTTTTTTTAAATTTAACAACGTTCTTTTTTTATTTACTTAATAGAGTTGCCATTTGTTATATGGTTTGAGTATACTATTCAAAAGAAACAAAAGGGATCTAAATATAAAAATTAATAATTTTAGAGACAAGTTTAGGAATGAAAAGGAAGATTGGTGAACATTTTTCCCTTAGTATGACTTCCTTTTAACTTGTTTATACTTACCTATCCACCATTCGTTTTAATTGTTACCCTTTTAATTCCGACAACTGTTCTTTTCCCTGTTTAATATTATTATCTACTCGTGCAATAGAATAGCGGAGAACTTTAATCTTCATTTAATTTCTTTATGTGATATTTCAGGGACAATATGTCGAGAACAGTTCTGCATATTTGTTTATCAGTTCAATAATAAGACTCGTATGCGTACTTATCCAGGTCTTACCACTTTTAATTATTTTTATTTATCTGGAATATTTTGTTTCCATTCGAAGTATCTTTGCGACTACGAGAATTTTAATAAATAGATTTACGTCAGCACTTCTTTTTTGTAAGACTTTTTATTAGTTTCGAGTCGAGGAATTTTTTGTGGGTGCTGGTACAAATGTTAATCATACATTTATTTTTTATGTGTAAAAGTAATTTTTTGGTAAAAAAGGAAGAATACTTGCTAAAGTGCCTTGTCATCGAATAAAAATACAAGTTGCGACGTCAAATGTTCAAGAGGATTTACTTTGCTACCTGGATTCTATATTATTAAATTGGATTTATTGCTAATTTGACTAAAGTTGTTCGGGAATGTACGTATACACATCTTTTCCAATAATGTTTACATTAAATACAGACTTTTAAATGGAAGATCTTATAACATTCATTCTTACTACATTAGCGGTTTTTACTATTAAGCTATTTGTTTCAATTAGGAAATTGATTTTGCCTTCTAGTTTCGTAGTCAGCGGTTGTTTGTTTCATACGATTTAAATAAAAGATGTATTATCAATTTGAATTAAAATTTCAAGTAATAAGTAATGGAAATCTGCACAGAAATCCACAAGTATAAGTCTCATATGGTTTGAGGTAATTTCAGATAACCCAAAATAAATGGGGATTGCTGAGGTTGTTTTCGTCATATGTTAGTATTGCGTGTTTCAATTTATATTTGCTTCTTTGAAGGTATATATATTCTTATCGAATCTTTGGATTTTTTGCAGTAAATAATTATATGTAATAAGAAATTAACAATTAACTCTAGGATTTTTACCTTTCTTAGTGGGAAGTAGTTAACATTAAACAGATCAATGCAAACAGCATACCAAAAATCCTCAATATGATTTTATTTCTCTCGCTGTTTTGTAGTTCAAATTAGTATTATAAACAAATTGAGTTAGTGCTTTTTTCGGGGTAACTTCAGAGACTGGTGAATCAATAAAAAAAATCTCTCACCATTCGAGCTTACATTTTCTGGAGTAACACATGATGTATATAATTGCATTTAAAAAACAATGGTGATAAGAATACAGCAAGTTGTAAAAGCACCTGTTCTGAAGCATATTTTTCAAACCAACATAAACAACAAAGTGGTTCAGAACAATATTAAAATTATATAGGACAGAATATTTACAGAAAATTGCCTAGTAGTTTAATTTACAGCTTGCGTACTTTCAAGAATTCGCTCACGAAAATACGAACATAGTAGCAAAATCGTATTAAAAAATTAACATGTTACATAACTATTTCTAACTTTGTAGATCACGGTGAGCATGAGTTTTGTATACTTAAAAATGATGATACTTTAAAATTATCTATATAAGCTATATATATTTGTTTTTATTTTGTTTAATGCTCAATTAGAGATACAGATAATAAAGTCCAACGTAAGGAAAACAAGTTACAATAGTTTAAAAAAAATATGTTTTCACTGCAAGAATTTTGTTCGGTGTACTTCTTGGTGAGCATAACCCAACAATGCATCTATGAAAAAATAAAAATCTTGTATTATGGTGTAAGTTTAGTCAAGTATATTGTATTATACCTAATTTGTTTGGATGGCGTGCAAATTCTAAAACTATACAATTCAGCACAGCTCGCTGCCACTTTTCACAGGAGTTATCCTTTTACCGAGATAATCCATTTTTCGGCTCGCAGGTAAACAACCGACTGAATTGAAGGTATTTACCTTTTTTAAGGGCGAAACAAAAGGGTGCTATATTTGGTTTGCACAGTAACGACCTATGTGTTAGGAATTAGATTTAATTTCAGACCTTTCCGATAATTGCAATAGTTAGTTAAAACTTGTCAGCAAAACCTCTTAATGCTAAGTTTGACTGTTATTTTAACACATTAATTTAAATGCAGCGAAAGTTTTGAGATAAATTCCGAAAGTTTTTTTCCTTTTCTTTTTATAAATTCAGATTTCTATTAAAAGATAGTAGATTGCATCAACAGCTTCGAAGAAAAATTGTGAAGGGGCATCTTATATTATACTATGGTTGTAAATTTAATAAAACGTTTGTTTTAGTAAATAAAAAAGTGTTTTTTTTTTATATAATTACAAAACAAGCTATAAGAAATATGCGACCTTCTCCAGTAGTTATAATCAAATATATTTAGAGAAGATGAGTAAGATATTGAATAGGAGCAAAACTCAATTGAATGCTGCAAGCGTTTCGTGGCACTCCCCATAAGAATCGAAAGCTGGTTGCATGTCTTCTATTATTATTCCAGTATAATTCAATCGAGAAGTCCACCAATGCAATTATTTTCTCATTCAAGTGCAGCCAAATGATTTGGCGTCTTTGTTATATAAGTTGCAAACAGCAAAACTCCAGACACGTTTAACAAGAAAATGGTGGACTTTGGACTTCGTAGTGAACTCGCCAAAAGTTGAGCTCTCGAGTATGCTTTCGAATCTTGAACTCCATTTGTCTGTTTTAGAGGCTCGTTTCGATCTAGGCACCGATTGGCTGGACGCTCGCCATGGCCAGCGGCTGCCTTTCTCTTATTACCATTATTTTAAAGTGCTTCTGACTATGCTGACGCCTGGGTAGCATTAGCTCGCGAATTGTATTCCGTCTGCAAGATATTTACTTTATAACGAATTTGCTGGAGGCAAACGTGTAATTACGCCATTGCTTGGGAAAGTGTTGAACACTTGACGTCAGTAGACTTTATCAGCTTGAGCTTCACTACACTCGTTCTGATAGCAACAGTATGCGAAACTTAACTTTTTTGTTATCTTATGTAAGAAGACAGTGTGACGGATGATTCAACACTTTTTATGTCTATGCTACCGCTCTGAGCATAAATTTAAAGACAATTTTGTGGACATCAATGACTTTAACGATGTTGTTAATATCTATCAATAATAATAATAATAAAGTTTGAGCGATTTTTTGTACGAAGTACAAGTAGCATTGCAGGTTGAAGTCCCACGATTGTTTATTTTTATCTTGCAGGTGGTTTTTCTAGTTCATTCCAATCGCGCGTGCAACCACTTCAACAGAAGTGCCTTTTTGCTAGTAGATAATGGCGAAAATGAATTGCTTTTGACTTCCGCAGATAAACACAGAGTCCGATGGTGCTATAATGTTTCTTGTTTCAAGCCGGAAATCATTCACTAGATATTCTTGAGAATCCGTAAACAAATTTATTTGTTTATTACTTGAATTTTCCCAGCTCTAATAATAAGAAAAACAACAAATTAGATATCTCTTGATAATCTGATCTTTATCAATTCACAGAATTATAAATTTCACAAGTTTTCGCAGTTGCGTCTTATCTTTTTTTTTTTTATATATAAAAAAAAGTGGACAAAAACTATCGATTTATTATTTTGTTGTGATCTTGAATGTTTGGAAATAAATTCTCGTTAAATTATATCTATCAACTGCTGTAGTATATTTTTATGTCTATAACTTCGTCACGCCACGCCACCCATGAACTTGTTTACCATCGACAGAAGTTTCCTAGTGAAATTTTGACCGAGGGTTGCTGGGTTATCGTGCCTGATGCAGAGCATTTGTTCTGTTGCGAAAACCTCAGCAATTAGTAAAATTATCAGGCCTATCTCCAAGCGCTTTGAGAATATGCATGGTCTAGAGGAGTTGCAGATCACCAAGCGCTGTTCGTGAATATACAGCATGCCTGTTATCAAGGCAAAGTTGAAAAATTTTACAAATATTTTGATAAGGTTCTTAAAAGTCACCCGGATTCTCTTAAAGAAAGTAAACAAATCCGATTTGTTAACTGGCAATTTGAGTCAGTATGTAAACAAAGTGTATTAAAATAAACAAGATATTTTGTTTATGTGTGGCAGAAATAGTACCTATTTGCCTTAAAAAATAAGGAATGATATCTCACAACATAAGTTGGCTATAAAACAGGTCATTTTTATTAATTTCATAATTTGTTGTTCGATTCATGTTTTTTTTACTGTTGTTTCGTCTTAACTCGACTTTTTTGCTATTGCAGAAATGACATGATTTCAATGACAGGAAGTTTCAATTAAGATTGTAAAACCAACGATGAATTGAAAATGGGTCAATTGCAGGATTTGGATGGATAACGAGATTTTGGAAATTTGAATTTCCTTAAAGTTCACTTTCTGTAGAAACAAAAAGATTTATTTAAATGTTATTGGAAATAAATAAGTCAGTATAAATGCATTTAATTAGATTTTATTTCGTGTTTCGAAATAGTTTTTATATAAAAGCAAAAACAAATTTGGATTGCGTAAACGAAAATAAATAATAAAGTGTTTTCGCATGGTGTAATCCTTTTGAGATTTAAGAAAGAACGAAACTTATATAATATAACAGAATATTTATTAACGTGTTCGATAAGAAAATTATGCGGATTTTTCTAAAGACACGAACTAAGTACTTTGTTTCGTTTTATTTATATATAATTTTTTTCTATTAATCATTTTAATACCTTTCAGATTTTGAGTAATGACTTGACAATAATTCTGTCAAGTTGTTACATAAAAAAATTAATTTGTTTTAGTTGTTTCTATACGATGAATTAAAGTGTGCGCAAAATAAATGTAAAAAAAAAATTATATATGTTCTAAAATTTTCCATAAGTATCCTATGTCGCTAATATGGATTGAATTATAAAAAAAGTCGATTTGAATTCGAACAGAACATGAAGGCTAATTCCCGAATCGAAAGAGAGGTGTGAAAATTTTAAATTTTCGTTTTAAATAATGTTAAAAATTTTGGAGAATCATATTAAAATTATTTTTCGCCAATAATAAAAAGCACGTGATTTGCAGAACAAATAAAACTAATTTTGTTGAGTTCATGTTTGGATCATGTGCTGAAATTTGGTAATATTCCAAGAAAATGTGATGGTATCTTGTCGCAAGTGATTAGTCTATATTGAATTATCGCGTCTGGTTTAAATTTCCTTTTATTTGTTTAATATGGACAGAAAGTCCTATGTAACAAGCTATTTTTATATTTTCTGTGAAGTTATTATTTTCTGAAGTACTATTTGTCCATGTGGAGTCTCCGAATTTGTATCCTCTGACTTTACTGAATTGATAAAAGTGAATTGAAGTGAAATTCAAACCCTAGATCAAACGAATTAGTGATTAAGCAAACTGATTAACTTTAAAACTATAACGTTATTTTTGAACAGATGGACTAATCATCACTTGATATCATACTATCAAGAGCTTCATTAAATCAATTGACTTTGTGGGGAGCAAAAGTGCAAAATCTTCAAGTTTACTTTTGAATTTCAATAATAATTGCAATAAAGTTTTTTGTTTAAGCATTTAACATTATCAGAAAATTTTTTAAAACGTATTCTTATTTAAACAGCAATAAATTTTTGTAGGTCAAACAACTAAACCATTTTTAAAATGTTTCTCAAACAGTCCATGAATTTATTTCTTCTAATAGTAATATTTAACTTTTAGGTATGCTTCTATTATGTTATAGTAGATCGAATGAAAATTGCAAAAGTTTAATAAAGATCGAAAAAAGTAGTAAAAGTTGATAAAATTCCAGTGAACTTTTTGCTAAACCGGAACAATCCAGTATTGTAGTTCGCAATCCGCTGAAGCGTGGCCAGGCAAAATACTATCTGAATCGATTTCGCGTACCGTTGTACTTCGCGGAATTTGATCAAGGCGAGAATAAGAAGAATGCACGCTTGGACCGGACTTTACTCGGCGCGATCGTCTAGTAGAAGTGATCTAGTATATGCCGGACTTGATCAGCTGTTTCAGCAATCGCAACACTAGCGTAGCTTCCTCCTAGTGGTGATAAGTGGCCAAGCCCCACTGCCACTTGCTGCCTTATCTCGGCGCACCCAGACGTCGGATCGGCAAACTCTAAAATACAGACTGCTTTCCTTTCTGGCTCTCGATCAGTATTTCATCAGTCTTGCCGCGGCTGGCTCAAGTAGTAGACTTGCTTCGAGAATGTTCCAGATGAATCGACTAGGCGATAATATAACCAAGGCGTGGATATAAATAGTTCATCGAGATTTTCAGCATCTTAGAGAAGCGCTTTCTACTTTTGAGCAGATC